>VZRV01001132.1:9856-296139 GCA_013398115.1 Falcunculus frontatus
GGGGGGGGGGGGGTAGTGTGTGCCCTCTAAGTGGAGCATGCGCAGACCCGGGCGGGGAGGTCGTGGTGGCTGCTGGGAGCGGTAGTCCCGGGCCCGGCGCCATGGTGCCCTGCGGCCTCCCGCCGGCGTGAGGCGTCAGAGACCGCGGCTGTGGCAGTGCCGGAGCAGTGGATCTCCTTTATCCCCCTCGGTTTTCAGCTAGGAAGTACCGCCGAGTTCCCTCCTCTGCAAGGGTTTCGAGAGAGCCTGGCCGCGGTGTCTTTTACACGGACAAGAGCCAGGTACAGAAAGGAGACGTTTATTCTGCGCAGGGTGCAAGGTATCAAGCACACCCATTCTCAAATCAAGCACACCGATTCTCAAAACTTTACACTAAATATGCATATCAGCAAACAAAGAAATCACAGTTCACTGGCTACCAGTTCCGTAGTTGTCTTATTAATGAGACTATTACCTTCTCTTGGTTAAATGACTCTGTCACGTCCTGTGCTAATTATCCACATGTTCAGTCTTCTCATCTTTGGAGTCATTTGGGTTCTTGAGTCGGTGGTCCATGAGCCTGAGGTCACAGTCCCCTGGCACCAGTCCCTTACATTCTGGAGGGCACAGGGACCTGTGGCACCAGCCGGATGACAGGACACACAGCAGGTGACCAGGGACAGCCAGGGGACACAGCGGGAGACAAGAGACAGCCAGGTGACCAGAGGCACCGCAGGTGACAGAGCAGGAGGTAAGAGACAGGACAAGAAACACCAGGAAGACCCCAGACTGCAGTAAAAGCCCAGGTGGTCCTTTGTTCAGGGTCCCTCCTCTGAGGCTGTGAGGCCTCTTTCTCTGATAAGGCTGGACCCTGTTGCATAACCCCCTTCTCATTCTCTGTTACTCTCTGGGCAAATTGTTAACTATTTCTGACTCTTGAAATGCCAGCATCACTCTCTTACCCCATATCTAGAGAGAGCATTAAGGTCTCCTGTGCTGAAGGTACACTTTCCCCTTTAAAAACATTTGACCTCCTCTCTCTGAAGCTCTCTGATGTATTTTTCCAACCTACTGGTGTCCTTTCAGTGCAATGGTTCTACAGTGACACAGCCACGGCAGCTTTTACCTCTTTATGCCAATGGTGAGGGGAGATTTCCTTCTTGCCTGCCTGGCATTTAGACAAGTAAGGAGAATACAGGTGAAACCTGCCCCCAAATGCATCCTGGAGGGGCAGAATTGGTGATCACTCCAAGAAATGCAGTGTGAAGTACAATGTGGGTTTGCTTCTCATCAGTTATCCCTCTCCTCTGCTCTGCTCCGCTCTCATAAGGAGTAATGGATTTTCAGGTTCTGGCAGAGCAGGTTTCTGTTTCAGGCAGAAATTAATTGTGACAATCCGGTGTTTCCTTAATATAGTTTAAGTTAGAAGCTTTTTAATAGAAAATATTCATAAATGAATAGCTGGCAGCAAGTAGCATAGTGGAAGAAAAGTTAGACTAAGTCCTATTGCAGTTACCATCTCCAGCATCTCTGTTTCTCCTAAGTGATGGAAAGACACATAACCCAAACGTAATTCCCAGGAGCTTACTTCTTAAAAGCTGCTTAAAAGCTGCTTCTATATGGAAAGAAAGTGGCACCACTTTAACTTAATAGTAAAAAATGTGTTCATCCTCCGCTTATGGTTAACATAGTGTGATGTGCTGCATTCTCAGTGTGAGATGGTGGAAACTCTTCGGAAAGGGAAGAGAAGGTTAAACCATTCAGCCTCCTTAATGACTCACGATCTGACTGTTTTCTAATTACTTAGGTAACTTAATTTCCTTTTTAAATTCCTTTTGGATACTTTAATCATGTTTCTTGAAGTGGGACCATTGTAATTGTGCTTATTCTTAAGTCGGGGGAAACTCATTGTTTGCAGTATTTCTTCATCCCTGTAACTCATGAGCAGGCACTTTGTGTTTTATGCCACTGTCAGTGGATGATGAGCAGAAAAAAAGGGTTTAGCACAAATAGGGCATACAATCAAACTGGATTTTGCTCATGATTTTGATATTTAACAGCAGCATTTTTTAATACATAGGGACCATCTGAAATATGACACTGCAGAGTGCAGGTATGTAGGGATGTGTTCTAAAAAATACTAATACACACCCCTCATTTTAGAGATTTCTTCCTTTTCTGAATCACAGGCCAGGCTTTGGTTTTTGTCCTTGAGGTTAAACCTCTGAAAGACTTTGGGATCACTTGATACCGTACCTGCTGAAGGACAGAACTCAAATGTCCTTTCTTGTATAATTTCCGTTCTATTTCTCCAAAGCAAAGCTGCTTAATGAATTCAGTGTGTCAGTCAAGGCCTCCCCACCTGACTGACTCCCTGGAGGCCTGGCTATTCCCTGCAGGATTACACAGCACAGGCCACCTGCCTGGGAGTCAAACCAAGGGGAGCATCTCAGCAGGTTTTCTGCCCTGCAGCAAAGCTCTGCCATGCCAGAAGCTTCTGCAGAAGTCTCTGACTCCCCTGTAGCCATTTTGGGCTGCTGCAGAGTTTGAAGGCTCAGTCCACCACATGTGTTCTGTAGTCCCTCGAAGGCAACAAGTGGTCTTCAGCAGCTGTGCTTAGATGAAGTCCAGAAGTGCCTAATTCTTCCCCTCCACATCTTCTCCATGACCTATTAGGACCTGCTCATGGATACTCCTGGACTCTGCACAGAGATGACAGACTTGTCTTGCATCTGCAAAATAGGCAGAACTAATCCTAGTGATCTTGCTCTTGTGTTTTTGGGCATTCCCACAGTGTCTTTTGTATCAGCTTTTTTTACCTAGTCTTGTTTGTGAGAGGGAGACCTGTCTCCATTTTCTTCCATTATCTGAGGGAGTGCTACACTCAGGAATGGGTTATTTAGGAGCAGAAGGGAACTTTCAGTGTCTCTGGAGAAAACAGCTTTTGCTGTTTTGTGTCTTTTTGCAAACAGATTTTGCACAGAATAATTCAATATTCATTGGGCAATAGATGGAGAAGCTTATTTGACTGGGAGAGAAAGCTATGGGTAGCCCCTGCCCCACATACTGCCTCATGGGGAAAGCATGAATGTGGTTGGGGGCAGACACTGGAAGGCTGGTCTTTGTTTTCCTGGAATGCTGTGCTTTTTCCACTTGCCTGTAACAGCCGGCAGGGCACGTTCTCCATGGTGAGCACCCTCACCTGAGGGTGGGCAGTGCAAGTTCAGACCTGCACAACTCCTTTGCAAAAGCTGTGATAAAGCTTCCCTGGATGCCCCTGAGTGAGGGGGAGCGAGGTGCTGCGGTGCCAGGGGTTGCTAGTCCTGAGCTGCCTCTGCTGGCTGCTTGCCTTGGATACCTGGGCTGGGCCACATCAAGCGGCCCTTGGCCACCAGGCACTGGGGTCTCGACACCCGCCTGCCTCTGGTGTGAGTGTAAAGGGGCTGTGCAGCCGACTCCCTCCAAGGGGCTGGGCAAAAGCTTGTTTATCCTTCTTAGTGCATCTGTTCACTCTGGTAGTAAGCTGTTTATAACATTTCAAATGCTTTTCGGGGATTAATTTCCTTCAAGGGGCTGTTCTTTTCCCCTGGTGCTTTGATAGGTGGAGGTAAACATGTTTTTGTCTGCAAGTAGCTTGAGGGAGAGAGTTGTTCTTACAATGTAAGAGCAGAGGCTGGTTTTAAAACAGTCTCCCATCAGATGTGAACTGGTGTCTGCAGGAAAAATCCTGCTACACTGGGGAGTATTGCTCAAACCCTACACCTGTGATGTGCTAAACACAGTTCAAGCATTCAGTGTGCGTGGAATCAAATACAGCTTGTTTTCATTTGCAGGATGCTTTGCCTCAGCTGTATCCTTGCATTTGGAGAAAAGGGAATTGAGTTTGCAAATCATCCTCTTTTCTGCTGTTGTACAAAACAGGGTTTCCTCTTTCTAGGATTTGCTCAGTGAGTGCTTTCTGCATTGTCTCAGTCATTGTAAAGCCAGTTCTAAAACTGAAACACACGGTGCTGGGATGTGGTCAAAGCACAGCGTGATCCCATCAACCCAGGATGATCAATCTGTGTTTTCCCACTATGAACGAGGAGAGAGAGATTGAGATCTACTTTATAGATGGAGAGTAGAATCAATGTCTCTCTGAGAAGGGGGGTGATTGATGCTAGGAATTTAGGAGATGCCAGAATCTGAAATCTCATTTTCAGTTTTTAACTTAGATAACAGTGCCTTAGTGCGAGCACACTGTCAAAATTGCAGAGGTCACTGATAGTTCCTTTCCCTAATTAAAACATTGATCTTATCCTGCTGTATATGCTTGGGGAAGGGAAGGATTTCACCAGTGCCCAGCCTTCTTCTGACAGTTCAATGTCAGGCAGCTGGATAGAGGAGTATCGCCTTCAATTTAGATGCAAAAGTTTCCATTAAAATTCCAGCATATAGCCTAAAGATTTCTGGCTCTTGTTGAGTGGCTGACTGGCCATGGCTGGGCAGGGGTGTGCTGAATTCTCCATTAGCCACAATCTCTCTCCCCAGCCAGAGGCAGCAGGAGCAGCTCAGGGCTGCTCCTGGGATCCACAGTACCGGAGAGCTGAACCACGAGGCGTGGAAGGAGTGCAGGGAGCTCCCAGCAGATGTCTCTGCCACGCAGCATTCCTTCCCCAGATCGCTTTTGGTGTCTGACAGATACCTGCAGATTCATATAAAGCATATTAACCTTTAGCAATAGTTATCCAAAGTCTTGTAAAGGTGTAAGTCATGAAAACGGTGGCACATTTTTCATTATAGTTTATTTAATTGGTTTAACATACCCATTTCACCAAACCCTCATGAAATAATTTTGAGGTTAACAATAAAATTACTATTTCCCTTTTCATGAATACAGTTGCAGTGATACCAGTATAATGTAACCCAGTAGATGTCTAAGAAAAATAATCTGGAAGAGGAAAGAAATTTTCACAGATTTTTTTTCTCTGTCCCACTTTTCTACTTGAATTTCAGTTGGTCTGCATGCTGATACAGCTTTCTGTGGTGTGAAAAATAATCATAAAAACCAGAGACATTTTACTGAAGAGACAAAGCAGTTTGGCACTTACTGTTCTGGTAACTGAGAGTTTCTCTTCCTGCTCGACCATGGTGAAGTGGGTGGGTATTGTAAGGCTGAAAGGCAGCTGTGAGATTGGCTGAATTCTCCCCAGCCACAGCAGCCTGGGGTAGTGGGCCTGAATTGTGGCTTGGCTTGGATTCGTGCTGGTGTCTGGAATGCATCATACACCTTCTGCTCAGCTTGGGTGCCCTGTATGGGAGCAGGGAGAGCAGTGTTGCACGGGGTGACAGGAGAAGTGATTGCTCATACCAGTGTTCGCAGCACCTCGCTGTATGAAGGGCTGCAGAGCTCAAGGATGGGATGGCTGGGAGTCTCATCATCTGCACCAATCATCATGGTGATAATGATAATGAACAAGAGTCCCAGCAGTCTCCCAGGAGGCCACTTTACCTCATTTGTGTTGTTGCTGTGTGTATGAAATCCATACAGATGTCAGTCAGGCTTGTCAATTTGGTCTATTGTAAATGACAACAAAAGGATAAACACAAGAATGCACTCAAATATAGCTGCCTGAACAGCAAGCTCCCCAAGCAAAGGAGAAGTTTTGCAATATGTGTGGATAGAGAAAAGTTCTGCTTTTCGTTTTGTTTGTGGAGTATTGAGGCTGAAGCATCAGAGTATCTGTTTTACATTTGTTCTTTTCCTGGAGGTATCACCTACCGTATCTCAGTGGGTTTGTACACTGGATAAAAACTTTTGTGCCTTTACTGTGAATCTTTTGACTGGCACAGATGATCTATTTCAGTCATCACTTAGAAGTAGTGTTATGATACTCCAGGAGCAACTATGTGCTGCCTATTTCCCTAGAAGACCTAGTTCTCTGGCCCATATTGTTTCCAATCCAGGAAGAAATAATAGGTAAGAGCATCTATTCCTCTTTACACTGTGTGAAGCAAAGGAAAACTGAAGGTCAGTGACTCAAGAATAGATAACGAGCCTGGAGGGCCAATACAATTTGAAAATAGATGTCTCAAACACTCTTCCAGAGAACTCACAACAACATCAGACTTCTTCCATTATTTTTAGGAATCTGTGTTAAGCAGTATCATCAAAGATTTGATGGGAGAGAAGAGTCCTCATTTATAATGGCTCATTGGGCAAGGTGGTAGGGGCATTTCCTAATGATCTTTATAGTACACATCTGTCCTGCAGGAACCAGAGTTGCCATTATTGTGTAAATGCCCAGCATACTTCAGTTTAGTGGATACATGGTTCAGATAAAACTGAGATGTGAGCAAGCTCATCCAGCATTATACAAATTCAGTTTGGTGTTATTCCTGAGTGTGATATGTGAAACCAATAGCACTTGACAGCGCAGCCCACCATGCTTCCTTCATACTCCAGACCGTCTGAAATAGGGAAAGAAATGTTGAGAACACAGAAGAAAACTGTGTCATCAGCCTAAGTCAAGGTCCTTAGTTGCTCTGTACCTTCCCAGAACCTCTGGTCAATTGGCAACCACTTTGCATTAGTTGTTCCCTGTGCCAAGGCTTGCAACCTACCTGGAGGGCTCTTAAACCTATTTCTGACAGTATTGATGGAATCATTCCGACGTTACTCAGATTACTCCTACAAGACAAGCAAAGATGTCAGCCACACCATGTCTCCTTTTTTCAGCATCACTCCCCCGTGCACTGTCGTGTGAGTAGCAAGTGTCTGTTTAGCCTGGAGAGAGGTTTGTTGGAAGCAGATACTGTAAAGTTAGAGCCATTCCAGAAGAAATGTGCACAGCTAGAGAAAACGATCCATCCACAGAAGCAGAGATTAGCCTTTCCGTGCAATCACAATAAAATAGAAGTCCCATGCCAGTTTTCTCTCTCTCTCGAATGATTGCACTGTGTGTAGGTCTGCTGGACTGTATCAACACCTTCGTGCAGCCCATAATTCATTGCCATGCTTTTGGCTCGGTCCTGCTGCTCAGATATGCAAGTTCTTGAAAAATCAGCTACTGCTTATGCACACCCAAGCACAGGCGTAGACTTTACAAGATATGCAAAATCTGTGTGCCAGCATATTTGTGGGCACTGAGCCCTTAAGCTTCAGAATATTTTTACCAAATACAAAATACTGATAAAAATGCAACAGTATGTTTATGCCGTGGTTCTATGAAACATTTCTGACTGTGTGCAAACAGTCTCATTGGGCTGGAATGCTTTTTTTTTTTATTCCTGTTTGCAATACATAGCACAGAGGGCTCCGTGGCTGTCGTCTCACTGAGGTGCTCCCACAGCACCCACAGCTGCAATTAAACAGTGAGGGAGGAATTTCACAAGCTCAGAAGGAGATAGTAGAAGTATATCAATTTCTGCTGAATTGTTGGGACAGAGAATGCATCTCTTCATACAGTCTGGAGAAGCCCCAGATGTTTCCCATCTCAGTATAATGCTCTTCTCTTCTTGTCAGTCAGTCCCAAAGTGAGCAGAGCTGACAGATGTCGATTCTTTCAGATTTTCCCTTTCCTAAGGACCTTGACAGCTTCAGCTGCTGAACCATGAACTTACTCCTTTTTTTTCTCCTTACCTGTTTACTCCCACTGTAGCTGTTCTCTCTCTCACAAGGAGATGTAGATTCAGTTCACATCATGCAACATCAATACTTTACCCTTACTTTGCTGAAAAGGATCCAAGGAACAATACAACAAATTACCTGTCCTTCTCTGTCTGCTGTTTATTTCAGTCACCATCGTCTGTGCTTTCATTTCAGAAGCAGTTAGATATGACAGAAGCACTGTAGGATAGACACAGATACATTGTGCTGTGCCAGTCAAAAAAAAAATACAGTTAAAAAACCTGCAATATGCATATCAGCAAAATAAAACAAAAACAAATGGAAAAGAAAGGTGTTGCAATTTCAGTAGTAATGAATAACCCAAACCGCAAGATCTGTCTGCATCCTTGTGCTATTACATTCATTTAAAGCAAAACAATAGTTGTATATCATGCTCTGTATGGCCACAGTTACTAATAAACAGCTTTTTGAAGTTGGATTACACATTCTGGCTCAAAATATGGCATGTCTGGATAGTTCCAAAGTGTATGGTATTGGGAGTCAAATAGTTAAAACTCTTTGGTAGTTTGATTTTGTACAGTGGATCTCCCATAAAATAACATTGAGTTGTCTGTTATCTGCAGTCACTGAGGGTTAGTAATTCATTGCCATTTTGTTTCTTCTTTCTGAATTCTGTGTGTAGGTAACAATTCTGTAGATAAGCCTCTTTCTGTGTGACTTTTACACATTTTCATTTTGAGTTCTGTGGCCCTAAAATCTGTGCAGGACAAGCAAAGACTTTTCTTTTTTTCTTTTTTTTTTTTTTTTTAAATTAGACAAAAAGCTCTACTAGCTGAAACCTTTCCCCAGTTCTCAGAACTCCTCTTTACTTTTTTTTACTGCAAATTGATAGATTTTAGTTCAAATGTGTGATAAACAGGAGCAGAGCTCTTCCTGTAAAAGGCAGTCCTAAGAAAAATGCAGTTTAGTTTGCAGCCTGTGATGAGATAATTCATTGAGGACCTGTCAGGAAAAGCAGCTTGCCAATTCTATGCCATTTTTAAACAATGTGTATTATATTTCTTTTTTTCCCTCCACTTTTTATAGAAATATGAAGATTTCGCTATCTTACACTGAGGGATGGCAACAGAAACGGGGGAAAAAAAGCACTTTTCTTTTTAAACACAAACATTTTAATCGACTTGAGGGAAGTGATTTCTGTTGGGTAATGGATCCACCTCTGTTCCTCCTGCTGCTGATCCCCATCCTGCTGCGTGCTTTGTAGCCTCCCTTGCACCAGTGTTGTGGGGCACCACTGGCTTTTCCAGCTGGTGGAGCATCAGCAGAGCCCTACACAGGAACACAGTGACTCACGGTCCTGCCCCTCTGGGGGAGTGCAAAGTCCAGTAATGCTGTCTGGTAGCAGAGTCTTCAGGCCTCGCTTTTCAGTGTTTAACCCCAAAGTCCATTGCAAACTCATCTGTGCAACAATATTTGGTGCTAAAAAAGACTGAGAAAGTCAGGACTGGGGAGAAAACTGTTCATGATAGGAGAAAAAGCCTGTATTTGTTGGATGGTGCTTTAAACCAGCTGAACTATCTGGTTCAGCCTGCTCTCTCTGCTGTTATGCCTCTTCCACATCTATTTTCCAGCTCTTATTTTTTTAATATAGAATAAATGTTCTGTCTGTAATTACATTTAAGTTATTCTATGAGATTATGACATTCTGCTTTTCTGTCTGAGCATGGTCTGTTCCATCTGAATTGCAAAATGGATATAGGATTGCAGCAGTTAGAGAAGGAAAAGCTGTATTAGACCGGAGTCCATCATCCTGTAAGGGTATGATATAACACTGTGACAGAGGCCGTATCAGATATTAAATTGCTATAATACTGAAGTGTTTTACACTTTCTTAAATTATAATGAGAAAGAGCAGCCCAGGAGTGGATTTCTTATCAGTGCAAGAGCTGGGTTTCCCTAAGAGCAAGAGGTAATGCAGAGACTATTAGAAGAAACAGTCTGCCAGGTTGGTTCATGTTGTTAAACCTTCTCCAGCCTCAGCCCTGCACATCTGGGACCGTAAGGTCCTGGGTGACCTGCTCTTGTTCTTCTAAGCAGAAGGGCCTGGTTCTGTTCTTGGGTCTTGAAAGAAAATCTGTGAAAGCCCAGTGGGTCTTAGCCTGTTATTTTGGAGCAAAGCAATTCCCAGCTCTGCACTTCCCAGAGGCAGGAGGGGGCTCTGTGCTGTGGTAGATCCACTGTGTTCCCACTGTGTGCCTCACAGGAGGCACTGGGCATCTGAAGGTGGTGGGTTTGTGCTTAGCACCTGAAGGCAGCTCTGGTGTCTTGCAGGAGGATGAAAAATCCCATGGCACATTTGCACAGGGAGAGATAGAAACCTTTTGGCATCCTGGCTGGTCCCAAAATTCAATGGCTCAATTCTGCTTAATTTCTCCTGCATTTTAATTGATGCAGCTGTAACTGGTGCCTTGTTTCACCTAGACTGAAGCAGGCTTTGAAACAGCACTTTAAATGTATGTACATTCACCTCCATCCCCCCAAATGCCAAGTAAAACAGCATTTTAACACTCCTTGTTAACTGGTTCTGCACATTAATGCAGTTGTGGAAACTGTCACTGTACAAATATCCTCTTTCATAACTATATTCTGTAGATTTGTTTTCAGCAGAGTATGAAACCATGGAATAGAAATGCTTTTATAGTTTTCTGCTTCTGGAGATATTATTGAGAGACAAGGAATATCTTTAGTGCAGTGCTTTAAACTATCACAACAGGTTTTTTTTCTCTCAAAACACTTGTAACAAAAATACATTGCACCAGGTGCCCTGGTTTCATTTCTGCATGCTCTCGTCTCAGAGGTTTCACATAACTCAGAAATGGAAAGTCAAACTACACAGCATGCATTTGCTGCTGATGGGCATATACACAGGGGCAGACTAATAAAAATACTGTATTTTTTCTCAGTGCTGAGTAAATACTAAATGCAATGGCTGAAAGATCCTGTTACTAAGGCAACCAACTCCCATGTTATCCTTAAATATATATACATAGTCCGTCTGCTACTTGAAAAGAAAAATTCTCGTCAAGATTTGCTGAACTGAATTCTTGATGAGGTCTGTCTTATCAAAGGCTAAATGTGGGTGCCTCCAACTGGACTTTCAGATTGACAATAAGAGCAAGAACAGAAGCTGATGGAGATGATAATGATTTTTGAGTTGCAGAGTTATGACCAACTTTTACAAAATGGTGGTGGGACAAAACTTTTAAGGTCTATGCATGCCATAAGTGACTTCAGAGAATTAATATATGTAAATATTTCGTAGCACTTCCTTCTGAGATAGCTCTTGTAGCTTGCTATATTAGGCAGACCAATGTATTTCTATGGTAATTCCTGTAAGGAATGAGCCTAAGCAAAGCAATGCCCAGTGGTATGGAGGTGGTGTGCAGCCTGTGCATATTGCTGTTACTATTTATTTCCAAATTCATGCTTTTGATATTAGAGCACATCATATCCTACAGCTGGCAGGAGTTCATAATTCAGTGCTGCTCCAAAAGAGTGAAGAGAATAGTTGAGGCACCATATGCAGAGTAGATCTTTCCCACCTTTCTCACCCATGACTGACTTTTTTTTTGCCATAAATGTTGATTTTGAGGGCCACTCAGCTGTAGTTTTCACCCAGTGTAAAAAGAAGAGTTCCCTCAGTGAAGGTTTAGTTCTTATGGAGGTGCAGTGTCAGTTTACTTCAGGACTGAAAATTAACTCAGCAGCAACACTCCAGCAGGGAGGGAGGCTGAAAGCCCAGAACTTCATGGCCTGACCTAAACCATCCTTGCAGGCAATCTTTGGTTTCATGGCATGTGGCCTGTGGAGTACAAATACTTAGGTGGACCTTGGAGTGGACAAGTTTGCAGCTTCTTGTCCTCATCATACTTTCAGTGAAGCACTACAGGTATTAATAAATTCTGTGTTCAGGCTTTAGGAGTTACCTTAAAACAAAATGAGTATTTAAATAGCTCCAGCTTAATGCCTTATCCCAGTAGCTTGGGACACTAAATAAAGTTATCTATGATAACTTGTGTCTCATGTGTCTCTCAAGAGCAGGTATAAAAGCAGATATAAAAGGGGTCACAGAATAAGCTTGAGGAACAGTGAAATGGTATTAGGTGAGACTTTCCCCTCCTAATGAAGTCTTAACCCAGTCTGTCTCTCAGAGGCATAAGTAGTGAGGCAATTCACAAATACTTTTTCCATCTTCTATGTTAAGTAAAAATTTTTTGTCCATAACCGGGGAAATTCACCTGTGGGGCACAAAGATCTCTCACTGCTTTGCTTTCCTTTTTTTAACACTGAAGAAGTGTCTGTGCCATCTCTCAAATCATGTAATAAGGCTAGGAGGTCCTTATCCATGTCCCTCAGTTGGGTTGTTCTCTCTGCATGGCTTGAGTCCAAGTACTTTCAGCTCTTTTCAGCATCTCAGAAGTGACACCATTCTGTTCCCATTTTTAGAAAAGACCAGGGATACGCTGAGGCTGAGAAAAATCCTTGCTCCTAAATAAGCTGTTCTGGATAAAACTTTCCTTGTCTCATTTCTTTCCCAGTCTTTTCAGAGGTTTCCCTAGTGTGGTCGTAAAGGCGGTGCTTGTAATTAGGGAAACTCATCGTTCCAAGCACAATTGGTACAGTGCTTTTGTCAGTTATCCCCCAATAGGGATAATAGTATTTTATCCTTAAATCCAGAGGTTAAATGCGTTTTAACCAAAGTCCCTAAACCCGATGCTTAACTGCAACGTGTATGAGGTCTGTCCCATACAGTCTTCCTGGCTCACCAGCAGATGCTCGAGGAATGCACCCTCCCCTTGGAGACCTCCGTCCATCTGGAGTTCCCAAGCAGCCCTTAGGCTGCACTTCTCCCTTTTCATCAACAATAAGCTCCTTGCTCTCAAAACCTTCAGGGAATGTGGATTACACAGGCATGGAAATGGGATTTTTAGTAACAAGTGGCCAAATGTTCAGACATCTCCTCTAAAGACATTTGTGTTTCTAGTGAAAAAAAGAACCTGATCCCAATAAGGACTCTATTTCTAAATTAATAATTTTTAAACCCCCTCAAGTCTGAGATACATTAAAATACAAGGTGACATTTGAATATGTGCTGTGGGTCAGACTCTGATGCTCTAAGGCACATTGAGTACTGTTTTACTTGCAAGTAGTTCCATTAATTTCAGTGACCTAGTTATGGAGTAAGACACCACTCAGCAAGAGAAGAGATGTTAAAAATCTGCCCACAATATCTGATGATAATTTGATTTCTGTACTGCCTTCCAGACCCAGTCACCCCATTCTGCTTTCACCATAGTGCAGCATCTCTTTCATAGATGCTGACATCTCTAGACGGCTGTCAGCCTTTGTGATGAAGAATATTAGAATAACATTGCAGCTGTGTCAATAAAGCAGATACGCATCCATTCATGAAGAGGATATTTTTGAGCAATTCTTGTGAAATTCCTTGGTTTTTTCTCTTTTAAGTTGATATTCAGGTTTCTGTGACTATGGTAACTTCTGTGCATTTGCATATTGTAGGCTGTGCAGCCACAAAAGGAGATAATTGATTTTCTCCCCAAAGTAATTTGGTGCTCTTCACTTCAGAGATCATCCTTTGGATTATCGACTCCTTATTATTAGTCATTTGCAAAATTATTGCTATGGCTATGAGGTTCATAGCCCTGTCAGACTTTTGGCTTCTTTTCCTCAGGGTTTTCTTCCTGACCAGGAAGGTTTTAATCCTCTTGTACTTGAGAAAAAGAGAAAAAAAAAAAAAGAAAAAAGCCAGCCAGCTGTACTGGCACCTCCTCCCATAAGGCTGACATTTCAAATCAGTTCTTTATCAGCACATGCTTCTTGCTTGCCTTTACGATAGCCACAAAAAAATGTTGCAAAGAGCTTGGTCAGTGGTGATAACCTCTCCAGAGCGCTGACCTACAGCAAGGAGAGGAGTGTTTCTGAGCAGCTATAGTATAGTAGCAAGTAAGTAGTTTGTACTTGACTACACTGTCACTCTTTCCAATGTTTAACATTTGGGCTAACACTCTACCTATGCCCCCTTTTTTTTTCTGTTTCAAATATATTTATAAAACTTCAGCATAAAGCCTCACTCCAGGCTGAATGGTACATCAACATTATTCATATTATTTAATCCAAAATTTTCAAAATTCTCAGAATAGCTTTTGAGGACTCAGAGCAGACCTAGTGTGGAAGCCTTTTTGGTTTGGGTTGGATATTATTTTAATGACAAAAGGTGAAGTTAATGTTTTAGAAAAATTTCACCAAATGTATTGACAGCACAATGCTTACTAATGTAATTTTCAAAGCATTTAGGACTTCACAGAAGTGGTAAGGATAACATGAATTTAAGGTAATATTTGAGCTTCAGACACAGCTATTTCGCTGTTTGCACTCTGTTTTCCTGGTGGCATTTCTCAGGCTCTGCACTGTTGTAACACTGTGGGGAGCAGTGGGAGTGACTCAGTGCTTCTATTACCATCTGCGGTTCCCCGCCTGTGCCTTCATTGATTTCTGGCTTGTAGTTAAGGTAACCATTGAGTAGAAAGGACCTGGTGTTGTGCAGTTGTATCTGAATTAGGCATAGAGGTGAAATGATGGAGCTGTCACCGTAAGCCTCCATGGCAGTAGCATGGTTGGCCATCCATGGCATTTCCACATCGTGCATTATTTTGGTTGTAAATCAAGCTCTATGAGCTTTTTGCAAAGCTCACCATCCTGTGGAAAAAATAATGTAGAACTGGTACCCAAATATATATGTACGGTTTTACTGATGTCCCAGTCAGTCATGACTTCCTTAGTGGAAGAGAAAGACTGATGTGGAGAGATGGTGTTTTGGGACAAAACATGGAATAACCATAAGGGCTGTGACTACTGATAGCATTTGTTTTGTTGTATAGTGTAAATTTCAGCAGTGTTCATAAACATGCACATTCATGTGCATACACACAAACCCCTCATTTTCCTTTCTGTTTATTAGGACCCATCCTTATCTGCCTGTGAAGGGCTCAGGATCACCTCTTTGCAGTGGAGAAGAGCTCTGCATTTCTTTAGTCTTAACCAAGCCCTGACAGGCAGGTCTCTCATCTCAGCCACACATTACTCCAGTAAAGGTGATTCTGCAAACTTTACTGTAAACTTGTTCCATAGCCTAACTTTTCCACTTGTTATAACATTTGCCTATTATTTAATCTAAATTCCCCCTTGCTGCATCTTAAACCCATTGCTTCTTGTTCCGTTCTTGTTCTCTAATGAGAATAATTGGTCTATGTCGTCTCTGTAACAGCCCTTTGCATATCTGTAGACAGTAATGCTTCCCCTCAGTCCTCTTTCCTCCAGACCCAGCAGCCCCTGCTCTCGTAACCTTTTCTCAGAGGTCTTATTTACTAACTCTTAAATCATTTTTGTTGCTCTCATCTGAACTCTCTCCAGTGTCTCTGTGTTTTAAAATGCAGTGCCCCAAAATGAGCGTTGTTCTCTGAACGAGGCCTAGCTGGTGCTAAGTAGAGCAGAATAATTATCCTGCTTGTTTAACATGAGGTATTCCTCAGCATGGCTCTCGCCTCGGCTGCCAGAGCTCGGTCCCCTGGCCTCCCCATCCATTTGTTATCCTCTGCAACCCTGCAGAAAACAGGAGCTTTCTAATGCAAAGTTTTTAGGGCAAAAAGAAATAAATTAAATCCTGATTTCTTAATTAATCCCCTTTCCAAAGGTGCTCCCCTCTTCATCTGCTCACAGCATGGAGGGGCTGGCAGTGTCTCTGCTGTCTCCCCACAGTTCCATGTTGTCTCTCAGATAAATCCAAGCGCTGAGCCTGGGGTGGCAGCTGCAGGCCCACGGCACAGAGCTGTGTGTGGGCAGTGCTGATCCAGGGCTCGCCTTTGGCTGAGATGCACCCCATCATTTTTAATGTGGATGCACTGTTAACCTCTTGGCCAAGCCTTGTGACTCAGCCATTGTGTTTTCCCAGTCCACTGCAGCTCTGGAGACCTGCACAGGGAGCCTTGCGTGGTGGGAAGTACAGGTCTGGGCAGTGGGGAGTGGCTGCCACCAGAAATTGCAGGGTCAGAGGAGGAAGAGCATGTTAATTTTTTCAGTCCCATTCAGTGAGTGGAGGATAACTTCAAAAAAAGTTGTCAAGGTAAGGGGTTTTATTTTGTTTTCATGCCCATACCAGGAACAATTTGCTGGAGCATTGTTCCTGATATTTGTTCGGGGCACTTGGTGTTTCAGGCTTGAGGAGTGAGGCAGTCCAGCAGCATGGGAACGGCAGGGGCAGCGTGGCCTCTCAGGGATGGCTCACTGCTGGTGACAGGCAGTAGACGCTAAGATTCGAAGCTCCCTTGCAGATAGAAACTAAGAGGTTGTTTCCGAATTCTGTGCTGGCTCACACCTGTGAGAGCTGAGGTGCTGACACCTTCAGAGGTACATCATCCAAGGAGAACATGGACAAACACAAGATATCACTCTTAATATGGGCCACCAGGATTTTGCGTAGGAGCCTTTAGCAAAACTTGTGTCACTTGATGTTACAATTTACACCGAAACTACAGGGACAGTGATACTTCCAGTGAGTGCCATGTGACATACTTAAAATGTTTGACAGGCTTTGGAGCTGAGTCCAGAGCCCTCTCTTTCAAACATCCCTTTGACTTTGCAGAGCTTGGAGTCGGCCCTGGAGACCCTCTGACTGGAGGTGCTGCTGAAGATGATTACTTCTTTCAGAGAGCAAGACAATACCTGCTGACACACTGTTTTGCCTGCAGAGAATTAAAAACTCAGCGAATGAATTCTGCATAAATGTTCCAGTCAGACTTCGAGAGAGAATGTGAGTGGTAAAAATACACCCACATCTCAGGCTCCGTGTTCAGCAAAGGCGCTGGGCCAGAGCTTCGGTTTTGCTGAGTCCACGTTTGTTGAAGCAGAGTGAGAAACTGGTTATGACTTCCTAACTCTGTGTCTGGCTGCCAGCCCACACCAGGCTGGGGAAGCCAAGGAGCTGCTCTCGTGTAGCGTCTAACAGCATGTCCAAGGCCTTAGTCCTGATGAGTATGGATGGTATAACCTGGGCACATCCCCTTGCCCTTCTTTCCCTTTCTTGTCTCTGCCTCCCCTGCTGACATGGCACTTGGAGCAAAGGTGGCAAAGGAGCAGCAGCGCAGTCTGAGGGAACATTCCAGTGCTGGCAATCAATCGTGCATGCAGGTAGCACAGCTTTCCTCTTTTACCTCAGCACCTCTTAGGCGATGCAGAGAATGTGCCCAGGATTTACGAGGCTCACGCTGAATGCAGCCAGCATCGCTGCCTGCTACATTTTTCCACCTCGGTGCACCAGTATGCTGCTTAATAGACCTCTGGCATAATGTGCAAGAGTACCCAGCTCTACACCTTAGAGCTAAAAATGAGGAGACAGGAAGAGATGAAGAGCATAGCTGTTTTTCATGCTGCACAAAGGGAAATTACACAGGAAGTAAGTCACCTCTTGAAGAGGCTAGACACAAGAGGAGTTATCTTTCTCCATTAAATTAGAAAGAATGATTAAATGCCAGATAATACGAGCACGTCAGGCAGATTCTGCACAAGCACTTTTCTTGCTAAGAAAGTAACCACGTAAGTTACTGACTTTAAAAGAACTGAGAAATTGTAGTTATAAAAAATCGCTACTACTAATTTACCTTCTGGCAGGTGTAGGAACCAACTTTGGCTTGGAATAGTACTTCATGCAGTACTACAATACTGCAGCTTGTAAAGAGTGCCTGAACATATGAGGACATAGTGTCTGGGTTGCTCTATGCTTGACTATTGAACTTGAATGGCCCTCACAAAAGCTTCACATATTGAGCAAAGAACTGTGAAACCCAGCCCCAGCTGAATGCATAGTCTGCTGTCTCTTTTGGCTTTGCAAAGGTATGCAACACTGGATTCACATAAACTGACTGAAGCTGGGGACACTGGAGCAAGGTATCCTCAAACCTCTTATCACATCCAGCATCTCTTTGGCATTTCTTGTTAGCCAGGGTCAATACACTTGCCAGAGGAAATCCTTTTCTCTTGCTGTCTCAACATTAACCCTGTTCTGTCTGAGTCACAGCAGGTAAACTAAACCAGAATGGTTCCTCTGAAGTGTAGGAGGTTTTCAGCACAGCCTACATAGCAAATATCTCCATATCAGATCTTGTACCCAAGGAAAGATTTTTTTTTTCCTCTTTCTATTTTTGTCCCTTTTACTTCTCACTAGGTAGCACATTAGTCATATTTAAAGGAAAAGTAAAATTCATTTTAAAGACTATCCCAGTCTGTATGAAAACCTTTCCGTTCATCTCAGCAGATGTTAGCAAGTTGTAAACCTAACTACTAAAGAACAGTCCCATAGGGAGAGGGATTCATCCCGTCTCTAGGTGCTCTGATTCTGGGGTTTAACAATTTTCTCTTAGTGAAGATTTGCCTCCACCAAGAAATATGTGCAAGGGGTTTGTAATTGGGGTTTAATTGGAACTGATCTGTACAAAAACTTCCCCTACAACCCTAGTTTCCTCATAAAGAGGAAAGAATTGCTACAGAAGAATAAAATGGTCTGCACAGAGACCTGGCACAGTATTGCTACCCCACATTGGCCATTTCATGCAATCAAGCCTTAAGTAACATCTACAGGCCTTTCAGCTCTGCAGGCAGCAGGAAATTTAGGGGAACTTCCTTGTAGTCTCCTGCTCTTTCAAACTCCCAGCATTACCAAAAAGTGTCTGACTCAATGGAATAGTAGTAAAAATAAAGTAGGGGGGTGTGAATCATCTCTCTGGTGTCCAGGCTGGAGAGAGAAACAGAAAAAATTTTTTATTCCGATCAGCTGCTTGTCATTGGTTACTGCTCTGACTGCAGTCTGAGGGCAGTAGGGGAAGGAGAACAGCACAACCTATCATTTGCAGTTCATATCAAAAGCTGACCAAGCCAACTCAGCCTCTTTCTCCCCCACCCTTATAAATGATAGTGATAACTTTTATGGGATAGGATAGGAAGGGATCAAACAGTTGTTATTATACCTTGCTCCTTTGAAGTATATACTTCTAGTTGCCCATATATGCTTTGCTACTCAGCTCCTAACAACATTATGGGCTATCTGTAACCCTTTTTAGAAATAATCTTTGAAGGATGAGTGGGACAGAAAGCCCCCATATCTTTTAGAGATCAGCCCTAAAAGAAGATTCTTTCTAAATCCATCTATTCCAGTTAATAGGGCTTGGCACAGCCGCTATGTCTACTATTCCAGACCTTAAAAGATAATTTATAACAGAACTTTGAATGTTTCCTGGCTCAATGCATTTTTTAATATACTGGATCATTTGCATTAGTGTCTCTGTTCACCTTATATTTCATGAGTAAGTAAATTGTGGAAGGTTAACCTCTTCTATAAAAAAATAGGACTTTATGTGGAAGTCAATACTGGCACAGTCTGGAGAAGAACTGTGTCTCAACTGTCAGGGTGAATGTTTTGTCTGGCCTTCATTCCAATTCTTTTGGTTTTACTTAGTCTTTCTTTCCTTCTACTTTTTTTTTTTTCCCTAAAACTAAAAAAAGAAATTTAATAAACTAACATTAGCATCAAATTCTCTAAATTGCCAAGTGATACTCTGGCTGGCTTTTCCCCCATGCTGTGCACCCCGGTGAACATTTATGCTTACAGCACGTCTCTTCTTGAGTAATTTATAGCATTTAAAAGCTTAGTTGATCTTGTGGGCTGCTTGGTTCCTTGGTGCTTAAGTGGACTCTTGGCTCTGAGGCAGTGGCACCAGGTCTAGCAGGCAGCAGTGCCCCCTCAGTGTTTGATTGCTCCCCTACTCATCAAGGACATAACTAGCAGTATGAAAGATTTCTCCCAAGACTGATGCACACAATTAACTGAATTACTTCAACAGGGTGTAGATAGGATAGATTTAAAGTGGAACCTGTTACTGTGCCAGTGGCTGGATGAGGATCCTGCTGTGCCAGTCACGGGGGAAGAAAATCCTTCTCTGCCAGTTCTCACTGAAGAAGTTCTTGCTGTGACAGCAGATCCAGCTCACACGCTTGATATAATGCCCTCAATTACCATATCTTTGTAATTATCATCCCTGTCTGATAAGTCTTGTGGAAACTATCAGATCTTGAGTAGAGGATCTAGGAGACTTGTAAGAATATAATGTCTTGAATTGATCTGTCTGTTTAATGTTTCATCACTCTGCCACCGATTGATCATTCTTTGAATAAAATGATAGCATAGCTGTATGCCAACACTTGTGATTCATTTTCACTTAGCTAATCAAAATGTTGTTTCACAAGACCCTGATGATGTTCAGGATGCCTTTTAGGAGGTATTACCTTACACCAAGCTGGCTGACTCAGGTGGTCTTTTTCTTATAATGTTACCAGACCAAGCCCCATGATTTATGAGGCATGCTTTCCTCTAGCAAGTTCCTACGAGGGTGCAGAACTGTTCGATTAAAAAGTTTTTCAGCTAGAGAGTAAAAACGATTTTTTTCAAGTTGAAGGAACTGCAACATCCCCACATATCCTGGATCAATAACTGAAAATTTTCTCTTTTTACATGAAACTTAAGGATTACCTGAAGGTTTCTGCCAGGTGTGTACAGATCACCCATTCATCATTAGCTACACAAGCCAAGCATCTGTTTTTACTCTACCTCACGCTGAAACCATAACACTAAGATTCAGACACTGACTTGTTTTTAGGAGGTCTTCTTTTAGCAATGTGAAAAAAATGAAAAGAAAACTTTTAGCTGCTTCTGTAGCCATGAACTGTGTTCATGTTTGTAGCTGAGCTTTGAAAGCACACACCCATCAGCCAGGGAAGTGACTCTTACTTTTTTATGAATGCTAGTTGTTCTTTTTACTGCTGTAATCCTGATGAATTAAACAGTATAATGCAGCTTGATGTTTGCTGTAACAATGAAGTGGTAAGTAAAAATCACCTCTAGGAAGAATTAAGCACTCAAGTAGGATGGAGAAGTGAGTCTGGATACTCTAATGTAGTTAAGAGACTGTAGTTTTCAGAGTACAATTCTAGGCAAGTATTTCATAGGCCTTAGGGACACAGGTGAATTTTACCCAGAAAACAAAGCCTTTTCCCACAGGTTTATGTCTGGTATAATTATGTTCTAAAGTTCTGGCTTTTTTGGTTTTGTTTTTCTTTTTTTAATATTCCTTGAGCCTCAGTAGCAGTAGCACTGGAAAAATTGCTCTGTAGTGCTGAACACTGTCTGCCTACAGCAAAGGCAAAGTTCATAAAGGACACAGAAAGCACAGAGGCCTTGTTAACCTTCTGAGAAGGAAGGTGTGTTTGTACGCGCCGAGAAAGCAATCTTTTTTCGCCTTAGGTCTTTGTACGGTCTCCTATGATTTCTCTTCTAAAGAGAGAAGACACCACTGTAGTCATTTCGTAACTATCATCAGCTTTGAAAAGACTGTAGAAGCATCTGGCAGGGCCAGAATTGTGATTCATCGTGTCAGCCACCACCTTGCCCATTATTTTTTAAGAACTGAGTTAAGTGGCCTCTCAAACACTGACAGGTTGGATAGAAGCCTAACTCAATGGTTAGTGGCTGGAACGGCCACTAGAGAATGTCCTGCAAAGTGATCAATAATCCAGATTGGTTTTTTGGGTTTTGGGCTGATTTGGTTTGGTTTTGGGGTTTATTTTTGTGTGTGTTGCTTTTCTGGTTTGTTTGCCTTTTTTTTTTTTTTTTTTTAACAATGTAATGATTAACTTCTGAGAAAACCAGCGTTTCTCTAAGTCCAGGGATTCACCTGTATTTTCAAGTGTGATTTCAAATATTTAATGCCTCTCTCACAGACCAATATGTCAGACTTCTCACCACTTGCCTTTGCTTTCTACATTGATGGCCCTTTGGGTTAGTGATGCTTGTGCAATTCCAGATGAGAGCTCCCAGTGCTCACGTGGTACCACTTCTTCCTGATTAAGCAGAACAAGTGAGCACCTGATTGACTTTTACCATAAATGCTGACATTCTGCAGCCAAAGGGGAGAGGAGGGAAGAAAACCCTTTGATAGTGTTTAAAGCACACAGGCCATTTTCAGCAAGGATTTCCATTTCAAGAGATTTGTTAGTGTAGTCTTGGATTAGTGTATGCATCGAAAGCTTTACTTAGGAAGATTTTCATCCTTTGAGGCACACACATACCAAAGCTCTTTGTTGTTCTGAATCCATGATTATGTGCTGAATAATGAATATTTTAAAAAGCCTTATGCAGCCACACTGTGATACCTTGACAATTTCAGCCAATCTCTCACTCTTTCTTTTTTTTTTTTTTTGACATTTCCTAACATAAAACTTTTAGCAAAGACTTTTAGCAATTTAGAAGTTCTTCGGTGCCAGGCAACCGAATTGCTGAGATGCTGATTTTAAAAAAAATGAAAGGTATCTTATGTTGATTTTGTTTTAGAACAAGCTGACTAGCTGCAATTGAGGTTAATTGACCTTTATAATGGATACACAGGACAGTGCTAAAGCTGTATCCATAAAGTGCAAGTTTATTTGATAGCAAATTGTGTTAATTGACATTCATTGTGCATCTTTCTGTTGTTTATTGCTAGTTGCTCATGTGAATAGTTTGTTGATATTATAGATAGGACAAACATTTGTTTCAGATAAATAGGATTTTCAGTTGAATAGGTTTTAATTAAATGATCCCCTGTATTCAATTCTGAAACTATGAACTACTGTGCAGTATGTATCTAAACCTCTTATCTAGGATCTTATATTGTTGAATCATGTCTCACACAAATTTATTTTTGTCAAATAATATCTAATTTCTCTGCCAGTCCGGCAAGATTTAGGTCTTTTGCCAGAGTAAACAACAAAATTACAGTGTTGGAGACACTGAATTTATGCAGGAATTACAGGTGACTGGTCAGCATGCGCTCATGCACAGCTCCTGTTCTGCTGGACACTCAGCCATCGTTTTCCTTTCACAGACCTCACTAAACAACTGTAGGGCTGACCCATTTAGCTACGGTCTTCATGCTTTTCACAACATACAATGGTTCTGATACCTTAACTAACTGTTAAATAGATCTACAAATTCAGTCCAAACCAGTCAATTTCCCCTTTTTTTTTCTCTAATGAAACTGTAGCTGACAAACTCACTGGTCACACAGCCCCTTCCACTGATGATGGCTTTCTCTCCACTCTGAAAGCAAAATGAAAAAGCAACCCCTCCAAAGCCTTTTCTAGGTCACAAAGCACGTTTTTCTTGACCAAGTTGAAATAAGCAAAGATTGCTATTACATTTTGTCTGAAAAATAAAGCAGGACTAAGACAGGTAGATGTCCTGCAGGCATGTACATACAATTGAGTGGTGCACAGCTATTAGTTAGCTGTTATGATCTTTTAGCTCCTTCTGATACTTCAGCACTCTCTTTAAATAGCCATGTAGCTCAAAACATCAATAAGGAAGTATTTGCTGTATATTTTCACCAGAGAGACATTTAAAGGGAAATAACTGTTCTTGAGTAAGTTACATTTTATTTTAATATGCTGGTGTAAATAATGATAGTCATTCACCTCTTATGTTGGAGATAAGAGCAAACTTAGGAGGCAAAGTAGTAAGGTAATATAGAGAGAGATTTCTTTAAAAGAGTGCAAGTTTCTCGGCTGTGCTGTATTCATTTTTCTCTAAAGTGTTTTTTTCCCCACATGAGTGGCTTTCTATTTCCACTTCTTTTACATTTGCACTCTCTAAAGTCTAAGGTTATTGCCGATAGTATTTTGAGAAGTGCCTTCCCTGGAGGATGTTTTTTTGATAGACAGCAAGGGACTGCTCTCAAATATGATGGTGAACATTTTAAAGAGATTTGTGATATAATGTGCATCACAGGCACAAAGACCTTGGTTTTTTTCAAAGAAAAGTGGCAAAAGGCTGGTGCCTGATTTTCGGCTCTGGCTGAAATAACCAGCTGCAGGAGCAGTCACTGAGACCTGCGCTGGGTACTGGGCATCAGAGCAGAGCAGGTCAGCAGTATCCAGATGAGGTGCTTCAGAAGCTGGGAACAGAAGCAGCACAGGCCGTCTGTCCTGGTGGCAGAGTATATATACACTGTATGCAAACTCCACCCCAAGTCACTGAGTAACCCCCAGCACTTGTATGTTTGTTTGCACTCAGGGTAGCTACAATTCACAGTTTGGTTCCTTCTGCAGGAAAGCTGAGGCTTGGAAATGATTCAGGTTGAAGCCTTCCCATGCCCTCCCTCCCTCAGTCATGACATGACTGGTAGCCAAAGGGTGTCAACCAGCTTGGCCACAGTCTGTCAAAATTACCTGATGGCCCTGCACAGTTCTGACCTGCCTCCATGTCGTAATGCTGAATTTTACATCATGGCTACACCTTTGATGTTCCACCCTAAAAACCTGTTTATTGCACCTAGCACGAGAGCTCCTCCAGAAACCACGACCGGGGAAGGGAGAGAAGTATTCTGGATTGGCATGATGAAAGGGCCTTAGGAGCTGAGGACATGTGTGCTCTGCCCAGGGAACACACACTCTGTGGGACACTGGCCAGGCTTAAATTAAGCAGCCAAGGTATGTGAACTGTTAAGGAACACCACTTGCCCTCCAGCCCTCTTGTCCCTCATTTGTGTATGACTTCTCGGCACAGGCAGATTTTCTGTGCTCTTGCTGTCAACAGACACTTCTCATGCCTTGCAGAGATTTCTGGGCATGTCAGACCTAATTCTGCCTAGATACAAAAAATAAAATGTATCTCAGACCCTTCAAGCCTATCATGGACGTCCTCCCACCTGTGTCCTCCTTCTAGAGAATACATATTTCCCTGGATACACAATTCATGTTCATTGCGATGACTGCTGTTTATGCATACATGATGAAACTCCAAAGAATCAACAGCTGTTGAATAAATTCAGTGTTTATTACTCTTCTCCAGACCCTTTTGCTCATGTGTTTGTAGTGGCATTTGTTGGCCTTTCCTAGACAGGAGAAAATAGAAGGTTTGACACCACTTTTATTGGTCTTGCAATGAACAGACCAGCCCTTCTTCTAGGATCAGATAATCACAGAATCATAGAATGCTTTGGGTTGAAAGGAGCCTTACAGATCATCTATTTCAACCCCCTATCATGGGCAGGGAAACCTTTCAGAGGCTGCTCAGAGCTCCATCCAACAAGGCCTTAAACACTTCCAGGGATGGGGCATCCTCATCTCTGGGCAACCTGTTCCAGTGCCTGACCATCCTCACAGCAAGTAATTTTTTTTCTAATCTCTAATCTAAACCTACTTTTTGTCAGTTTGAAGCCATTCCCCCTTGTCTTGTCACTCCAGGCCCTTGTAAATAGTCTCTCTCCATCTTTCCTGTGGGCTCCCTTCAGGTAGTGAAAGGCCACAATTAGGTCACCCCGGAACCTTCTCTTTTCCAGGCTGAAAATTCTCTCAGCCTTTCCTCACGGGGGAGCTGCTCCATCCCTCTGATCATCTTGATGGGCTCCTCTGGACTGGCTCCAACTGGTCCTTCCTGTGCTGGGAACACCAGAGCCAGGTTCAGTTTAAGGGTTGTCAGCCTGCAGCAAGAATTCCAACCTGTGCCTGCAGCAAGGATTCCAGCCTGTTCCAGTCCTCTGGCCCATCCTCAGGACATCAGAGGCAGATGAGGAGCTTCAGGCTGATAGGTTCATCAGGTGGTACTGGCGACATACAAACTGAATGCTTCATACAGCCATGTTATAGCCTCTTCCACGTTCTCCTCAGTTGTGGCCAAAAATCTGCTCATTGCCTGCCAGGAGCTGAGGATCGGGGACACAAATTAACATCTTGTGCAGGAACTCTTAAACCAAAGGGAAATACTGGTACCATTCTCTGTCAGTTATTTCTGGAACCGCACAAAGAGTGTCATTGCACAAAGCAGTACTACAACATACGCAGCCAGCAGACGTCAGAGCGTGATGCAAATCATCTCTTCAGAGACTAACATAGCCCAAACCCTCATCTCTGAGCTGTGAAGAAGAGGCAGAGTGTTTGCCATGCTGTTACTAGGCATGTTGAGACTGTTTCTCTCTGACATGACAAAAGGCTCAGGCATCTGTAACACTGTGACTCAATTGCACAACTGCCATCACAGCTGTTTTAGGACAGATATCAAGCTGCCATTGTGACCCAAGGCACTGGGTCAGTCTGTGGCATGTCTTCCTTTACCTGTTGACCACAGAGCTGTGCGTGCTTGTGCGGGCGGAAAGAACTGTACTGACCTAGACTTGATGGAAAAGCTGATTTCCAGGCAAGGGGCAGGTTGTACTCATCCTGTGAACACAGTGACATCTAGAAACTGGCCTGTCTGTTTCACAGCACCCTTTTATCCCTTTATGCTTTCAATATTGTCTTGTTATCTCTGCAGCAGCCTTCTTTACAAATGGGTCTACCGGTGTGATGCAGCTTCATGACAATGCCAGAAATTATTTTCAATTGCCACTACGTGGGAGAAAGTGCTATGGTATAAAGGTGCCCTTTATATTACAGCTGATGAGCTTCTTCGCATCACAGATCGGATACTCAGTGGAAGAATTGGTGAGGTATGGGATGGAAAACTGAGTGGTAAGGTGGGTGGAAAATTGGCTGGGCTGCTGGGCTCAGGGTTGTGTGAGCGCTGCAAAGTCCAGCTGGCAGCCTGTAGTTGGTTGAGTCCCTCAGAGATGAATCTTCTCCAGAATTTCCACAGAACTGCCCATGTTCTGCCTTGTGCTGCCTGTGCTCACAGGTACCTCAGCAAAATGAAAGCAAACCCCTCCTTGCTGGTATCCCCTACATTGCTGCATTTATGCACTCTGACTTTTAGAAGTGTTGTTACAAACTCTGGAGAGCAGGATGCTGCCAGAGATCTGCAGGCTCATCCACATGGATCATAGGGCTGTGGCACTGGCACTCAGCTCCCCTCTGTGGTGGTAGAGCAGCCCTCCTTTAACGTGATGCCAGCTATGGATGGCAGTCAAATGGGGCTGAGCACGGGGCAGCACTGTTAAACACGGCTAACTTTGACCGGAGATGGTTTTGCTTTGGGGAGGAAGGGGCCTGCCACCACGTGAATTTTTGGGAGGGTCACAAAAGTCTTTCTGAGCTGTGGCTTTCTGCTGTGGGCAGCAGCAGCACACGTGTCAGTAGTCAGCCCTGGGGGAGTCTGCTGCACCTGCACCGCAGCCCTGTGCAGCCAGGAAATCCCCACTGCCTAAAGGCTTGATGGGCTGCCCTCATTGGCTTTGCCTCTGCTATTACTGACTGGTTTTGCATCTCTTTGTAACTGCAGGGAACAGGCTCCAAATAAGAGACTCGCAAATGTTTTAGTCCTCCTTAAATGTAGAGGAAGGTTAATAAAAATGAAGAGGGACATGACACTCTTGAGAAAGTGACAGAGAGGAACAAAACCTCTACTGCTTTCTTCTCTTCCCTATCTCAAGGATATTTTAAAGATTACTCAGAAGTCACTCAGATCTCCACCAGACTTCTTCCAAGAGTTCCTAGAATAATCTTTTATTCACATTACCCAGCACTTAAACCAGTTGGAGAAATGCTTCTGCTATTACAAACAGTTTAATCCATGATCAGTGTGATTAACGAGACCACCAAGAGGAGAAAGAAACTTGGGTCTGCTTCTTGTAGGAAACACATTTTTTTCTTTGTGGCACAAAATTTCCTCCTTCATTTTCTCAGAACAGTGTGAGAGAGCGGAAGTGTCTCAGTTTGAGATCTAATCTGCTCTACCTTTGCAGGAAGTTACAAAAGTTTCAAACAAGCTTTCAGTTGATATATTTTTCTAAGTAAGAAGCCCTTTGGACAAAGCCTTACTGATTAGAGACCAGAGCGGTTACAGATGATGCGCTTCGTTCCCAACTACTTAACCTTACACCTGTGTCCCCTTGCCATCAGCCCAATAGGCAGAGTTTAATTCCTGTAAAATAAAGCAGCTGTTGGGTATTTTGCTCAGCTGAAAGCTTTGCCTGTCTCACTGCAACTAGCTAGGGAGGCCTATTTTCATTTGCAAACCTGTGCAAATTAACATTTCTCAGAGTATTTATATCAGGGTACAGCTCTGGTCTCTGTGGTTGTTAGTCCTTGACCCAGCTGACTTAGCTGCTTCTTGACAGTCACAATCATATTTAAGCTCACCTCAACATACTTTTACAGGTTCAGCAATTTTGCAGATGTCTGGGTAGAACCTGAAGACTAAATGCCTCTGCCACAAAAGCCAAAAGATAAGCCCTTCTGAGAGGAATTCAAGCTGAATTTAGTCCTTCTCTAGAATGAGGAGATGATAGAAGCCTATCCAAATCCATTATTTCAGAAGTTAAGTCATATTAAGTAATGTCAGTACTGCATGTCATGACACACTACTGGCTGGAAAAGCATTAAGAAACAAATATAGCTGGTTGATACAAGCTCTCACATCCTTCATCCCACCAAAGGTTCTGCATCCCCACCACACCTGGCAGTAAGGGGTCATTGCTGCTAAATGATAACATTTCTTGCTGATATGAAAAGTTAAGTTAAAACCAGAAACAAATTACAGTGGCACCCTTTCTGGTTTATTTTTCTAAACAGAGTTTATTTACTCCAAATCTTTTAAACCTTGTTAATGCAATTTTCTAAAATTGCAATTTTTATACTACAGCCTTCAAAGCAGATCTGTGTATTAGGAGTCTGACAGCAGTAGTCATTTGAGAAGTCATGAAAAGTACAGAAAACACTTACATTGTGGAAAAGAAAAAGAAAGGGAGAAAAGCTTTCCATTTCTTTATAGCTTCTTCAGAAATACTCTTTTTGGGGCAGAACTTTCTGTGTTCCATCTCTTCTGAAGGTGATTTTATTTCAAGCTGTCAGCAATATGTGGAAACTTTTTAACATAAATGCAAAATGCCTTAAATTATGAAAATTGTGTGACTAATGAGTGAGCAAAAAGTCTCTCTATTGATTTGATACACAGATTATTATGCATGCTAAAAATGCTCAGTGGAGTTGCTATTTACTGTGTTAGTCTTAGAAGAGAGCAGTCTTTGAAATGTAATGACCACATTAAAAATCAAGTAGTTTTTAAATGGCTTAAACACATTATTCTGTTTATTATTGAAGGAAGTACTCTAAAAGAAGACAGGCAGTTAAAATGTGTATTCCAGTGTGAAATATACTGGGAAAAGACAATAAAATCTCATATGAAAGACAATCATGCACAATAACCATGTTAGCTTCCAACTTTTTGTATACAAATACTCTATTAACAAACTTCACACCACACACAAAAGGCAACATCTTCACAAAAAGTTATCATAAAAGCATAGCATTGATCCTGATTTTTTTTTCTCTGAGCTTGAATTCTCTGTGTAATGCTTGGGACAAATGAGAACAGGTGTGAAAACCATAAAAAAATTGCCACTGCATAGGCCATTTGGATGGCTCTGTTCTTCCACAAGATAAGGAACACAGAGAGCTGAATTCAGATTCACCCTACAGTTCTCTCATGCTTCCAGGAAAAAGTACAGGAAATTATCGTCTACTTTAGAACTCGTTTTAGAGAAAAGTGGTGTGAAACTGTTTTAATATCAATGAGAATTGGCTTGGTACTTTTCAAAGTAGGGTGTGACTGTATCCACCTTTTGTTATGAAGATACATCAATGAAAACACATTCTGTACATAAATCAGCAAAACACAGCTGAAAATAGAGACAGTGTGATTAATCCATATCTTTTAAAAATAAATATGTACAATATTTACATTTTGGACAGTTCCAGAAATAGCATCTCCAAATTATGAACCACTACCTAAAAAAAAAAATCTCTATAATTATAGAAAATGCATTTGCTGTACAAATATTTATAAATACGTCTGTATAAACTTTTTCAGGGAAATACCTGTGGATTCATTGAAAAGAAAACATGAGAAATTCTTATTATCAACTAATATTTAGCTATCAAGTGTCCACATATTAAACAGTTTAGAGCATCGTGAATCAAACAAAAGTAGATTTTCAGTGTTGAGAATATTTTGTGTTGTGCTTCTGTGCCATCATACTGACAAATGCGACTGTCTTTTCTGAAAATCTGCAGAAAAGCAGCAGGACCAAATCAGTTTGACTCACTGATTGTTATTGACTGCACCATGTCAGACAGGGCTTCTGGGTCGGCTTCTTCTTTACCATTATCTGAATTTTCTGATGAGATGTAACAGCCAGAATCTCTTGGACAGTCATTTAACTGTGATTTGTCAAAGCTCTGGTGAGGGCTTAAGTTCTGCATCTCTTGGCCACCCTCACTTTTCTGCTGTTGTTCAACTAGAAAGAACAGAAAAAGAAAGAAAAAATTGTCAAAATAAGTACCTTGGGAAAGAGCTGAGATAGCAGTATGACTGATCTTGAAGAACTTTGGAAACAGAGCTGGTCATCTACACATGACTACATCAGTATCTTTTGTCTATCAGAAACAGAAACCTCAGCAGCAGAGAATTAAAAGTATGACTACATGACTGTAACATCTGAGTTGATGTTGAGGTTGGTCCTTTTCCTTCTGAGTGTTTCTCAGAGATGAATGTTGGGGGCTTTGGCCTGATCCTTTATGCTGAGGTCCTTCAGGCTGTGCACAGGTGCAGCAGTCACTGTGCGTGGTCACCATGCCCATAGCAGAGATGGAACCTTTCCCCTCCCAAGCTCATGTCTCCCAGAGCCTGCTCCCTGAATCAATCACAGAGCTCACTGTGCCCAATACACTTCACTGTAGATCTGTGTCTTTTGAATGCAACCCCCAGCATCTGATGTGCTCTCTGCAGGCAGAGAGAACGTGCTGGCCTTCAGAAGTGCTCGGCACAATGATGTGGTAAGGAGCTTTTCTAAAGCACTGAGCTTTTCAGCAGGAGTGGGTGGCTGATGGAAACTTCCTAAGCTTAGCTTGATATCCAGAAGGTTATTTTCCAAAACACAGAGACCTCAGAGGAAGCTAAGATACCTAATTTCTGCTATATGGTTTTGAAAACTGTTCCAAAACTAAGTAGAAGCAAATTATCTTGCAAATAGTTTGTCCTTGTTTAGCTGCGGTATGACTAATCTGTTCAAATTCAAAAATCTACAACTCAGTGACTGTATCAACAGACCTCTCAAGAAAAGCTCAGCAAGACAGGACATATATACATATATATATGTATATCATGACTTTAGTATGTACTGGTTTAAAATTTCCTCTTCCTGTTTTCTGGCTGTGAAGTACATGTTTACTCAGAGTAAATTTCTTAAGAAAATAAACTATAAAATATAAATCTCTCCCTTTCCTACTTTTTTTTCTTGTGCTGTTATCAACCTCCTGTAGCTGTACTTTGACTTCAAACTGTGTTTGGCTTTCCAAACAAAGTACAGGGAACACATCTCAGAGGAAACAGATGGTTTCGCTCCAGATTTTTAGCCCTTCAGAAAAATGGTACCTTTTTCCTTTTGCAATCAAAGTTCCTTTCTTTCACTTGATTTGTTACTCCTTGGTTAAACAGTCAGCTTTGGATCTTTAGTCATATTTAAACTGTCCCAATTCAAGTTCAGGCAGAACAGAAGTCCAAAGATATAAAGGATTTAATTCTGTGTCAAAATATGAATCTATTTTAATTCCTAGAATTTTAAAATTTCCACAAAGAACATTCATAGCAACTTATGTTTTGGTTGTTGGAAGTTATAACATCTGGTAAAATGGGAAAGGTTTTAAATTTAATTTTTTTATCTTGTATCGAATAAAAAAGAATAAATTAGAAATGAAAAACTGAAATATTTCACTCTTAGAGTGAAATGGAAGAGCTGGAGAGTTTCTTCAGAGACATCTTTCATTGTGTGAGATTTCAACAAGCTTATTTCACAAAGCATTTTGATATATTGAGAAACAGTTTCAGGTCTTGATGGAAGTCTTTTACATTTATTTGGCCTGATTAAATCTGCTTAATATATTCTAACTTCCAATTGCCTAAATAAATTGAAAAACTAAGGTGATTTTTGAAGAAAATATTCCAAAGTCTCCACTTAATTATTTTTTTAATAAAGTCTGAGGGAATAGGCATAACAAGATGTATTTAGAAGAAAAATAAAAAAAGTTACTTTAAATATTTTCCAAGGAATGAAAGTTCCACCTTGTTCCCAAATAAATTAAGGGTTAATTGCACTTGCGTGAAAGAGTACACGTTGCAGCAGATTTAATTGATATCTGTAACTGTTTGATCTCCTTCTCACTTTACAGAACACAGTTTGTCATGTCAAATGTTATCTCTCTCTTTGCAGGGAAAATATTTGATCATGTAGGGTCCAATTGATTTCTGATTGAAGTCAGGAAGGAATTACGAAGGCATCACACCGGTGAAGGTATTCCCGCTGCTACTGGCAGCGACAGAAGTAGTTCAGCACAAATAACAGCAAAGCCTTGTCCCAAGTGTGTGTTCAGCTGCTGGCAGCCCCATCCTGCCAGGGCAAAGGGAACCAGGTCTTGTTCAGCACCGGGAGCCCTCCTGCCCTGCCGCCTCCCCCTAATCCCCTCGGCCGCCTAATGCCGCTTGCTGCCTTTTCATCTGCTGCTCCAGCATCATCTGCTGCCCTGGCAAGCACTGACCTAAAAAGTGCTAATCCTGTTTACATTTTCAAGGTCAGAGAGGAGCCTCCATCCACTTTGTTTGTTTTACAATGGAAAGAAGACCGAGTAACCAGTGGATTAAAAGGAAAATGCAGTCTCAGTCACTGTATTAGTGCCTTGTAATTGGTTGTCTAGATAATCTGAGCAGTTCCTACGTGAACAACAGATCCTAATTTTTTTTTAATCCATGTCTCCCTAGTGTGTTTCAAGGAAAAATGCACAGACAAGCCTAGAACTGAGATTTCTTTTTTTTAATCTGAATTTAGGTCAGTTAGGAAAATAAGAAATTTCTATTTAGAAGAGATACATATATGTAAAACTTCCTGTAAAACTAGTTGAATTTTCTTACATGAAAAACTGAAAACCAAAAGTATTCAGGTGTTTGAGACAGTAAAAATGTTACATTTTCTATTTTTCATTCAAAGCAGCAAAAGTTGGAAAAACACCCCTCCCCCTCCATTTTTCTGAAGAAAAGACTGAAAGCAAACTTTGGTGCCTTTTTTTCTCTTTAAAGCAGCCTTAAATATTATGCAGTAACTACTAAACCACTTGAACAGGATGCTGAGTATCATAAATATACATAGCATGCAATTTTAGATGTTGCTTCATGAGAAAAGCAAAGCAACTTTTGCTCTTTTTCTTTCTTTTTTTTTTTTTTTTTTTAATGCTCTTCTATTCCGTTCCACTTAAGCCCTTTCTCTAACATGTACATGCTCAAGTTCCACATTAGGAAAGGTAGGTTTGCTGCCTTAATCTTTTAGACATCAGAAGAAAGCTACGCTGCACAGAAAACAGGAATTGATAAAATTAAACTGCCGTTAGATGTTGCGGAATCATCAGAAATAACTATCTTATCAACAAATGGAAGTCCTATCATTTTTCTACAGTAAAGCAGTTTCACATAAGATAAATGGCTCTCAGTCACTGTTGTCTATGATATGGCCAGAAGAGTCCAAGATATGCATCATTTTGACACATATATTCCAGTACTCCTTTAGACGGTAGGATTATATTCAGACTTCTGAAAAAAATGTGGAGGCCTTTAGCCTTGGTAAGAGATGTGTGATGCATCTCTTATCTTCCTCACTATTTAGACCTTTAAAATGAGTTTTTGTTATTCAATGACTTAGATGTGCATGACACGTGCAAGGATAGATTTCTTTTTTCCTTCACCAGCGCTTTTCCCCTTCCTAATGAGGTTAAAGTCCTGATTAGGGAAGGACTTTAAGCTTGGGTTTAAGGGCATTCAACTCAAGAATGCAGAGAGGTCACACTGACTCCTGTGCAGTTATTTCAGTTTAAACCAGATGAGTGGCAGGAGGCCTGGATTTTGTCTTGGACAAAAAGAAGGTCACCCAAGAGTAAACCAGACTTCATGTGTGTGCCCTCTGAGAGTTTGCCTTTGTGAGTTTTGTCCAGAAGAACTGTGCTACGAGCACTGTGCTTTAGGCTGAGTCCCTTGCCTGCCCTCCCGGGAGGTGCAGCGGCGTCGTTGTGAGCAGCAACTCTCAATAACCAAAGAGAATCACAAAATCACACAATCACAGGATAGTTGGAACAGACCTCTGGAGATCACCTGCCAAGGCAGATCCAACTCCCCTGCCAAGGCAGAGGCACCTGGAGCAGGTGACATAGGAATGTGTCCAGGTGGGTTTGGAACGAGAGAGGGGGACTCCACACCCTCCCTGAGCAGCTGCCTCAGTGCTCTGCCACCCTCAGTGTAAAGAAGGTCTTCCAAGTTGAGATGAAACTTCTCGTGTTTTAGTTTATGGCCACTGCTCCTTGTCCTGCCACTGGGTCCCGCTGAAAAAAGTGAGTCTTGGAAGATGAAGCCAGACCTCCTATGTATGTACCCAGGCCATGTATCACCTGTACTAATTACACCATCTAAGTGTGAAAATGAAATCAAAATTCACAAAGCATCAAACTCAGAAAGGATCCTTTTGAAGCACTAAGGGGTGGTAATTCTTGAAAAAGATGCAGAGAAACCTGAGGTGGTTTGTGCAATACTTTGGACATTCAAAAGACTAAATATTTTGAGGATATTTGCAGATACACAACTTAAAATATTGCACTCACTGAAATCAGTGGCATAGCTTTTGTGGGGAGGAAAGGTTATTGAACTGATGTGAGAACTTGTGGTAAAAACAGAAATAAGAAGTTGGGTTTTTTTTTTGTAAAATCTGGAAGCAAACAGATGTGCCTGAAAAAAAGGTGGAAAATACTAATACTCATGCAAGGATGAGCTTCCTTGGGAAATCTGCCAATATTATGTCCAGGCCAATGAGTTGTACCACAGTACAGACGGGGAGATTGTCTTTGAGCACTGTTTGACCTTGACAATATACTTTGTGATCACATGTATTGAAAGGGACTGCCCAGTGTAAAATGGCACTCTTGGTGCCCGATTCTCACGTAAGGAATGCGACTGAGAACTGAAAGTCATGTCCTTATCTATCTCCTGTCTTGCTGTCCATGTACGATAAATAAAGAACAAACCTTATCTGGTATTAGTAGTGGAATTTGGAGTATGACCTGCACTTAAATATGAAAAGTAAGCTAAGGAAATGGATTTGGGGAGATAAGTGTAAAATATTATCCCCCAAATTGCACATATTCACCTTTTGGTTTTTTTCCATAAAATGAACTGTACGCATATATCCGATGAAGTCTAATTTTCCTTTAGCTCAGAATAGCTTTGGACTAGTGTAACCCACTGGACTTCGGGGATGAACCTCTTGATTTAAATCATCTACGTGAGAAGAGAATCAAGCCTATTTTGCACACATGAAAACGTGTGTCCTGGGAAGTGGTCAAGAAAAGAAGTTCCAAATGTCTTTTATTACTTTGTTCATTAACCATCCAGCAACTGCTTTGCTTTAAAAATAGCATCCTACAAAAGCACAGACATCCATCTCCTGTCTAGACATCATCTGGGAGAAGAATGGAAAGTTATTAAGAAATACTTTATGAAAAAGCCTTTTTTTTTTTTCTCACAGCCATGAATTCATGGAAACCAAGAATTTTGCCCCAAATATATAGGTCTGACCAACTTTGAGAAAATCTGAAAAGATATCTGAGAAGGGGGAGAAGGTCATGAGGAGCTTACAAGTCCTTGCAGTTCTAGGATAGCCTTGCTGCATGTAGTACTTGAAGATGATGAATTTGGGCCTGGACTGCCAGGAAAGGGAGAAGGAAGATAGTGCAGTAATAGGAAGAAAAATCTGCTTTAAAACACTCTGTGGTAGCATTTTCTAAATAAAACTTAATTTTTTTAATTCATGGTATAAGATGGGTAAAATGTATTCTTTCAAATTCATTCAGGTCTAAATAAAATGTAAGATTAAAAAAAAAGTCACTGCCAGAAATCCTATATTTTGCATGACTTTAAGCAGCATATAATGTAGAAACTACTGCTGCAGGTCTTTTGGTTAGAAACCTCAATAAATGTTTATTCTGCAAAATGAATTATACACCACAAGTATGTGTTATGAAGAAATTACTTAGTATAACATACAATAAATGTCGAGAAAAAGCGAAGGAATGAAAAATAAATTAGAAGCCCTGTAAAAACCTCTGGACATCTCACAAGATCAGGTTTCACATTAAAGAAATATGGAATCTTGTTTTACTACATTTATAGGAAGATCTAGTAAAATGAGGCTATGTTCCAGCACACTTGGCTGTTCTGAATAATAGCAGAGTCACAAAAACTCAGAAACCCTTGTATTTCAACTCTGGGCCATACCTGACACTCCATCCATTAATCAAACATGTGCTTCATGGAAGCATGAATAGGATGCAGAGACATGAAAGTCTTCCAAGCTCTGTGAGAAAGACGGGCTTAGAACAGTAAATACAATCTATGGCCTTAGCTTATTTTTTCATAAAGCTTATTAGAAAAAAAAGTGAACTTTTTACTCAGAAAGTGCTGAAATTCTATCTAGAATACTCTTGGCCAGTAAACAGATTACTTTGTAGCTGTGGGTAATTATGCAGCTCACTTCTAAGCAATGCACAAAATCAATTTTAATTAAAAAATCATTTATGCTGGACTGAGCCATGCCCATTTAGGAAAAAAAAAAATATTGACCCAGGAAAGTTCAGTCCAGATGCAGAATTCACTTTCACAGTAGCACCCAGCTCTTTCAACCCAATTTTCCAATCTGATTGCCAGAAGGACAAAGAGGTCAAATGATTCGTACGACATCAGGCTCATGCGGAGCTTATCCCCAAGATCATCTTGATGCCCTGTCTTTCGTTATAACAACTTAACAGATAGCTTCTATCCATTTTGGTCTTTAGTATCCTCCTTTCTAGAACAGGTTGTTCAATTCTGTCCCTCCCAGTCACGTGACAAATGCTCTGATTCTTTTGCAGCCAGACAAGGCAAGGATTCAGGAATCAAACTAAGACAGTATTTACTCATGGCTTACCTTAAAATATACATGAGTCTTACAAAACTCAACTAGACTTACATGAATGCGTATAGCTGGCATGACACAAAAAGATGTTGTGGTTCTGGTCCCTGTGAGCATTCATAAATTCTGAGAAAATTATTTGATTGAATTTGTGTACTGGAAAGATTTGCTATACCTATCTAAAGTGCATGTGAAACAAATATTCATTTCATCCCCTGAATAAGACTACAGTGTCATCACTGATTTTGAGGCATGGACCACTTTATAAGATTTAATGTTATTATTCCCAGAACTGTTACAAGACTTTGAACTATTAGACTACCACGCAGATAACATCAGAGACACTGTTTTGCCTGGAGAAGTGACTTAATCCTCTGCTGCCAATGTAGGAAGAACCTGATTTGGATAATAAAGGTAAATTTATTCATTTTCAGTGTATGGGACATGTAAGGACCTTGTTAGATTTGGTTCTTGCACAGGTGTATGTAGAACATTAAGTATTAAGACACCTTCAGAAGAAAGGTTCGGTATTGAAAACTTCTTGCTCTGCTTTTCGTTACCCAGCAAATAAAAATAGCAAACCACTACAGAATAGTTTGGCTCTCGTGTGGTCTGTTAGAAACCATTATGTTTCAGTTTGGCTTTCACACTCATGCAAAACTGCAAAATTAAAATCTAGCATTTTTCTTTACTATTTTTCTGGTTTTAAATATTGAAAAACATTCACAATAAAAGGTGCAGAAAGCACAGCAAGGCTGGTTCCCACAAAGAATACATGCTACTCTAAGTAAATACATTTTCAGAAGACTTCCAGGTAGATCCCTGCAATAAAACTCCTGCAAAATGTAACCCTTTTTTTTCTGGATTCACTCTTTCAATCATTGCTTCTACATAGACAGCCCTTCAAGAGTTCTTTTCAAACCTGTCATCTCACAAAGCTATAGACCAGAAAGAACTTCTGAACCTGGAGGGCAAAGAAAACCTTTCTAATGCCACTCCAACATGTTTGCAACAGCCTTACCTTTCCCTGGAAGCTGAATAAGAACCGGAACAACTGAATGTACAAATGGGGTTCCAAAAAAAGCCCAAACATTTAGCAAAAAAGTGGAAAGCTGCCTAAATACTGAGGAGATAATAAGTGGATGCCTGACAAAAATTGATATTAAAATATCCCAGGAAGACATTGTTTTTGCTTCTCTCTCTTTCCAATGCTTCTCAGCAGGAAGTGTACTTCTGATGACATGACTGCTCAACATACGGGGAGTATGCACAAATGTTAATGAAGACAAAAACACCTCCTGTTTTAGCTGAGTGTCTAATTAAGTAGATGCTTAGCTGTAGTTTCTAAAAAATTGACATAAATTATTTAAAATTCAAAGTCACACTGGAAATATCATTAAAATATCATGAGAAAAGTTTTTTTTTTTCTGTTCCATATCCTAGATTTTCCACTCCCCATGAAAGGAGCAAGTAAAAAAAAAACAAAATGGTGATCAATACATGTGCATATACACATCCCGTATATTCAGATTTTGGAAGCTCACCAGAAACACAAGTTAGATTAATTTTGAGATAAGAATGCAAACCAGATATTAGTGTATATTTTTTTTTACAATACTTTCTTACAAAAAAAGCTAATTTGGATAAGGATTTAAGTGTGAGGTGAAGTGAGGGGAGAAAAAAATTCTGTAATTATCTGCAGAATGTTGTTTAAAAAATTAAAGAAAATTCTTTACTGGAGCTGTTTGAAATAAGCTCTGTTTTGGTTGAGATACTAGTGCATATGACTCTTAACAAAGCATAAACACTTACTGTCACAGTCCTGGAGATTTTCAATTGCCGCTAACAATCTTGCCCTGTCTTCTGGGTTCGAAATATTTAATTCAATCAGGTGGCTTTCCTGTAGATCTTTTAAGTCCTCTAGAGTTTCATAGCCATTTAGCAAGAGGGTTGAGGCATATTCCTACAAAAAGAAACAAGCAAATTCTCTCATGGAAACAAGCACTATGTTTAGTGGAAGAATAGGCACAATTTCACTTTTACTTTCTGGCCAGGTTGAAATGGGCTCCGTTCTCCAGTCCAATTGACTCACCTTTGGCAGAGGAGGAGAGCAAGAAGGGACAGAGGCAGAGATGCCTGGGAGTCCTCCTGGCCATGCCAGCATCTGTGCCTGAACTCCATAGCACAGTCCAGCAGCAAACAGGACCAGGGCAGAGCTCTGTCAGAAATTAGTTAATTGCTGAGTGTCTGGACTTTTGTGGGTCACTCCATGAGTGTCTCCCACACTGAACTCGGGAGGGCCTCTGAGGAAAGGAGTGCTCTGCCTTTGCACAGGAGCAGCCCCTCGATACAAGCAAGGGGAGAAGCTGAGGGAGCCTTTGGCCCTGCCGTGTCACACACGGTCCCCTTGAGATGTGTGTCGACTCAGTACAAACCTCTGTGCATGCTCCAGGGAAAGGAGTGTTTGCATCAGCAGCAAAGCAATTACCCTTATTAAAAATGTTACTTGTAAATCATGACCTCATTACACTTTGACACTCAGTCAAGATCTAGGGTTGAAGAGAGGGAGAGATGTGCAACCTGAGCATAGTGCAAAACCACTATTGCTCCCTAAAGATCACAAGAAATTAGGAACACAAATTCTCAATTTTGGTACTGGAATCAGACTGCAGCCCTGTCTCTCAAGTGTCCACAGCCACATATCTCCTGTGCTTGGGCACACAGCTGCAGTCAGGCTGACCTGACAAGTCACCAGCGTCCCTCTGAGTGGAGTCTCCTAGCGCAGCCACGTGATGAGGTAAAATGCAGTTCTATAAGCCACTCACATCAGATAAAAGACAGACATGAGGTTGCTTTGCTTTGCTTTGCTGACATCAAAACTGCTGAAACCTGCCTTTCTCCTCCTGCCTGTAAATGACATTCAAACCTGAGAGCACAGAAGGGGAACATTTCAAATAGAGCTGGGTAATGCATTGGCTGACCTGAAGGTGGACATATTCCAGGAGCTCTTGCAATGTTTTAGGCTTGGTCCCTTTGCTTCCTCTGTGTGGGTTTATCTTTCTGGGTGCAGCTTCTTCTTCCAAGATAATATCCACATAAATGAACTTGAAATTTCCTACTTTGTTGTTCAGCATGCCTGTCCATATGCCCATGGGAGTTTTGCAGATGATATCTATGATGTCTCCTTTCTAGAACAATAAAAAAAGCACACCACTTCTTACACCTCCAGTTTGTTATATGTAGCTTTTCCTCTATGGACCAAAACCAGCACTAGTCAGTGTGAAGTCACTTTTTTTTAATTACCTATATTTAGTGCCTTTTCTTTTATAAAATCCCAGGAAAATAATTACAGAAAGTGAACTAATCCTTTTCTCCAAACATTTGCAAAGGAGAGGTGAGCATAAGCAGCCCCTGTCACTATTTTTGCCCTCCACTTGGTCCCTGAAAAGGGGTAGGGTTTAATCAGCAATTAACTTTTGTCGTGGGCAGTGGGCATAGATTTGGCAAAAAGCAAGGGATTACTGTAAGGTTATTTTCAAAATATGTTCCAAAGCATTTACAGAATAATCTTATTATCTAGCCTCTCAAGGGTCTTTAAAAACAGATAGATGATCTATGTGAAAGGTGCGCTCTAAAAAACACTGGCTAAATTTCTCAAAAGTAATACAGAACATTTAACTCCCTTAACAAATATGAATGCTAAAAAAGGGTGACAACACAGCTACTTCAAGAGGGCTTTTTGGTAAAGGTATTCACAGCCACACAGTGGGAACCAAGGTTTCAGCTCAGCAAAATGGTCATTCTGAGTAATTCTCATAGTAAAAAGGCTCTTACAAAGCCATACGCTCTGCACAACTTGCTCTCAGGACCTCAAAAATGAGCCCTCTCTTCTTGGCACGTATCACAGAAAAATGTTGAACGCCTTTGAAGACTTATCCAATAAATGCCTACTTATTTGGGATTCTATCACAAAGTTAGAAGTCAAACTCAGTTTTTAAGATGTGTTCACAGCTCCAAGACTTACATTTTTTCTGGTCTGGTCAAGGAACAACAAGTCAAGTGGTCACCCTAGTTTTGGTACAAACCCAAGTACAAAATTGACTGTGAGCTGGTGACCTGGTTTAGTTAGAATATGGGGCTCAGAGCTGTGAGCACATTTGAAATGGAAACGAAAAAAATTGTTTAAAGCTCTATAAGCACACGTTATGCTACAAACTCATGCAGGCTCAGGAGCTTCAGATGTGGATACAGATCAGAATTAGGCAGTGGCTCCAAGCCAAGCTGCAGATGCACTTTAAATTCAGATTCAGGGTACTGAAATTTTGTGTGATAAATATAGGGGATTTCAACCCTAAGTATTAGTTTATAATTCCGAAATACACCACCCTAGTGACTAAAAAAGAAACCTACATGAGCAAGCAGATATTTGCCATTTCATGACCAGTTAAATAGTTTAAACAGTTAAACTGTGTTAAAAGAAATGCCCTAGATGTGGGTGGAAGTGGAGGGCAAGTGCTGAAGGCTGCAAGTACCAGCAGAACAACAGCTCTCATTTAGGCCAGAGAGGAGGAGAGCAAGTCTGTGTGAGATACAGGTGAAGATTTGGCAAAAAGAAGCTGGGAAGAAGAAAAGAGTCTGAAGTGAGAATATAATCTGGGTATGAAGGTACTTAAAAAGAGGGAAAAGAAGTCCAGATTACAGACATGAGTAGTCTGAAGGGCTGGGCTTCTTTCAGTAATGTTCAGCTGGGCCCCTGTTTGTTGTTTGTCTTCCTCACTCACACAGCCCAGACACCCCTATCATGGGTTCATAGTTCAAAGGGAGGATTAAAGAAAAGTTTAATGGAAAAGCAGGCTGTTTTTATTAAAGGCAATGGGTGCTACTGAGCTTTAGGTATATCCTAATTGTGACTTAGAAAGCTGGGGAGACCACATCCCATGAGACTTTACTCTTTCTTACTGCAGACCTTGTATGTGGGAAGCAACACATATTTTACTCTGAGGAAGTCTGGGGTATGTAGGCAGATACCATGAAGAGGTTCCTACCTGGAATCTCTGCCTTAAAAAGCCTTTAGCAGCTCTTGCCTTTGCAGCCCTGTCTCTGCTTCGTTTTTAAAGTGTTCCACATGCTTCAGCAGTTAAAAATTCATTATTAAATGTATTATTTACAGGTAAAAAATTGTCCCCCTGGCATTGTTAGTGGGAAAGAAGGAATCCTGGTGGTTGTCTTACCTTGATTTTCAGGGAGTCGGTGTCGTAAGGACTCGGTGTGAAGTCAGTGTGGACTTTGGCTCGGCCGCAGAAGGGCCCATTGTAGGGGACCTCGTCGTCAAACCGGAGGCTGTCCCTGTTGCTCACGCCATCGGAGCAGCTGGTCACCCCACCTGAGAGAGAGGCAGCTTGAGAGACCCCTGCACCAAATGCCCAGGCATGCAAGTCTGCACAGTAGCCAAGAGGAAAGTGTTCAAAACCACAGAATCAGAGACAGAGTGCATTCTGTGTGGGTTTAACACATTCCAGGATAACTACATTCAATAAAAATCATGCTACAAGAGACAGAAGAAAATGGGTAGGAGATCTTTCATTAATATCTTCCCTACAGTAATCTTTTTCTGGTGATGATACTAATAGACTACACATTTTACTTACAGACTTTTTGAAATATTACCTCTGCAGATTAATAAAATGTACCCTAAAAGTGCAATTTAGGGAATTAATTCTGCTGAACTTCTCCTGTTTATTCAGAGAAATGAAAACAAGTACTGTAGGAGTTATTTTATTTCATTCCAGAGCTAGCTGAAACATCAAAGGAACCTGCATTGCAGAGGGAAATTTTAATCTTATCAACATTTCTGCCTGTCATTTTATCCAAGCTGAGCAATAAAATATCAGCAGAGTAATTCAAGCAAATTTGAGCAAGCTCTGCAATATCCCATCCAAATATGTTTTTAGATAAGAGCAGCAGTGTGTTGGAAGTAAACTCCCATATACGATTTTCACAAATCACGTCACAGAAAATGATCATAAAAATGGTTTTGTTTGAGGTGATTGCTTAAGTGCACAGTTCCATCTCAGGGCTAGATTAACTCTAGGTGCAAATGGTCTGGACTGCATCTCCAGTCTGCACTCAGGGCTCGAGTGGTGCCTGCAGGGTGGCACAGCAGTGTCACCAGGGATAGCTGTGGCCTGCCAGCCAGCAAATGTCCACAGCAGAGCAACACAGAGAGAGGTGGAGTCATATTTCTCATCAGAGACTCCTCTGCCCTCCGACCTAGACCACCCTGACGGGGGAGGGTTTTCAGTGGGTTTCAGGTGGGCTGTGTCTCTCTGCATCATGTCCCAAAGCTGCCAGGTCAGACCCACATCCCCCACCATCTCAGAGAGACTCTCTGCCTCACATCTCCAGGGCAAAGGATGGACTCACAGCCAATCCACCAGGAGAGGATACTTGTGTGGCTGCACTCAGTGATTGCAAACCCAGCACTACAGCAGTGATAACCCCACAAAAATTTATGGCATATATACCAGCAATATTCCCTATAATTCATGTTATATTTTTTCTTCAGTCAGTATTTCCACTCTTAAAAACACTCAGCTTATTTCTGGAGAGAGGTACATCTACCCTAGCTGCTACCCATTTAACCAAATTACTTTTGTCTGCCAGAATGAAGAGCTCTCTACCATCACATTTTCGATCACCAGCTCTGAATCCACAGACCTAAGCAATAACTGTATTGATCCAGTGACCGAATAAGAAGTATAGGTGTCTTGTACTTACTAGATGAGCTCTGGCCACTGTTCAGACTATAGAGACTTTCCAAAGAGTCACTGGTTTTTAGGGAGACCTTCTCAGTGTGTGTTCCACCACCAGGATCACTGTCATCTTTTCCCTCTTCATTCTTTAACACAAAAATCAAATGTCAACCCCGAAGAAATGCATTTTAGAGAAATATTTTTTTGTTTGTTTTAAAGCATCATTGGAGATTAGCTCATCATTGCACTTTATTAAGAACTACTTTGTGAGAGAAAGCATTTTAGAAGTTGATGCCTTGTACTAACCGTACCCAACAATCACCTCCTACTATTTTATGATCTTGGAGAAATTCCCTGTCTTGTTTCTGTCCCACTCACTTCATCCCATCCCTGCTCAAGCAGCTAAGCTAGTAAGACTGCACCACACCACGGGAGAGCTGAAAGCTTGTAACGGGAAATTTGTAGGCAGCCTGGTAAGATTTTGTCTGCTTGTCTCAGAGAAGGAAATATAAAGTTCAATTCTGAAAGCAAGTGCTGAAGAGCTGGCTGACACAGCTGTGTTTTACACTGAACTTCTGAAGACGGTGGTTGCTCGGTGGCAGGCTGGGGACAGCTTGCACACACGTAGGGCAGTGGTGTGTTCTAGCACCATGCTCACCACACTGCCCAACATGCACCCTGGCCTCGAAATCCAGTGCATTTCAGAATTAACAGGTGCATGTTTCTCTCACAAAGTCTAATGGTGTATGAAATTGGCCCCTTGAGTTCATACCAATAAATCACACCTCAGGAATCACAGCCTGTTCAAAACAATAAGATCCATATTTCAGACACATTTAAGTTAGAGACGATGTAACAGATAAATGAAATAGGGATGATCTTTCAAAGGGAGGGATTTTTCAGCAGAATTCATCATGTTGCCAGTGCGTGTGATATCCTGATGCAGCTGAAACTTCCTTCAGCACACGGTATTTGGGGAAAAATTAGTTATTCACCAGTTAGATGATGAAGTGAAGCAAAGATAACAGTGCTTGCGTGAAGCAGAGACCCATACAAGTACACATCAGGCAGAGCACTGAAATGAAGAGCTATACTGGTTTTCAACAAGAACTGTGCTTGTTACACCAGCCAGCAGCATAACACACAGATTAATCAGGAGGCTGCTCTTGATTGTCATCATCTCCTGCAGGAATGAAGATCATACTACATGTGTGTCCAACCAGATAATCCATTGAATTTCTGTCATGGGAATTGTTGCTTTAAATGTGCAGAAAGTAAATATAAAAATATAATATAAAGATCATGGATTGCATTTTAGAAAAAAAAAATAAAAGAAAACTAAACTAATGAAGTAGGGATCTTTGTCTTGGACCTCCAAAAACTATTTAAAGATATCCTGTGAAGCATTATTTTCTACTTGTGAGGTTCCTCACTTATTTTCCTTACTTACTTGATACTGACACGTGGGACAGGATGCACACTAGCTAGATTTTTTCAGGATTGTTAACTGTGACAAGTTTTTTCCTTATGTTTTTAAAATTTAGAACTTACTGACACAACGTTCTGAGAAAACAGGGTTTGCAGTATGTGCAAGATTATATTTTTTATGTTTAATAAAGATAGTTTCACTTAGATTAGATAAGGTAGAAGGAGATAAGGCATATGAGTTGGAATTCTCTAGGATGCTGGCTGACCTTTACAAAATGGATTTCAGAAATAATTCTTGTATTGGAAGATAAATTCTTCTAATGAAGCTTTTTGTAAACTGAGTATCAGATTGATGATGGAGTTCAACCAATACTCCCTTGAGCCCACATGAGGAGGTTTTTTTTGTGCTCATACGAATGTTCCTTGAGGAAAAAGCAAAATTAAATGATGTAAAACACGTATGAGCCTCTTGGGCCTTTACTGTGTGATTTGTGTGTACACTAAAATGCACATGAAAGAACAGGTACATACCAAAAGCTGGCTTAATTCATTATGTATTGTTACCCTGGTTTTGTGGTTTTTCACAACTGAGGACAGTTGAAACATGAACAGAAAAAATGCACCTAATATGTTTACTTCACATGTATTTTCAACAAATACGAGGCTCTTAGGCTGTATTTACCATCTCCTCAGAGAGTGCCTTGATGTATTTTTTACCCATCTTTTTCTTCATGGTAAGTGAAATGGCTCTCATCTTCTTACTCAGACTTCCTCCATTGTTTGCTGCTTTGGTTTGTACTGCTTCCCCAATGTCACTTATAGTCTCCAGCTCAGATATCTGTTTTGAAATCAAAAAGTAAGCAATAACTCGTCACAAAAACAAAATGCAGCATAGTGAAACAGGAATCACAGGGAAATATTAAGGCCACTAACACGGTTAGAAGACAAAATTCAGTCACAGCCATTTTCCTTGGAAACTGTGTACCTAAACAGGTTTGCAGCACAATCCTCTATGCGTGAATGACAGAAAGAAAATATATTTTATGGTGGGAAATGTTGTTTCCCATTATTTATTGTCCCTAATGCAAATAAGAATTGAGGCAATTTTTGCAGAGGTCCTGAAAACAAAAGTGAGTCATCTGTGGGTTACTTGTAAAGTGCTAGTTACTTTGGGCATGCACCAATGTGAAATGCACTTCTTTGTGGGTTTTTTCTATAAACTGTTTCTAATTTTCACATCAAAGTGCCAAACTTTAGGTGTGATTCTCTTGTTCATTTTGGCAAGGCCTCAATCACTCAGGCAGATCCAGGTACATGAGCAAAGTTCTCACCACTGTAAAATTTACGCAATAACTTCCCAATGTTTTTGCATAACTGTCATGGGAAAGGGAACAGCAAAAATTTAAGCTTTGTGTTCTACAGACCTCAGCTGAATCATCTGTCTTTGATATTGAGTGATGCCTGAAACGGTCGAAGCTTCCAAAGCTGCTCGTGCGCTGTAAAAGAAGAGAAGACAAACCTTGACTCACTGGTGGTGTTTTGCTTTGTTCTGTTATTAAGACTTAAAACTGTCAAGCCGCCTGTTGGTGTCAAAAATCCCTCCCAAATCAGTGGTCCATGAACTGCTACATCCAGCTAGAAACAAACTATGAGGTGACTGTAGGGGAAAAAAAATTGTGACTGTACAGCCAGTAGTAGAAAACTGAGTAAGAGAAACAATACTGCTTCAGATACTAATTAGGTAATGGATATGACTATGAGTTCTTCTACATCTGTTTCACATTACTTATGTAATAGGTATGTAAATAGCCATGCATTATTTGCAGGTAAGAAAGACTGTTGTTTATGAGTTTCGAAAAAAAGATATTTTCATAAATATGATACAAGCAATAGACTTGGGTTTGGTGGTGTAAATTGTGGCAATTTACACAATGTACTTTTGCAGCTGGGGAGACAATTTATGGTACTTTACCATCAGGAATCACAAGGACTGCTGAGGATTATGAATACATCTTGTCCAAAATGCACACAGAGGGAGTAAGTAACAGAATAATCAGGCAAGCCTCGTGCTTTTCTTCCCAATTTTCCAATTAGAAAGTCTGATTTTTAAACATAAATGGGTACAATTTTGCACCGTGCCATAGCTTTACTTTGCATAACAAAGCTGCATCACCTGAGCTGTGCATTAAGAGACAGTGAATGGATTGCTCTGACTTCCTTCTAGTTTTTACTTTTTCTGCATGTGGATAAATGACCTGGAATGCAGGGAAATGGCACAGCAGATTTTGAGGAGTGAGGTCATACAGAAATACCTGTCAGACACACCCAGGCAGAGCTGCCTGACACTGCACTGCCCATGGTGGCAAAATGAATAAAATTGGCATTGACGACAAGTCAGGAGTCCCTTTAAGTGTGGCCCTAGTACCAGCCAGGATCAGGACATCTATCCACTCTACAGTACCTTCAAGAGCTTGTTTTTATGTCTTCACCAATACTCACAGCTAAATCCAGAATGACTCCATTTTTTCTAAGTACTTCCCTCTTCTATACTAAATGAAAGTCTTTAATGCAGTATGAGAGTTCTTGAGCAGGGTTCACTATTATATATGAGGCAATATAATCTCAGTCTATTTTTGAGTATTCAAAATCCCCTCTGGAGGAAAAAAACACTGAACTAAAATAGCGAACCACAAAATAAATACATTTTGTCTGATTTAATAAGTGATTTCAGACTATCTGGGCTACAGCTTTTCCTGTACTTATTCATCCTTTCGCCTTGCCCATGTGATTTCAGCCGAACTAGTTCCTTGTTCCATTGCTTTCTTCCCCCACCCCCAGCCAAATGAGTCAATCTTTTCATCTCCCCCAGGTTTCTAAAGCACCCTCTGTGCACTCTTCACCTGGCACCTCCAGATCCCTCCTTTTTGCTGTCCATCCAGGAACTTCAGAAGCCTTAAAAGGCTTCTGAGCTCCCAGCTTTCCTGTTACAGAGTTTCAGTCTTCTCCACCAGGCAGGAATTGTCATGAGGCAGCCTCAGAAGCAACAGAGGTACATCATCCTTTGGGCAACAAAAGAGGAGCAAAGGACGGGTTTTGGAGCCAGTGTCTTTGCCTGCCTTCACACTGCAGGCACACTTAATGGACCTGCTTCCAGAAAAGTTAAGGAGAAATCTCTCTTTGATGTATTTCCCTCTTTTCCCAAACTTATTTATTAAGCAGCTCTGCCACCTCCCCCAAAAAATTAATGTGGACATAGCAGTGGGAGAGGCCAGAGGACAGTCAGATGGAAGAGGAAAGTGTACCCGTATTTTGGCTCCATATTCTAAGCAGTGTAGCTTAAAAGAAAAATAACTTCCTTTTTTTTTTTTTTTTTTTCTCCTATATTTCTGGGCATATGTAACCTGAAAAATATTTCCAGCCAAAGGTTATTTGAAGAAACTGACCCAGATTTGTGAATATTTTTGGATAACTAAAATGACATTTACTATTCACTGAGGGGAAAGAAAAAAAAAAAAGAAAAGACAAAAAATCACACAGCCTTCCTCTTAATTGATTGTAAAATCTCTGTTGGCTAAATATTGTGGTTTATTGGTTTGTTTTTACATTGTGAAATTGAAAATGACAATTTGAATTGTACACTTAATTTTATCTAAAATTCCCATGAAGAACTTTGCTATTAAGTAGATGAAGAACATCCTATGGCAAGGGGTTAGCTCAATAGTATGATATAAAAACACAACCCTGAGGATTAAGGTTCTATTAGACAGGATTAACACCTTTCACTAGCTTGTCAGGCCAGCCAAATGTGCCCTGCAGCACAGAGCAGGAGGGAGAAGAAGGAAGCCTGGGATTCACAGCAATATTGGGAAAGTATAAAATTGTCTCAGCAATCTCTAAACATACACTGACCTTTCTGTTGCATTCCATCACTTCAATATGTCTAGTAGGAATAAGTGTATATTAAAGTGCAGATGTGCTGGAAGTAGTTTAAAAGGAACAAGAGGGAAAACATCGTTTAGTGTTGGTCTTACCTATAAACAGCTTGAGCACAGGGAAATCAGTTATTCTTTTTTGACCCTCGAAACAACCTTATATTTTACATGTGCAGGAGCCTTGGGCTATTTTGTAGTGTACTTCAATGTTGCTTCATCCTTATTAAATATTAATAAGGGTTACAGGATGATTTCCACTGTTCTAGATAATGGTCTTGCTGCACTGGAGAGCACTGAATAGGGCTGCTTCAGCAGTTCTCCATACTAACTTTTTCCATTAAGTAATCAATAGGCACCACCTTTTAAAAATGTATCCAACCCCATTATACTGATAACGAAAAGCAGATTTAGGAGCTCCTGGCTGCAAAGGGAATGGGACTATTACTTTCAGTAGTGTCAGTCACTGCATTAGTGTCAGGGAACACCTACTTTGTGAAGATATGGGCAGGCCTTATTTCCAGGTGAAGGGAAGCTTTTAAAGTGAATGCAAAGCTACTAAAAGAAAATACACTATTGACTTTTGATACCAGGACTCAGCATCCTATAAAGTTAAGTGGTTTTTCTGGCTCAATTCATGCAAGAGCTACTCAGGGATATGTTAAGCAAGTATGAATTTGCTCAGTAAAATCTAATGGAGGCATGGGCAGAGGGAGAAACAACTGTGTTTTCCCACACAGGGACTGATTAAATAATTTCTATAAGTCAATACATTAACTTTCATCTCTTCCCATTCAGTATTCCAAACTAACATAATAGAAAATATCAAAGATACCTTTTAAGTATTTGAAAACCTTTTTCCATTTTCTCCTATATAATTTATTCCCTGAAATCCAGGAACTTTAAATAATCCTTTTAAAGGGAAAAGTGCTGTGTAATTGTTGTTTATTTTAATTTGGACAGTCTGCAGTTGATTGTCTGGTTTGTCAGTAAATAACCTATAATTTTCCCTAGAAAATAATATGGTATGGTATGCAAATAGTAAGACAATAACAACAGGTTCTGAAATCCATTTCTTTCTGTTATAAAACATCCTTCCCTCGTAGGACATATCACAGAAGTTCTTGTCTGTGACATACTAGTCAGAGCTTCCCTGTGTCTAAAGACAACCTTTGAGCCAAAACTGACTGCAGTCATCCTGCTCAATAATCATAATGGGAGATATTCATCCCATATTTTTCTTTGGACAATTCACACTGCTCAGCAATCTGGTCCCCTGCTGTCAGAAATTCTGGCCCATTATATTTTGCTTCAAGTCCTATTCAAAATATCTTTTAAGTCCCGCATGTTGCAAAGGCTTTGTACTGACCCTCTCACACAAGTAAATCTCTTCAAATTCCTCCATGCATTTTAATTTTTAGCTTCCATTCATCCTCAGACTACCCAAGCCATGTTAGCTGTATAGGGGCAAACGTGGTCACTGGAAGTAATAAAAAGGGAACTCAGCATGTTGCTCAATTTCCTTGACTGCCACAGACACTTATCTTCTTCCCTCTTTTTTGAAAGCAGCCACAGCAGCTCTCAAGAGAACAGCCTGTTCTTGCTGCTCTGATTGATGGAGATAAGTGGAGATCAGGATTTGATTCATTTCTTCTATTCTCTGATGGTTCTAGTCCCTTCAGAAGGAGGAGACCACTCTGAGAATGAAAGAGTTACCAAGTAGGGATGAGTATTTCCACTTGAGTGGCTTATCTTCTCGCATAGATAATCAAAAGAATTGTCTCCTACTTTCCCAGATGGAAAGATAGCAATTTATAGCTTTTGGGATGTTTTGTGGAAAAAAAACTCCGCAAACCAAACACCACCAAAAATCCACACTTCTATATAAAGAATGAAAATTTGCATAAAAGATTAAGCAACTCTCCAAAGCGTAAGGAAAGCAACGAAAGAGAAGACATCATGACCTCTCTACCAGAGGGAATTTCTCCTATTTACACATTAGTTACACATACAGAACTTCTAAGCACTAACCAACACATTAATATAACTTTATAGCCCACATGAAACATGGCCTAAACCTTGCACTTCACCAGTCAAAAGCAATAAAAAAGATACAGCTTGTTCCTGCTAACTCAAATAGATCAATCTACTGAAATGGCATTTTTAACTGGCTTAAAAATGACTCCATAAAAGACTGCTTGTTATTTTGGCCTGGTGTTCAGTAGCTGCATGGAGGTGGGGAAAGAGGAAAGAAAAGTGGACTTTGAACAGAACTGCCACCATGAAGCCTCAGATCAAACACCCTAATTTTAACAGTGAAAAAGGACTGGAAAAGAAAAGCTGAATTAAAAAATTAGTTAATCGTACCTAACACTCCTCCAGGTGAACAAACTGCACTCTCCAAAGTAAACGCTGAGCAGCTGTTCTATCAGTTCCTCTATCTGGTACCAGCCTCGGTCTCTCGAGCCTAAATCCCTGCTGACACAAGGCACGTAGTTCCCAATAACCCAGTCAGAGTTACCACCAGAAGCCCAGTCTCAAGTGCTTTCCAGGGGCACCTTGCACTGGGCAGGTGCTGGGGCAGCTGAGAGCAAGGGCAGAGCTGCTGCTGTTCTTGAAGTTAAATGAGGGTGGGATTGTTTGCAAGGTCTGTAAGTCTTCCTCTGGAAGGGGGCAGCCATGTAGGACATCTGAGCAAAGAGGCAATTTCGTCTGGCTGTGTTGATTAAACAACTTTGTGAGGGACTAAATAAGGAAGCAATTTAGGAAATGCCAATCTTAACACTTGGAAAGTTTTGTGCAAGTGAGTGTTGCAAAATGTGCAAGGGGGGGAAGGGATCTGACGCCACTTTCTTTAAATGCACATTGACCCTGAATTTTGAGCACCGTCGTTCCTGCCCAGTTGCTTCAGAGCACTCTCAGTTCCCGGTGAGAAAAGTCACTCCAAGTGCTCTTCTGGCAGTCTGTCCAATTCTGGGAGTGTGCACACAGGTATTTGCAATAATTATGTAATTAAGACTTTATTATTTATACGACATTTAATTAAAAGTGACTTTCAGTGGCACACAAAACCATGAAAAGAAAATGACTTTAAAAGAAGGTTAAGGATGTGTGACAAACTCAGAGGAGCTATGAAAATGACAGTTAAGGATTTGGCATGATGTGCGCTTCCACCTCCCTGCTATCCTTTTTTTACCCTTCATTTACACATGGGCAGAAACACCGAGGGATGAGCCTTGAAATCCACCCTCCACAAAACCATCTCTGCAGCAGAGGGGAGCGCTGCCTGAGTAAAGGCTGGTTAAACACTACGTAAGCAATGCAGGCTTTGATCTTTAATCCCTTAAATACCAACATCTTTCCTCTCCTGAAACTTCCTCCTCTTCAAACCAGCTGAATTCACAAATGAATTCTCATATTTTAAAACCAAATCACCTAGCAGCTTCAATTAAAGTCCTTTCCCTGCTTACTCATACAGCATTCTTTTAATAATGCTGTGTGTTATCTAGGTCCTGACCTTGCAGGGTTTGGCTGGATTTCCTATTTAAGAGAAATTACTCACAAGCATGTTTGTTTTAAGTGAAGACAAAAATCCATATGCCCAAAGAGGAGCTGAGAAGAATTCAGCCCCAAGGGCTCAGTTTTACAGGGACCCCCACACCTGTCCAGTACACCCACAGTGGAACAACCAGCGTGCTCCAGCAGAGCATGTTGGAATGTGGCTGTTCAGTGGAAGGTGTTCCTTCAAATGACCTTCCAGATGAAAACAAGATTAAAAAAATAACCTCCAAGTCACGGTCAAGTCTGACCATCCCAAAAGCTCGTTTGTTTTTTTTCTGAAGAGTAAGCAAACTTCAGAAAGCCCTTACACGAGTTTTACTGCCCTACAGCAGTCTTACCCTTGACAACAGGTAATGACCAACAATAAGCTAATTCTAAGAAACTTGGGGGAGGGGGGCAGAAAGAGAGTTAGTTTTTATTACTTTTAAATGAGTGTTTGATACATCATCTTGGTTCCCCTGATTAATGTTCCCAGCAAACTCAGCCATTGGAGTTGTAATGTTTCTGCAAGCTTCCCTACAGCAAAGCCTAGCCATTAATTCAGTGGCATATGTCAGCTCAGCAGAGCAAGGTCACTCTTCTCTTTCAAGGGGAACCTTTTTAGAAATAATAAAACTGACAGAAAGTTCTTTTTTGCATGCTTTATGTCACCTGAGGTTGAGTGCTGCAGTTAATATCACAGAGCTTATAAACATTCCCATCTTCAGCAGTCTCCAAACCCACCAGGCTCTTAGAACCTCAATTTTTTTTTTTTTTAAAGTAATGTAGTGACAGCTTTATGTGGGGCACATATACAGTATGTAATCCTAAATGAGTAAAAAGTAAGTAAAAAATGAACAAATCTTTTCTTGGGCATTTTAGAGGAGAAATTTTGGAAGACACTAAGGACTGCTGATACTGCAGGATGTTAGTGCTTAGGGAAAAAGATGTAGGATTAGGGACTTTATCTCTGTGGATGCTTGCATCTTTGGATAAAGGGAGGAAATTTTAAAATGCACCGGTCCACCTTGTTTCCATTGCACTGCTAACTGATACTGCAAGCTGGAAATCTGTATAGGCATGTGATGTAAAGAGAACACAAAGTTAATTGATCTATTTGTGGAATGATTTTGAATTTGCGAGTAAAGATGTCCTAGTCATCTGGTATGATAACTAATTGCAACTGGAACTTATTTATCGGGGTACAAACATTATGGAGCATGATAAACAAAATAACTAGCTGAAGAATAAGATCCAAACAATAGGCCATTTTTTCCCCCTCATTATCTCCCTTCAGACATCCTGACTACACTTGATTAATGAATCCATAGTGAGATTAGCTGAAATTGCCTTAATGGAGATGCACTACAGTAGAGAAGCAAAATTCAGTGCAGTATCTATCATCAGTCACTGTGAATTTGAGTGCTTCATCAGATCTATATGTCCATTTATTTAAATTATTTTTATCTTGGAAAACAAAGCAAAAAACCAACAAAGAAATAAAATACTATGCTCATTAGAGTGGGTTAACTTTTGACTCCTTTGAAATGTAGACCAGCGTCACCCTTTTTTCTCTTTTTTGTATCCTCCCTTGTCAAATAGCTGTGTTCCAATGTTGGCTTATTGTCATCCCCAGGCCAATGTTATCCTTATTGTCCAACTGAAGAAAGCACATGTGGCACTTCATTGCAGCTTCTCAGGCTTCAAAAACTGGACATGCTCGCACAAAGTATACTTGGGAATCCTAAATATGCTCCTTGGAATTTTGAACTCATGAAATAAGTTCAGCAAGCTTTTGGTTTTGTATGGAAGCTGAAAGAAGGTTGCCAGCTCAGGGTTTCCTCATGATTTGGGAGTGTGTAAAAATCCTTCTTAGTTCACAAGTTATAATGTATTAAATTCCATGTTTGCTTTGTAGCGTAAGCCAATAATTGCAATCCTAGGAAAAAAAAGTCTAGGAATATGAAGATATCATCCTGATTCTGTTCAGGTCACTCCAGAAAAGGAATTAATACAATCAACAGCTCACTGGGATGCCAGTAAGAGCACATCAATTCTCCTCTCTCCATCTGATTATCTCTGTGGCATGGGTTGTTGTGATCACAGCTCAGTGGAAAACTACAGCTTCATTTCATGAAAAACAAATGTACCAGGTGCATGGAGTGTGTTTTCATTCTGACACATGAGAAAAGTGAAACTGCGCTTTTCCCCCCTCCCCTGCTCCCGCAACCTCCATGAAAACCACACGTAGCTGAAAGACACTCGCCAGTCAGATGCTGCTACTGAGGCAGCGACAGCAGCGAGGCCTTTGAGGTGTTCTTTGAACCCCAGATTTAAGGACATTCTCCAAATCCTGCTGAAATCAGCCCTATCACTGCAAAGGGGACTGTGCCAACTACTAGATTTTAAGCTTTCACAAAGGGGTGGGAAGATGTTGTCTCTTCCCATTCCTTCGGATACTGGCTAAAATCCCAAACACAAATACATTTTCAAACATTTTTCCACAATTGCCAAGATATATTAGTCAAGCAAATATAAACTCCATTACAGAGACAGGAAGAAAATAATGTAAACATGTCAATAGCCAACATCAGAAGAGCCCTGCCACATGCTTGAGCTAGAGCTGAATGCCTGCCCTACCATCATCAGTCATTTCATGCACCCTCTCCGCAGGTTCTGAGCTGCTCATCCATCAGCGAACCATGTCCTCTTTCCAGCTTTTTGAAGCGGTTTTTGAATCTAATATCTGGTCTTAAAGAAGGAGGCAGGAAGACAGAAGTGTAAGAGAAAAACAGCACAACAGTGGCGAGTGAAACAGTTCAGGAGTGGCAGAGCCAAGCATCCCTTTGCACAAGTGGAGGCAGAAAAGAAGCTGCGTGAGCTCACTCAGCTGTCTCGGCCACTGTGTCATCTCCTCTTCAAACATCTGCCTTTGGCTGTGCTGTTGCTACATGAAGCTGATTGCTTTATCTCATGGCTGCAGCCTGTTAGTGACATAGCTCCATCTGTCTCAAACATAATGGTAGAGCAAAGACATGACACTGCACCATGTTTTCTGATTGAGAGAACTCCTCTAGTGTTTCTCTTGTCTGTGAAGAAGCTGTGAGGAATGCTGCAAGAAAAACTAAAGCCAAGTACTCAAGTATTCAGGGATTCATGTCCCACTTGTCCTTCAACATACCTGGAAAAACAACAAACCTACCACACCTTCTGATGAGGTCAGCATGGACAAGTAGAGGAACTTTCACCTCTTACAGTTCTCAAGGCAGTGACCATTCAGCACCTCATGGAAATCAGGTACAACAGTGTTAGGTTATATGTTTGTTCTTGTGAAGATGGTTGAGCTGAAGACATAGAATGGGAGGAAAAGGACTAAAACTCCACCCAGAAGACATAATGGTGCAAAACACCAGATCACTGGAGCTTCTTCCCAGAGAAAACTTGTCAGCTTCAGTGCTGGGTGATGACTAGAGATAGAAGACCCTTTGCTCTTGATATTCAGCTTTCCAGAAAGGGGCCAGAAGATGTTATGACTGGCAATTAAGCAGCTTGAAGACTGCATACAGGTGAAGTCATTATCCAGCTTTCTGTGTATCCACAGAATAAACCAAGGAAAGTATGGTGAGGAAAAGTGGCAGTAAGGTATATATTATGCATAGTCAAAGAAGCAAGTTCCCTGAAGCAGTCTCCAAACTCTTCCCTAGGCTGAAATTTAACTCTCAAGTTTAAAAAGAAAACAGTAAGAACGTGCTCTTGGGTGCTCTGTAAGTGGAGTAAGATTTCGAAAAGCTACAGGGGTAAGAGTAAGCGTGAACACAGAAGAGATTTCACTTGGGAAAAAGATAGGTGGTCATTCATCTTCCTGTGGAATAACAACAGACATACAACACACCTCTATCTGATTCATGAAACACAGCCATTAAGATGGTTTAAAGGATATACGATTTGCTAAATATTCAGAACATATATAATCTGTAGCCTGGTGCCAAGAAGCAAATGTTGAGCAGAACCACTGACACTGCCAATTTGTGGAACAGAGTATAACTGTTTCTAACGACTGGAGTAACTGTGCTTTGTTGCAGCCTTTCAGAAGAGAAAATTTAAGGGATGTTGTGATTATAGAGACCCAGAAGACTTTTTTTCCCTTTTCAGGAGTGGGTATTCCCAGCAGGTTCTGCCCACACAGCAAGGGATTGATTCTTCCAGCTGAAGTGTTTGTAGCCACCCAGAAAGTGCTTATACAGCTGCCAAGGGATGGCTTTATAACAGCTTTTGTCTGAGTTTATGCTGTGACACAGATTACTAGAACAATATTGAAGCAATATATGTAGGGCACATCCTCTGCCAGTCCTGCCCATACATAGTTACTGCTTTTTTCCCAGCAGTGACAGATATCCTGACCAATGTTTACTTTGGGGTATTTTGGTTTTCCGGGAAACACAGTATTGAAGTAAGTCAACTGCTCTTAAACAACTCTTAAAGAATTAGGAGGCAACTAATGGTGATTTATGTCACCTTGGTACTTGTGCTACGTTATTTATCAGAGATCACAGTTATAAATGTTGTGGCTGATAGTCTGGTTTCTAAAAATGGCTGGATAAGGTGCCATTTCAGGCATACTTCTTGAAATGCTCCTACTTGCTTAAGAAAACAAACAAAAAACTGGATTTGTTACTCTAAGCAAAATGAATATTAATGTGTAAATATTCCCTTCAGCAGATTGCTCTTGCTTGTTTTAAAATATTCTGCTCTTAAGGACTTGAGCCTGGCTAGTGAAAGAAACCAAGACAGGAAAGAAGCAAGAAATTAAATGAGTATTGTGCAAAGATGTTGAAAATGTAAAAGATGCTGTAATGAAGGAAACGTGCAAAATTCATCAGTACTGAAACAGGCCACCGATACCATTTTTCCTTTGAAACAAAAGCCAGCCAAGAATTGTGTGAGCCCTCAATGAGACCATGTCTTGATATGAGCATCAAAATGGGGAGTCTGGTCATCCTAATCACCTCCTGCCAAGGAGCAGGTGAGAGATGGCTGTTCTTTCCTCACAAACCCTCTGGACCTTTACTTTCTCCTGAGAAAACAAAATTCCTCACATTTCAAAACCTTTCTGGAAGAGATATGTTAACATATATGTTAAGACACAACTTCCTGAAGCTGCTCTTGAAAAGAAAGAATAATTAGCTGATGATCAAGAAGCATGATGATAATGTAAATGAAGAAAAAATAGCAGAAGAAAGAGGAGCAGTAATATGCTTGTAGAGCTGCCCACTCACGCAAGGAGAATAACCCAAGGTTCACTCTAACCTTGTTCCAGTGTTTTATGAAGCCTAGGGGAGACAGAAAACACCTTCTGAAGTGTCACCTGCAATCCCTCCTTTCCCCATCTACCGACACATGGTTTTTACAAGTATCATTATTTCTTCCACTGAACCCTCCCCCGCCATAAAGGCCCACAGGTATTTACACCATAAACCAGGTTCTCAAAAATACTTCCCAGATGTTGTCATCTGTTCCTGCTTATTTACCAGAGTTCAAATGGATTTTGACAAACAGTCTTTCTTCAAGAGGCAATGCAGTAAAGACCTTTAATGACAGAACTATGTGTCATCTTTGCCTATAAGCATAAATTTGCACAGCGGGCAGTACAGGGAAAACAGCTTATCATCAACTCATCACCTCTCATCATTGTTAGAATGAAATGCAAATGGAAACGAACATCACTTCAGTCATGGTTGTGAAAATTAGCATCTGTGACATTAGCAGTGGCTCATTTATTATGCACTCAAAATTTCAGGGGGAAAGAAAAGAATATGAAACTTCGTAACTCTACAAGTCTTTACCTTTGAAAGAAAATTAAAACCTTCAGCTTTCCCCACTCAAGGATAAATCCTAGTTAATAGTCATTAACACCAAGCACTCTCTTCACTGCAGATCTTGTCCTAGAGAAGATGTAATTATGTATCAAATTATTTTTGGTGTTTAGGTTTGCTGTACCTATTTTCTATTTTCTTTTCTGTAGTAGGTATTCCCCATTGGAGAGGCACGAGCCACCGTCTGAGAAAAGTGCAGCGCCAAAAAACTTGCTTATGGCATCTGTCTGCATTACAGGCTCCAAAGAATTAGGCAAGCGATAAACTTTACTCAGATAATCCCACTGAAATCAATGGGATCACAGCTAATTTATTCAAGTCAGAATCAGGATCAGGCCTTCTGTGAAGAATATATAAAAAGGTGAAATTCTGGCCTCAAGTCCATGGCAAAAATGTGCATTGATTTCTGCAATGTCAGGGTTTCATTTTAAGCTTATAAAAAGTAAAATCACTGGTATGAAATTGTACTAGGGAATAAATTTGCATATTAAAATGTTTCCTCCCATTGGATTTGCCACTCTTTTCTCATAACCCTGAAAACAAATAATGATTTATCACCTATGTAAGTGAATATTGATTTAATTAGAAGCTTGGACATATTTTTGCCTAAACAAAATGCAGAGGCATTGACCCTGAATTGTCTTACACACCAGAAGTAAGCTGAGTTTAAAGCACCGAGTGCATTTGGAAGCAGAATAAGGAAACAAAAACGTCTCTGACCTTTAGCATAAACACAGATCAACTGTCATGTAGAATAATAACACAAGACTTTCTTGAGTCAAGCCAGAAAAAATGGCACCAAGTCATCTTTTCTTCATGTTGAAGTAAAGCCAAGAATCATCAGGCAGTTCTCAAGTTTGCTATGTCCGGAGGAATGGGAGAGAGAGAGAAAGGAGTAGGTTCTGCCCAGCACAATACATCATGTGAAATGGGCAAGACAATGCAAAGATGTTTTACAGATTATTTGCACCTGGACAAATGTGTAAAACAGTGCAAAGTGGAATGCAGAATAGCTGTGAAGTGCTTTAATGGGGTTTTATGTGTATGGTGCTGCCTGAAGTGTGTACCCAAGAGAAGACTAGAACCTGTATAATTTCTTAGAGTGTTTTTTCTTACCATTATTCTAAATCTGCTTCATGCACTCCCCAGATGCACTGACATCTCTAACATCATAAGGCTCAAAGAGGCTAAAATCCAGGTGATTTCAAGGCTCTTTCCTTCATCCTCCAAGTCGACTGCTCTCCTCCTCCCCAGCTCTCTGAGGGGTGGTGGGACAGACAACACAGACCCATAGCTGAAACACATCTAGGACAAGCGTCCTTTCCCCAGTTGTTTCCCTGCTCTGCAGAGCTGCAGGAACGCAGGGGCCACACGCTGTCCCTGCAGTGAGCCACTCCAGCCATCAGCGTGGCCATGGACCTCAGGGCTTTGTACAAGACTTACTTTGTCTGACCTCATCTGCCCACAAATAATTCCTCAGCCCTGAACAGCTACACCATGTAAACCAAGCCATGTCTCATCTGGCAGAAATGAAAGGAGGGCAGGTAAGGACTCCCTAAAGGAAGGGATGGGAGATGCACAGGTTCTGGTGTGATAGAAAGTCATTTAAGGTCCTGGATAGACAGATAGGTTAGATTAGGTAGGCTTGAAATAGAGAGCTTAGCACTTCAATTTGTTGAATTTTTTCAAAATTAAGCAGGGTATTTTTAACCCTTAGGACTTTTCCTTTATAATTCAGTTACCTGAGCTCCTCAGCTGATAGACAAAATATAACTGTACGCTAGTACGTGCAGCTACAGTGATAAATATTTGTAAAGGATCAGAATCCTTCCAGTATCTCTTTTGAATGCATTTCTCTCTCATTTATCTCCCAGTTTTCTCTGGGATGACACCGGGTTTAGATGTCTTTTTGCCTAACAATGAGTGTTTATTTATATGAATGCATTCAGTAGTTATATGCATATCCGTGAATACACAAAAGCTGCCAGACATTCAAAGAAGTTATTAGCAAGGCTGCAGCACTACTGAAATCTTGCTGCATGACACAAAAACCCTGCAGCACTATTCTTTTGTGGCATAGATCAACTTTTTCATAGTGTACACCGAGAGTGTTAAAATAGATTTTTGTCTATGCAGCATCTAACACATCTGCAGAAGTCCCTTAAGCACCACAATAATAAACAAGGTAAAAGCATTGCACACAGTGAACAGTGAGATACTGAACCCGTATTACTCTTGCATTGGTCATTGAATTGCCAACCACCATGAGGGGTTTTATACAGGGACAGCAAATTGCTTTGAGAAAGGCTTTAACACCAGCCTTGTGTGATATTCATTCATCTTTATCAAAAGGCATCAATTCATGCCAGTATCCTTCCCATTAGAAAGTAATAAAACTGAAAGGGTTAAAAAGAAAATATTGGTGAAACACTGTAATTAGTGCACAGAAGTTGTACAGCTGTGATAAAGACAATTGGTCTCCATGGTTAAGATTCAGTTACCTAAAAAGATCTTTTTGGTGTCCTCTTCGAGGGTCTGAGGCTGCAAACCTGATTTTGATGTAAATGAAAAACAGGCCTTAGGGCTCTCGTACAGGTCTGTCTGGATGTGTTGGAGACACTGGGATGTCTAAGTGGCCTAAAGGCAAGGTGAGGTAGCCCAAGACCTGCCCAGTGGCAATGGTATCGTGCCCTGTGAGCATGAGGAGGTACCAAATGTTGCTGGCACAGAGCAGGGGCAGCCAGGACGTGATCTACAGAGGTCACTTTTGAAATCCTGTAGCTTCTCCTAGAGGTGAGGACCTGTGTCCCATCTTACCCAACTCAGCATTAAGCAACTTGAGTATTAACGTCGCTTCGCTGGGACAAGTTTCAAAACATGCCACAACAAACCAAGATTCCTATTCTATGCAATGTGGGGCTGTCTTCTCCCCTGCCCTGATTGTGAGTGGCACATTCAGTAAAGTCGTTCTCCTCGTGGAAAGTTTACACAGTTCTGTGCAAAAGTGGGCCTTTAAAAAAAAAATCAGGCTACTGTTAAGGAACACCTTGTTCTGGAAGAAGAGAGTAGCCAAAACTGGCTTTTAAAAATATTTTACAGATGGGGAAACAAAGCTCATCCACAGAGTCTTTCATGGTAATTTCTTGTTTAATCGATAATGCAATTAGATATTAATTATAATTCTTCCCTGCCATTAAAACACAGCATAATGATTGAGCAGAAAAAAATGCATACCAAACAAACCAGTGAAATTCTTAAAAAAAAAAAAAATTAAAATGTGGGGAAAATAGGATTCAAAATCACTTCAAATCCATGGAAAAAGCCATTAATTTTAACTGTTAATGAGTTATAGTCTAAAATTGCAAGCGCAATCCACAAAACCCAATGCTGTGTAAAACCAGAAGGTATCCTTACTGCAACAGTGTCTGCAGCAACCTGTCAGGACACAGAAGTCACTAAGGGAGGTGTATTCCCAAACAATGAGAAGGTGGATCTGCAAACTGGGAGACACCAAGTCCTTGAGAGCAGAGAGATACTGAAAGACTTTTCTAATCTCTTTGTTAAATTTTCAGCACCGATACACTGAGGTAGAAACGGAGACTGAAGTGCTCAGGTCGAGCAGCAGCCATTTCACTGCAGCCTTACAATACACTTGTACAATACAATGCACAGAGGTCATTTCGCACTCAGTCCAGGGACTGAAAATAAATTTAGAATACCGGACACATCCTTATGCCTCTTGAAAACTCTCACTTCCTTTCTTACAATTCCAGATTGTAGAAAGTGTCCAGTGTAGCATATTATCATTTTTTTTAGAGTATTTTTTTCAGGCTGATATTTTAATGATTCCCAGAGAAATTAAGATGACAAACACTGATTGCCAAGTACCCTCCTCTCCTGTGGTTATGGTGATGCAAAAGCAAATTTTTTAAAATAAGGAACAAATTTAATAGCTTTTCTAATTTTTCACTGATTCTCACACTCCTTTCTGGGACATCATTGGTTTATCATAGATGAAACAGAGAAAGGGGATTTTGTGTGCCCATCTGGTAAAAGACTGATGCAGAGCATAAAACAATAGACAAAGTCCAGCACCAGAATTCTTTAGCACAGCTACAGCAGCTTCACAATGATGATTCCTTGAATTGGATATTTACTCTTATAAAGTGAGTATATACAAACAGATTCCTGAGAATACAGCACTGAGGTACTTGCAAGCACATCAGGAAATCTTAAAGCTAGTATTTAAGAGGAAACCCTCGTATTAAAAATTGTTAAGAAATCCCGTTATTATTAATTGACGACAAAAATCAGACATTCCTACCTTTGGCTTTTGACTTTTCTCCTTATCAGACGCGTTAGATGGCTTTCTCTTCAGCATTTTAACTCACGTTAATCCACTGGATGTGCGACTGCTATGAGTTCATAACCAAACTAAGTGCAAGGGAGGGCACTCCGGACGTGTACATTGGTTATGCAGTTCCTTATTCTATCAGGATGTGACTTCACACGGCTGCCGTGTTGCATGGGGGAGTAAACTGAATTCTTCCTTTGGGGAGGGGGTGAGGAAGGAGGGGAGGAAGTGATGGGGACAAGAAAGAGGTGCATCAAGGAGATGAGTTGAAAATTAGGGCAGGGGTCAAAGTGAGAAATGCTTTAAAACTTATCTGCTGCTGTGCCACCATCAGGCCTCAGTAAGACTTTGGACAGCCTCAAGAAAATCATCCTCTCTTCCTCTCTCATTTTTTCCCTCTCAGCCTTATGGCACTAAGTGCACCTTTATTTTCACCCACGCTGGGACTTGTACGTGAAGAAGGTGTGCTGATATTCAGAGGACCAAGAAATATTATTGATATCAGATGTGAGCTGCACTGTGAGTATAACTGGCCCCTAACTCCTCCATTCCTCTTTGCTTTCCAGCAATGCAATAAAAGCAATGAGATTAAAGGTCGCTGTTTCGTAGAGAAAGGAAAAGCCATCTTTTGCGTGGTGGAATGATTTTTTTTGCCATTCATCATAGAACTTGGACTCCCTGAAACAGCACTTTTCAATCCTCCATTTTCCTTGATTTGCTGACCAAGTCACAAGGAAAAAAGGCAAGTCTTACAGAGGACTTTAGACAAAACAAAGAGGCAGAGGGAAATGGCAGAGGTCCTCTACAAGATCTTGAAAAACAGCCCAAAAGTTAAAAGAAAGTGGAAGTATTAAAATAGCTTGAATTCCTGCTTCATTTTGCTTGAAATTTTTTATCTTAGAGATAACAAATAACAGTCTTGAGCATCATAAGTAAAACTTATTTGTTGTGAATCATAGGCCACAAGCCCTGAAACTATGAAATATTCCCAAGTTTTTGCTGAGCAATGGAGGCAAATTCTCAGTTTCAAACGCCAAACTTTCAGGCTCCCCACAGAACTTCAATTAAATCTTAATTTATGATTACTACAAATGGAAAGGAGATATATTTCTTAGTAAGTTGCAAGAAGAAGGTACAGGAGTAACTGTCAAGAAAAAATTTTGGTAATTTTTTTTGTTTTTCAAAAATTTTGATATTTTTCAATTTTTTTCTTTATCCAAGCAAATGTATTTTAAGCAGCCTTTACTCATAATTTTGGCATAAATAAAAGCTCTTTTAAAAATACTCCTCTTCCTCCTCTTCTATATGAATATTCCGGGGAGGGATAAGACACGCTCATCAGATGAATTCCCATTTTGGTTTACTATTTGGACTGCTCTTTAAATGTTTAAGAGAAGTTTTGAAGGGTTTCTTGGATTCTGGTGGATGGGCAACTGGATGGACTGAGACTGACTGATGAAGGAATAATTGTTATACACGAAGGGTATTATGAGGTTTTCCTTTCCAGGCTGTCTAAGAGGAGGGTTGATAAGAAGGGGGAAAGGATCTGGGGTTAAGGTACCGAAATTCTGTCAAATATAACCGAAAACTCTCTAGGATAGTGGGTTGCAGGGGAGTTCATTTTGAACCTCAACCCAGGATGCTTCTCTTCACATTTTAATCAGAACAACACTAATTTAAACTAAACTGAATGTGGGGGTTTCATTATTGAAAATAACATATCCATCAGAGTTCCTAATAATTGACATTATTAATAATAATTAATTAACACTAATGGTGAACTCAGAGTAGTTTTTTTCTGTATTTGAAAACACCACCTGAAATATCAGTGTAAGTTTCTACACAGAAGGAGGTTTTACCATGGATATTTAATCAGCCTTGGTAGTTCAGTAGGGCCATAAGTTGTTACAAAAGCTGTATGTATGTTTAATAGTAATTAAACTTGATTATTATCTACATAGATTTACATTGCAGCATATTGGTTTTCTTTTAAATCTGATCCAAATGTGAGGATTAAATGAGACCCTGCTGATCATTAGACTGTGATTTCTTGTCTCAGGCCGCTGTTAAAATCTTCATGATTAATAAAATGGGAACTCATCTGAAGAGTAATATATGAGCTTCCTTTCCATAGAATATTTATTGTTAAACAGGAAGAAAGAGGCTATTTCAAGAGATATAGTGCCCACCCATATCTATTTCCTTTCCTCATCCACATATCAGAAAAATTATAGCAGCTTGAAGGCTGACCTGATTATGTTCTTGCCCTTGGAAGGTTGACCCACCAGTTTTAAAAAGTAACAAAGTGAAGAAAATCAAACATTTTAAGTTCATTTAATTTATTTAATCATTACATTTCAAAAGGAACTCTTTTGAATTAAAAATTAATAATAAGCTTGGTGCTTATATCCTCTATATTTAAAGCTAATTTTTCAAAGGGGAACGAGTACCTGTGTAAAATTAAAAGAAAAATTCTTACACTTAGTTTTCTGTTGGACATGACTGCATGTAACTTATTCCATTTCCTTGCTGGACTTTGAATCTGATCCAAATCCCAGAGAAATCAATAGAAGTTTTTCAGGTGAATTTTATGGGGCTTGCACTGACTCGTCTTTCCTGAAACAACCGGGCAATGTCACTCTTTTATCTGGAAAGTCTTATGGATAAAACGGCTATCCACTTAAAAATCATTAAGATGACCCCATGAGAATGATTCCCACTGTCATTATATTTATAAAAGGCAACATACCTTTTAGCTCATTATTATCATTAGTCAGTTTTAATGAAAGGACCGTGATGAATGGTCCTGGATGTTCAAGTGCTTTATGTGCCTCCCTCCCACATGGTATCATATTCCCTCAGGAGCTCCATCCAGTTACCTTCTGAGAGGAGAGATCACTTCCAGACTAACTACAAGTGTAAACTTATCCTTTCAATACCTGATTATTCTGATAAAACTAGGAAGTAGGGTGTGAAGTAGATTGAAGGGTTTAGCACACTGGCCACCAGTCAAAAAGCAAATGAAATGAGACTTTCTCAGTATTAGCAACTGGTTTTTCATTGTCCATCAGACAAATGTGGTCCAAGTTTAAGTGGAGACTCAAAGATACCTTGGGGCTCTACATTGCCTTCCCTAATGCTAAGCAAGTGCAGAGTGTCTTAGTCTGTTTATTTTAATTAAAAGAAGACGTATTTTGAACAAGAAAGGAATCCTGCCTTCAGCCTGTGATTTTATGGCCATGCCTTTCCCTGTGCCATCTAACTCACTTAGATATTGCAGAAATCTCAGAATAGCAAGTGAAGCTGAGTGAATAATTTGCAGTGAATAATTTACTCAACAAATTTAATCTTTATTTCCTCAAGGAATGTTCGTGAGCAGAACACAATTTCCTCAAATGTATTAATTATGGGCCAGAATTTAGCTAGATACTTCCCTCTCCTGGTCTGATTTGAGCCAGCCACAGTTACAGTCCCTGCTAATCCTCAGCAGAGCTCTCTCCGTAAACTACCGCAGAAAAGACTCTTCAGAAACTGAAAGGAGCAAGTATGGAAAAGTGAAGTTAAGCCCTCCCTCCCCTGACAACAACCCATGAAAGAAGACAGAGGTTGCAGGCTGGGCTGTAACTATTTACACTACACACTCACTTTAATTTTAATGCCAAAGATCAAGGCTGTGATTTTCCACTGGGATGCTGGGGAATGAAAATGGATGCTTAAAGTCCCATCTTTAAGACTCCCACACTCTTTGCAAACTCATCATCTGGAATTTAGTATTAAAAATTGGTCCAAAAAACTTAGGGACTTCACACAACAAGGTGTATGATTTCCTGTTGAATAGGCTGCCATGTGCCTTTCTCATCAGGAATAGAAAATGGAGAAGCTACAGAAACTCAGAGTCTTAGAGTGACAGGACACGATTAAAGAATATTTCAAACTTACAGTTTTGATTTGTGGCTGTGTTGACCCTATATCAAGAAGACTCCTATCCCATACAAAGTATAATATTTATAAAACCTGGCTATGCAACGAATTGAATAACTAACACTTGAATTGTGCTTTGAAAACTTAATTTTTGCTAAATAATTTACATTGGGTGGATTTTTAATGGCATACATAAAATGAAAAGACATAAGACACCACAAAGAGTGGGAGTCTAAGCTTGTTTAAGCAACCATCAGGGTGTCAGAGCAGCAGGAATACCCTCATCATACTCGGTCCCAGCAGGAAATATGATTTTGGCTTCTCAGACTATTGGACTTCCTTCTCTTCCTGAAAAAATGTTACTATGATTCTTACTTCTTTTATGCTAATCCTTTGCCTTTAAGGTCAATGGAGTCATGAAGAATTATGGCAGGGACAGGCTATAGAACACCACTACCAGAGTTTAAAGAGGTGTCTGGTCCAAAAGAGCGGTTGCTGCTCTGTGAGTAAGAAAAAGTGTCTCATTGCCAGGCCCTCAGACTGTGTCCTTGGCATGTTCCCAACACCACCTGGCCTAAAGGGAAATTGAAGTACCAGGAACTTATCTCAAGCTTTGATCCCAACACATTCTCTTGCATTAGCAGTAGATGAACAGATCAGTCATACCTACACTATGTCAGGTTAGCACTAACACTAATAAAAATCTATGCTACTGTGACATAAGGATTCTCAAGGAGATTGGCTTTCACCTATTGAACAAATCCCTTTCTTACTAGCCTGAAGAGTAAGAGCCAAAGTTGTGTCTATATCTTCTAGGTATTCCTGTTGAGAAAACTCGAAGTCAGCAAGGTTGGTGTCTTGCAAAGCAGAAGCCACAGTCTCAGCCAGCATCCGTGTAATAATTTCCTACAGAAATGTGCGTCACTGGTGGTTTTGGGTACAGTTCCTGTGTTCTGCAGGCAGAGTACACTTTACAGTCTGTGATGAACAACAGAAAGCAACTGGAAGGGTGCTGCTGCTGTGAGTTCAGACATGCAGGGGAACAGCCACACTGTTTCTCAGAGTGAATGTTAAAATCAAGGCTTCACTGCAGTGTTCATACCTAGAACATCTCAGTGGATTCCATTAGTGAACGCAGTGATTACCAATCAGCTACGAGGGCATTTTATCCCATGGAATTTGCAGGTTTGTATGACTTGTTTTATAGTCATCCAGCTGAAGCTCAGCCTCCCAGAAATGCATTTACAGATAAATAGCGACGGTTGCCTTGTACATCTATTTAAAAAGCTCAGATATGAGATTTTCAATAAAGGAAAGTGATATAAAAATAAATTTAGGCTCTCTGTTTTAATCTCATACACAAAACATGACCTGCTTCATTTGGTATTTAAAAGACCAGCTTAACACCAGAGCACTGACAGTGCAGCAGGGGATTTTTCAAGGTATGTACATGATGTCTGCCAGCCTATCTCTGATTAGAATCAAGATCAACAGAAGTAAATTCTGATTAACTCTAATGCCAGCCTGCTGTCAGAAAACTCTGCAGTTTGAACAATCTTTTACCAGTAAACATCTCCCGCTGAATTTCTTCACTGGTGTCAGAGTGTCACATTGCTGAGCCATCACAGAGTTAGGACTGCCTTGCAAAGGCTAACAGGGAAAGGATTAACAGCACACTGCACATTCATTCACTTGCAGGGCTTGCATTTCATACTGATTCTAGAGGAAAATGTTGTTCTCCCTTTCTCCTTTAACATGGTTTAAAGTGTGTGAATATCGTAATTTGGAAGTGACAGAGAGGGACAAGATGGCTTTATTTGTAAATGGTTTAAAAAATCTATTTCTATCCATTTAAATGATGTGATACCTCATTGACAGCCAGCAGAAACACAAAGAGTCTTCATCATTAAGAAAAAGTGATCATTTGCAACCTTAATCTTCCCTTCCCTCCTCTCTTCCCCACGCTCTGTACCAGACCTGTGGGCTTACTGTAGCAAAACTTAATTCAGGTGCTAACATTAATGGCAATACCTTCAAAATCTGGCAGGATGTGGGTCAAACTAGCTCCATCAGCAGACCTGCCAAATCATACACTCTGGGAATGAGACTTGAGAGGCTGATTTTCTCTCACTTCCAGGTCTGAACCTCAGTGTAGGGTGGCCTGGCTCATGCTCTGTGCATCTCTGGCAGGTGTAGGAGGTTAACGAGATCCATCAGCCACTTGCTCCAGGGCAGGGGTGAGGGAGAGTGGGCAAGCTGCAGCCACGCTGAGCTCCCTGACAAAGAAGAGGAGCTGCTTTTCCTGCTGGATTTTGGCACCGAGGACTGGCAAGGTGATTGCTGCACCCTGTGCTGCTCGTGGCTAGTGCCCCTCTTGCCTCACTCAGGGTTCCATGGGATGCTTCAGGCCGTGACTGAATGGTCCCAAGTGACTGAGCTGCCCCAGGTCAGCTGAGCCTCACTAACAGGGTGGGGACTTGCTCTGAGCCATCAACAAGATGAAGTGAAGCACAGTCGCATAAATTTATTTCTTTAAGGGTTTAAGATAACATGCTTTATCTCAGGCTGTAGGCTAAAAGCACTCCCAGGGACAGTCACAGTGCTCAGTATGTTTAAGGTAATTACTTATGTGTCAGTAACTTGTCTTTGGGGAGACAAGGGAATGGAAATGGAAGGCTGTCTCCAAAACTGCTCTGTAGAAAGAGGTTAATGCTTTGCCTTTTCAAAAACATCCCACTTTTCTTTCATATTCCTTCCACCAATCTTTACCTTTTTTCATTCTATCATCAAACTCCTTCCCCTCTCACTTCCCACAAAGTGTGAGCTTTTGACTCACACCTTGCATACCTCTTCTCTAGAGAATGTTTTTTTATCACCTATTCTCACCTATATGATCCTTTTCTCTTCTATCACATGTATTATTGTGTGTGGGTTCTGTCTCCTTTGCATTGCTGCTGCCACAGAAAGCAGAGGCTGATGAAGAGGGAACAGAGCTTTCCCCTCCAACATCTCCATGATCTGCTCAAAGTTCTACTGAGCTACACAGAGCAAGCTGGAGAGGATCCTCACTCCAGGAGCAGCAAAACTCTGAAAGCTAGATATAGACCTCCTAGTTTACAACATGTTTTTGGATTTTTTTAATATATGTATAAACTGGTGGAGAGAAATATTAGTAGTATGCTCCTCTGCTTTGTGAGGGGAAAGTTCATAAGAATCTTTGAAATATCTTTGGGTTCAAACACCCCTAGAAGTAGAAAGAATAATACCTAAACCCCTAAAAAAATCATCACCCTTATGTACCATACACACCCAAACTCATTAGATGAGGAAAACAAACTTTTGAAGCCAAGGGAAGGCAGAATTATTGCTATCTGTGATACCTGATTCTTACCCCTATGCATGTGTCTTTCATGGTGCAGTTTTAATAAGACAGCTGTAACATTTACTACATTTTCTCTACTGAATGTCTGCCTAATTTAGTGCAAACAGTGAATCTGAATGAAAGTGTCAGAGCCTGCAAATAAACTGTGTGAACTGCTGCCCTTCTGGGGCACAAGTTGGAACGTGTGTCCTTGCTCATGCAACAGCCAACTGATGTGTACAAAACCACACTATCCCCATTTTGCAAATGAAGCCTGAGGCAGACAAGTGAAGTGATTTGTCTAATTTCACACAAGAGGTCTGTAGTAGTGTAGGGAATTGAATCTGCATTATCTACATCCTTAATCACTGGATCATGATTCATGGGTTTAAAGAAGCTATGCTGCTTATAAGGAACTGGAATAAGGATTTGTTTTGTCATTCTAGTTCAGGAGAGCACTAAGAAATTGTGTTAAAAGTTATTTACTTTGCAATTGATCATTGACTGCATGTAATTCCGAGGGTGTGACCCTGTGGTTAGATGTGCAGATAATTTGAGCAAATATAGCTGCAAGCCAAGTTTGGGGAGTTTGATTTCATGTCTGTCAGACTAGAAAATCTGAATACTATCCTGCCATAATTTTTAGGGGAATTATGTTGAAGCATAAATGTGAAGAAGGAAATCTAGGTATTAAAACACTTACACAATCTAGAACTAAATATAGAAACCCTCAAGTTATCTGCGAAAGTTTCTGTCTCATGACCTTAGACTATCTGAACTCTTGATTTTCCTGCTTCCCACACACTGCTTGTCATCATTTCTTGTGCTCTGCTATCAAAGATAAGTTGTAAGTAGAAGTGAACAAGAAGTTTCATGTCATTTAACCTAATTAATTTGGTCCTTTTGCAAAAATTATTCAGCCAGATTTCTTCAAATGGATTGGAGTGTAAGCACTTCCAGCAAGAATTATGTTACGTTCAAGTTCCCAATTTGCTTTCCTTATGTATAAGGGAAGGTGAAATTCTTCAATCAATTAAATGCCTACAGAAAAACAGTCCAGAAATTTCATTACCATAGGTGAATTCCTTTCAAAATAAAAGAGAATACTCAGATACAAATCACTGTCCAGTTCTTTCTGAAAAGCCCTGGTCTTTGTCTTCCAATGATCTGTCCATATACCTGAAACTATTTAAATAGCAGAATTACAGGTGTGTCCACTCTGTGTTCATTGTTTCATTTCCAATCTTATTTTTCAGGCCCTATTCTTGTTCAATTCACCCACAAATATTTTTTCAAAGTTGGATGATCACACAGTTTTCACATTAAATTTTCAGTTTCTAAAAACAGGTTTGGAATTATGCAAGACATGCCCTGTTTTTGCAGAATGTCACAACAGAAGTGCTTCTTTTAAAGGACTTTGAAACACATTCATTATAATAATGCTGCAGCCCTTAGTACTTTTCTGGCACTGAAAATCCTCACTCTTCCATTTGTGCCATTGCTGAGCACTGAAATCGTGTGACTTCCCCTTCACTTCTGTGTGAGGGAGATGAAAACAGAACTAATTTCTTCTGATTTGTGAACGGCTTATTTCACAAATAGGCTTTAGGGAGCACTTTAAAGCATACAAAAGTGACTTACCAAAGAGAATAACAAGCTTAATCTACACTCACAAAAGAAGGAAGCAAACATAACCAGGTTCTGAGCCAGCTCAGAACTTCCAGAAAGTTGATGTCCCCAAAAGAAGAGCCATTTGAATCAGCTAGAGAAGAAGACGAGGAGTATCGGGAATTGTATGCAGTACTAGCCACCACTTAGGCATTCTTGTAACTTAAGGTCAGTGAGGAGATCCTTGAGTCATCTTCAGTTGTGGTTTCCTTACCAAAGCCTCAAAATCCTTACCTAATTAGCCACAGGGGTAGCACTTTAATTTCAGCTTCATCAGGGACTCTGAGGAAATCTGAAGCTAAGCTTGCTCTTTCTCCTGAATGAAGGTGAGCATGCACCAAGGGTGCACTGAGCTCATGCAAGCACAGTGAAGATTAAACATTTTAGCTACAAACGGGAAGTTTGTCACCAACTCAACAAGCACAAGGTCTAGAAAGTGTTTAGGTTTCAAAAGTGAATCTACGCAGAAGTAAAACTGCATTGCTTTGTGTGAGGAGATAAATTGCACTTTAAAAGTTTTAAAAGTTGCCTGATGGCTTCATTGGTCAAGATGTCCCTGCCAGCATCAGGAGATAATGCATTAGCACAAAACAGCATGAAAACACAGCCTGTATTAGCTGATTCATTCAGCAGGAGCACTGATCAAGCAGAGTAATGTGTAATTTTTTTTTTTTTTTTTTTTTTTTTTTTTTTTGCTTTGTATGGTGTATAGGAAGAAACGAAAGCCTTCAATAAATATATTTTTTCAAATACAAGAAACAACAAGAAAAATGTCTTTCATACTGGACTGACAGCAGATCCACATAAGGATGATATTGCCCCAGAATACATAAATAAAGCAGCAGACAGGCAATGCAATCTATTTCCTTCAATATGCAAAAGTGCACCATTTTGGCAATTCTAAAGTAGGCTAACAGGAAGTCATCCTTTCACCAGACAGTTTGTTACGAACAACTTCACTTAGCTTAATTATATTTTGACTCTTAATCATGTTTCATGAAGCAGGTAGCATGCCTCTTTTTCTATTGAGAATTCATATGCCATTTACAAACAATAAGTCTACGAAATCCACAGCTTCCCCCGCCATTTCAACAATTGTATTGCCCTTCATACTACATTCATCACAGTAATCCAAATTCTTTCATTTCTCTCTCTAGCTGTAGCTCTGCAGGACCTAGCAGCTACGTTAGAAGCAAACCCATGAAATCTGCTGAGGTGAATTGCAATGTTTCTCTGCAGTTATCTGTAACGATATTAAAAATGTTGTGGTATTCTAAAATATCTTTTAGTGCAAATAAATTCACTTCATGATCATTCTGCCTTATGTATGCTAGCAAGTACTAGCAATCCAACTGCACAGAACCTCCCAGAAGTTTGTGGCAGAAAAAGTTTGGGAAGCTTTTTGGTAGAGTTAGGTATACGTGCCCCTAAGATTAATGGAAAATATGGTATCATTCCCTATGTAGCTATGAAAATTCTAGTAAGTATTAAAAATAAAAAATAGGACAAGGGTCACCATAGTGAAGAGTAACAGCATCAGATTCTTTACATTTTTTAAAACCTGCTGTAAGACTGCATGGCCAGAGTCACCACAGATGAGGACACAAAATTTTTCACGTTACTATGCAGGGAATAGAAAAATCACTGTAGGAAGCAAAATGGTAGTGGCAGCTATTTACTATCAGCACAGTGCAATGGTGCAGCTTTAGAGAGGCTGGACACCCTCCCAGGCTCCTCTCTTCCCAGCACAAAGCTTGAGAGATGAAGCCTTGCACTTTAAGAGGTGATTTTCACTCACTTTTTTTATTTAAGTGAAGCAAGCCCTATAATATTTACAAACTTATTGCTCTAATGTTTTCTTGAATAAAGGGGCCTATGACAAGAGACAAAGTAAAACTCTACAGACACTGAAGCATCGAGAAAATATGTGTTCTTAAGTTCACTAGCATTTGTGTCTTTTTGTCTGAGTCCATATTTTTCTTGGTATTTTCAGGAAAAATAAGCACTGAAAATTTAGTTGTGCCTCTTGGCTTTTCACCAGTTTAAAAAACAAAGCCATTCAAATGTCACCAGCACTTTACTACAACAGATTTGCATAAATATATCTTAATCCCTACCCACTCACAAATCTTAAAATTCAAAATAGGTTTTCACAAGGTTCTGGAACAGGGTTTGGATGGGGAAAAAGTGAGTGCCTTTGTAGCACTGATCCTTTTTGTCTGTCAGTTCCTGTATATCTGATGTCTGCAGTCTGGGGAGCAGGGGGGTGTTTCTAGCTGTCTCCTCACCTTGCAAGAGAGGTGCTGAATACAGAGGGAGAAGGGCTGAGCTGGTGGACTGATGGGGAGAGCAGGGTAAGAGCTGAAATTAGCTAGGACGTTATAAAAAGCAACAGGAAACCTGTTGGCGGCCTTGTAAATGAAGATATGGCAAGATGAAAGAGAAGCAGCTGGGGACAGTTTTATATCTTAGAAAACAAATCCTGTTTTCGTGTCTTAGCCGCAGCTTGTCACCTGAACATTCATGTCATGGTCTTGATTGTTTTTGTTTAATGCCTTTCAGCTGCCATTTATCTCTTCCCTGGGCAAAGACTTTGGGTCTCAGCTTGGCTACAGCTGAGCAGGACTCTCTAACACCCGTAGAAAATAGATTTATACTTGGTGAGGATCTGGCTTCCTACCTTGTCACTGAAATAGGAACAAGAGCTATAGCTTTTAAAAGGACCACTTATTACTGACAGTGAAGCAGCCAGAGTGACCGGAGCAGTTCAAAATTGGTGTCTCAGAAAAGCAATTTGGGGATTTCCAGGCATTCTTTTTAGTGCTATATTTGTGCCAAATGAGGATTCAAAATGCAATTGAGAAAGCTCTTCTGAAGCATGTTCAGGTGTCTCTCAACAGAAAGACATTAGCTGAAGAAAGGAAAAACTGCAGAAAACAGTCAAATTGCTTAAGAAAATTGAGCAGTCAGAAAGTCCATTAAAGCCCACAGCATTCTGGTGTGCAGCAGAAACTGCTGGCTGAAATGGAGCAGAAATCTTCCCACAGCAATTCTCTGGGCAGTGCAAATACAACTTTCAGCTTTGGAGCACATTTTGCTAGAGAAGAACACTCTGCCCTGTTTGTTCATTACCGGCTGTCCGTACCCTTCCTCCCCACTCCACTAATCCAGGGAGCAGTGATCAGTCACTGGTATCACAGATACCCAGTGCCTGCATAAACCTCCAGGCACACGTTTTGGAGAACCAAAATGATCAGGAGCAGCAGGGGAGGTGCAGAGGGCAGGGTAAGAGCAACCACAGCAAGGAAGCAAGGCTTCATGGGGCAACTCAGAACCAGAACCTATTATGTACAATGTGTCAGGAAAAGTTGGGGTAAGAAAATGTCCAAAAGCAGGGTTGACAATTAGAGTGTTTCTTCAATGAAAAAATTAGTGTCAAACTTGACATGTCTCCTAGGGGTCAAAGGGAGATGCTGAGAAATAACTTATCTGACTAGGAAGCAAGCCAGACCAGGAGGTAAGGAAAAAGGCACAAGGTCGCTGAAATGGAAGAGAACCATGGCCAGTAGCAGCAGGGCAAATGTAGTCTTGTAAGACCATAACACTTTCCTGAGAGGAATATGGAGAGAATGAACACAGGCATTGGCATAAGGTCTTTTGCAATTTCCCCAAACTTTTTGTTCATTCCACCACAATGTGATACATTCAGATCAGATAGAAACCAATCCTCTGAAGCTTTCTAATCTCCTCTTAACCTGAAAATGGGAGAGAAAATGTATCTTCCTCTGCAGTGTCTTTATATTTTTTTCTTTCTCCTCATCAAAATCCTAAAATCTTTTTAGCCTTGGGAAATGTTCCTCCTATTTCATTCTCACTGAATGCCAAACACAGGTTGCACCAGATAAATATTCTTATGGTATCAGTGACTAAATCCTTCTTCTGTAAAACTTAACCATGCTGCTAAGATGTGTGAAGAAGAGAAACCCACTTCCAGTAACTCTGCTGATTTGTCTCCAACAGAGGATGTTGTCTCCTCTCCCTTTCCTGTAAAGGAGGCCTGTGTGATTCTACAAACACATCTTCCATATTTCAAAGATACTGGGGGAGTGGATGGGTCAGTCAGTGACGTAGCACGTTAAAGTATTGAGGGAGACGAGAAAGCGACTTGTCTGCTTTTTTCTCTTTGTCTCAAACTGTCCAGGATAGTCTGGGAACCCTTTGGTGAAGAGGACCTCAGTTGTGACCTCACTGTGCTCCACTGTGCCTTTCAGGTCCATTCAAGCCTAGAAAGCTCCTGTAGTTTAAAACCCTCTGATTGTAGATTTTTCCTGCCTTATGAGGTTGCAAAAGTCTCATGCAATTGCACAGATTGAGAAAAAGCAGCAGAAGGTGGAAATAGCTGGTATAAAAGTCATATGGACATGGCACTTCTAAGTATACTACTTTATCAGGGTAATGAGGATCTTAGCACACAAATGACAGAAGGGCAGCTTTTAGCAAACACACAAAAAAAGAGAAAACATAGTCTGAGACAGACAGCTTAACTGTTTTCTGCAGGGCTAAGCCTGAGGAATAAAAAGAAGTATAAAAACCCAATGACCTTTCCCATTGGGGTCAAGTGGTTGTTAAACTGGTGTCTGGACAATCTTTTCTTCCGTCCTCTGCCTGCTTTTCAGCTGATTCATAACATCATGAGCATCAGCCCAGATATCCCCAATATACTTCGTGGTAATAGAAAAATATGCAGCATAGTAGTTACTTTATCCAAGCATACAAGAATATTCTTTTCTTTTTTTTTTCTCCTCAAGTAGCCTGTATTTTTTTAAATATATACTTCCACTTTCTAAGGAAGAGCTATTTATAAATTACATGTCTCTGGAAAGAATACCAGTAACAATAATTTCACATGGCAAGCTTGACACACCAAAAAAAGCAATGCTCTATGTTGCCCTTAGCAAAATTTTGACCAACCACTAATTATATTTTAAAAAGCTGAATGATAAAGAAAAAATATCTATATAAAGAGACCTGTGGCTAAGTTAATTCTGCACAAAGAATCTAATGGTGGCCCCATGGCAGGATGGGTGAAATGTGAGTGGTCTGCAATATCCCTGTGCCAGAGGCAGTCCAGCTAATGTGGGTGGTTATCGAGAGCTTCACTGGGGGAGGCTGAAGGAAGAGTAGCTGGAGGAGCCTGCTGGAGCTGAAGGTGGATATGGTTTTGGAGTCTGTTCTCACAGTCCTTGCCTAGATGACCTCTGTCAGCCGTTTTATTGGTTTCGGTGACAAAAAATGGCAATATGAAGCACCATAAGGGAGGCTGTGTAAAGTGCAGAGGTGGAAGAAAGGAAGAGGAAGAAAGAAGTCAAGGGGAGAAATTGGAGGAAGGGAATTAGGATTACTCATATTTTGTTTCTCTAAACAGCAATCTGTCATGAAGAGATCCATGTCCTTCCTTGTGATTACAGGAGAGCACTATTTAATTTACTATCTGCCATTCAAGCTTTAATAAAGGCCAGGCTCGATCAGCTCTGTGTGTGTTACTGAGATGTGTCTGGATAATATTTGTCTAATCTAGATATTTGTCTGTCCCCCAATGCAGACCAGCAGCAGTTTGCTGATGGAATAGCAGAGTCTTGGATCTTTGTCTTGCATCTACCAGTTTAGCCTCAGTGACATACCAACAAGCATTTTGGTACTTCATCTCCAGCTATCTCCTCCACACCTTGCTGCAGCAGGCACAACTGAGGAGTTCCCAAGTCAAGAAAATGAAACCGTACCTTCTTTCTCACAGGATAAGGAAGAGTATTATGGAATATGTTGGTTTTACTCTAATAAGTAAAACACCAGAAAGAACATCTGCATCATCCCCTCTGTCTGATCCTCTCATAGCAAAACCACCAGTGTCCGCTTTTTGATCTTTAAACAGCAAAACTGAAAATCCAGCCTTTGTAATCTTCAATTGAGCCAGTTGGTAGAACGCAGATGCAAAGAATGAGATGTCTTGCCATTGGCTGTAATCTAAATCTAAAGGCACTAATCCCACAGAGATACATTAAAGTCAGAGAGCCCGTCAGGAAGGCAGATGGCAAAATAAACAATTCAGAAAAAAAAAAGCACTAAACCCCTTGCTGGCACCTAATAGTAACATGGGTAGGACAAATCTCACCAGGGTAGGGAACGTTAACAGCCTGTTTGTGACAAAGTGAAATAAAATGATTTGAATTGACACTTATGCTGCCGTAAATCTGACTGACACCTCTATTACTGTTTTGACCTGGGACTTCAGCCTTCACTTGGGATGCTGAAAGCTGCTTGCATTAAGGAGTCAGGCACGTGATGGAGCCCAGCATCCCTGACACAACTCACTTGCTGCAGAGACTCCTATTTCCTGGCAGGCAGGGGGACTCACCTGACAGACCACAGCCCTTGTTCACAGCTCCCAGCCCATTTCTGCCAACGCTCTGCCCTGCAGGTCTGTCTACAGGTGTTCTCCCTGGGAGTGTGCAGGGCTGAATCTGTCCAGGGTTTCATTGCTGCATCTCCCTCAGCTTTTTTTACAGGTAGTTTCTTTCTTTTTCTAATTATCCATCAATCAAAGTTTTAGACTCTGTTTTCTACGTCAATCCCAGGAAAATCTGCAGCTAGATAAAACCCATGTTTCGGGTCCTGCCTGGTATGTCAGCTGCTGTATCATTGAAAATGAACTGAATTACCAGCTCCAGGAATTCAGAGCTATGACTGCTGTATAGACCCACATCTATTACCTTTCTAATGCTATATGGGCACACGTTGCAGAACACGCTGTTCTCAGCAGGACACTCTCTGATCTAAGGCTGTGCTTGCTCAGGCCTCCATTTGAACACATTTGAACACATTTGAAGCAGGTTTCAGCAGGTGTCTCACCTCCTGTGGTTTAGGTGCACTTTCCTGGGAGCTGGTCTTATTTCACAGTGAGGGACAGTTCTGTCCCTGGAGCACTGTAGAGGGAACAGGCATAGAGGGAAAAATGTCTACTTTTTACAGTTTCCCTGATGTATTTCACTCAATCAGCCACCCTCCGTGTGCTCACCACTATGTGGAGTGCCAGAAGACCTGCTGTGCCCAGTGAGGAGAGGGAGTAAAGCCTTGTTGCAGTGTCTATATTTTGTATATCTCACAAAAAAAAAGTTTCTCTTGGTTTTGTTCTTCTAGTTTTAAATATCCCTTTTAAAAAAAGCCAGCAATTGAAATACAAAAACCTCCTCCAGAGATCTATCAGGAAGATAATTTCAAACCAAGATTAAACTCCGCTTCTTTGTTTCTGTCCTTAAAATCTTCTTGCTGCCACACAGGTGATGGCAAAAATAGGCTCCACCAGCTAAGCTGATCAAGAAGATACCTCTGCAACCTCTGACATTTGCCTAAATAACTCTAGTGTCCTTTACTAGTATTGCAGTGACCTCAAGGAGCCTGCTCCAAGTCCATTGGCTTCATTGTCCCTTACTGACTTAGCCCAGACTTCCAGAAAGTTTTCTAAGCCTGGAAGGATGAGTATAGTACAGATGAAAAAACCAAAAAAAACATGAGTGTGCTGATGAGAAACAGAATAGCCTAGAGCCTTCCATCTCTAAGCTGCTGATGTCTGCATGGTTAAAAATGAACTACCTAGGGCTATACGAACCCCTGGTGTTAGCCTGAGCAATGCATTCACATCCATTTACCTGAAATCTAAATTTGGTTTATAGCATTTCATAACCACATGGAAGATGACAGCACCTCTTTAATGCTGAATCAGAGCAAAAAGTTTCCAATTTTTATGCATATCAGCACAAAAGAAACCACTTCCACTTACCCAGGAGTACTGTAGATCCATATCAGTTAGGGAATATGTAAGATGTGGCTGATGAGAAGAGCAAGTACAGTTTTCCCATTCTTCTATTTTTGAAATTAAGAAGTCACAAGGACAGAGCTGGTTGTCAGGAAACGGCTTCCAGTCACTCCACAAGTGAAATTCTGTTTCGGAATGAATTGAAATAGTTCCTAAGTTATTAAGTCTGGAAGTGTATGAGCGGCCCAGAGACGCAGAAATAAAATCCATCCTGGTCTCAGTTTCTTCTTTTCTCCTTGTGTTATCTTTCCATGTCTTCTTGTCCTGAGGTTTTGTCAGCTTCATGCAAGAAGTTAGTGCTTCTTCATCCTCTTCCGAGAGATAAGCATCTTCTAAGGTATCTTTAAAAATGCAAATTTTTGTTAGAGAATGTTGCAGTTCATAGAGAAAGTAGCACTTTTTTTTTTAATGTTATCTTTCACTCTAAATAATGAAAAGGCCAAGGACTCCATTAAAAAAAGAAATTAACAACAGCAAAAAAACTTCCACAAACAAACAAACAAACAACCCCCTAAGAAAACCAAAACCAAATAATTATGATAATTAAGAAGATAGGAAGGATTTTGTACTTGGGCAGGCATCTGAGCCAAAAGTGAGATTTTTTCTCCATTTGGTATATTCATCTTCTTCCCTCAAAGGTGTGGAAAATTTTATTAGTTCTGCCCATGAAAATTTGCTAACTGAGTGTCATATTGCTGATAGTTGCAGAGAGCATAAGTTTAGCTGGAAAAGTTCTAGAAGTTTTTTTGACTATTGCTCTCCCACCCCTTGTATGTATGTTGAAGTTACAAAGTAGTTGTTAAAATCCCTATTTCCTCATGTGTTTCAGCCCAAGCAGTGATTTGGCTGGAGCAGTAGTTCCTCAGGCAGTTTAAACTCGTTTTGCTAATACTGGTTTATAAATAATCACATCAAGAAATGCATTGTACAACCAATGTTAAACTGTACAACCATTGTACAACTGTTAAAATAACTTTGGCAGAGCAAATTCAGAGGAAGAACTGTTACACAGTCAGATCGGAGATCTATAGGAGACTCCAGAAAATCAGCGGAGGCCAGAATCAGTTCAGAATTCCTGGGTCTTATGGCCCTGGGCACTCAGGCCTGATGAGAGACCAACTTGCTGATCATAGCTCAGACCTTCCTGCACTCACAGGTGCCACCGACTCAAGGACTAGCACTGGAAGTTATCTTCCCATTTGTGAATTTTGCCTTTCGGACCTGAAATGTGATACAAAACTAGGAAACCCAAAGTGTCCCCAGCACAGAGGCCCTGCTGTTATACAATTCTATTTATCTAGAATCCCCACTTGCGAGATATACTGTTACAAAACTCCAGCTAGTGTGACAGGAAACAGGTTTTCACACTATGAGGAAGTCAGCGCTGGAGTGGTATCACAGTAACATCTCAGTTGGGGGTTGAAAATTGTGGGTGGTGAATGACAGACCAGGACAGGATTGTTTACAGTTATGTTCAATCCAGTGTCATTTGCCAAATGTTGGAAGGAATGCTGATGTGATGCTGTACTTACTGAGGGGGACCAGAATGTGCTTGACATCTTCCAAGCTCTGTGTACTTGTTTTCTTTGTTCGGACCAGTTTCTGCAATCGTTTTAATGTTCCCCTGGACTCGGCTTTATTGTCTGCTTCTGTACCCTGACAAAAAAAAAAAAAAACAAAAACAAGGACAAGAAAGACATTAAAATTATTCAAATCCTACAAATAAAAACTAAGGGTAACATGGTGTTTGTCTTGAGAATGACAAAGTGTTGGATTCAAAGAACTGATCATTGACACAATGCTTTAAAAGTAAGGCTCTTCCTTGCTTTGGACTAATAGGTAAAAAAAGGGAAAAAGGCAACTCACAAGAGACATCAAGCTTAGGCCAGCGTTCATATTGCTGTTTACATATTACTTTTCTTGAATACCTGAGCATTGCTGAATACTTAATTCCAGAATTTTTCCAAAAAACATTTTAATGTATGCATCCACGACATTATCTAGAAGTATTTTAAGTGTGCACAGAAACTCTCCACAGATGTGGAGAGTTACTGCATTTAAATGTGTATGGGAGTGTGTTCTGAAGTTCTGGTGGTTTTGTTTTTTAAAGACCTTATTTCATGTCCTGGATTAAATGGCCGTAATGTAAAGGACAATTCAAATCTGTGATTGTACACACCAATGTCCTACTGGGAAACTCCAGGTTTAGATACTACAGTCCCCTGGAGCAGGAACTTGGTGAATGTGCAGCCATCTCACATATGTCCACTTACGTTAAATCAGCTGCTGTCTTGAAAATCACTCCAGAAACACTAAAGTTCCCTTCCAACCTGACTCTGAACTTCTCTGTGAGCTTCAGAGATAAATTTCATACTCTGACAGTAAATAACTTCTATTCCATAGTCATATTTTCTGTTTCATGTAGGATATCTGCTTTTCGTTGAAACAAAGAAAAGCAAAATTAGAAATGAGTAAGACTGTAATTCACCAGTGGTTTCTTTTTGGAACAATACTGTCTGGCTTCCCTGTATATTGAGGTGTTTGATTTCAAACCTTGAAAGGGTTTGTACCAAATGATTTGCACGACCACTTCATCTTGCTGCAGCTATAAATTGGCATGAAGGTTTAATAGCCTACAGAATCTGCTATATCCTCCTCATGTAAGAACAATGGGCTAACACAATATTAGAAATTGTCTTGAACCAAGCAGCGCCTAGTGAAATAAACATATACCCACATGCCTAAAATTACACCCAAAAAAATCTGAAACTATTATATTCTTTCAGGCACGGTTATGATAAAATAATCTTAGTTGCATAAAACTTTATTATTATTAGTAGTAATAGTATTCCGTGTGTAAATACACCTTTCAGGGCTTCCTTCATGGGTGATATAAATCACACTCATGCTAATGGAGCCTGTGCTGACATCTTTCCTTAAGGATAGGACCTTAGGAGTCCTACTTCTTTAATCACAATAATGCAAAAGTTCCCACAGTGGATAGCACTTGGGTTTAGACTCCCTCCTTCTCAGCAGCATCTTACATCCCTTGAAACCTGGGGTGTCGTGGAAACTGGGAATCAGCCACGGGAACAGGACTAGAAGCCAGAGAGTTGAACCCTTTTCATGTCTCCAGTGTCTCTTGTAAGTCGTGGCTTTGTTCTTGTCTTAGTTTTGCAGTGAATTTCACCGCTGTCCCTGTAAGCTGCACTTCGGTCTCAAAGTGCCACAAACCAAACTCTTCGCAGATGAAATTAGAACAAAAGACACTTCCAGAAGTTCAGCTGATGAGCTCCATCTACTTGTTGGTGTCCAACAGAGAGGATGTGAACACAGGTAGACATCCCATAAGAGTCGGTGTGGACATCAGCTTATCAGCACCGACTGTTCTGTTGTGCTTTTCCTGTCCCTCATCTGTGTGCAGATTTTTTTCCTCTTCCAAATTCAAGATAGCAGGAATGCATTTTTACCTTAGCTAATGAGAGAAACTGAGATGCAATTTTTCAGTCTCTCATTGTGAGATGTCTTTGCAAAATAAATCACAGTGGTTTAAAATGCTAATACTGCTCTCACATTAGATCTCTTGTAGCAATAATAATTTGTTCACTTATAAGTAACGACACAAAAGCAACATGATGACTTTGATTTATGATCTGGGATTTCCATCATGGAGACATCAAGATAAATGGAAGATAATCTATTAAGATAATTTAATTAATGGCAATCTCTAATCCTCTTTTCCTTAAAAGCACTCATTTCATAGAGTCTATTGTTAGGGAAAAGTCATAAGTGCTTAAATAATAAATGCAGTAACTCCCTTTCATGGAGAAAAAAGCTCATGCAGTATCAGCTGGTGGTGAAACAGCTTTTAAATCTACAGTATTTTATTTTGGCTTACCTAAGCATTGAAATATGGAATTTTATCTGCCTATCCAAACATTCTTTGATGTAGAAACCAGACAATCAGGGGAACTGTGCTTTTTCTCAACCTATTAAGCAAAGCTATCTATAAGAAAAGAATTCCCACATGAACAAGAACCAAGAATATTATTGATTTCCCTCCTTAATGGGTTTTAGTGATGAAAAATCACGTCACATCACAAATCAAAATGAATTGTGTAAAAAAATAAATCACAGGCTGCCCTTTAGTTGCAAATAATTTGCATGAAGTGTGCAGGAATACTTAAGCACAAAAATATACATTTCAAAAATGCACTTCTAAAATGCATTACAGAAGAAAGACCTAAATTGTGTCTGATAAACTGTTTCCAGTTTATCTGAAGGTATTTTAAATACCTTAGAAATCTTTGCACAGTGAGATGTTATGAGGATTAACCTGGTGACAGAAATACAGCAATTTGGGAGCTAAGTGTAAAACACTGCTGGTCAGATTCCAGCAATCTCAGTCCTGTTGAGCACTCTCTTTCCTGGGTGAAACTGCATTAATTTCAATAAAACTACTTGCACAGCATGTCACTTCTCAGCATAAAGAATTCAGTCATGGCACAGTCTAATCTCTGTGACTGCTTTGCCTTTCCCAAAGAAGTGCAACGATTTAATCATGACTACCAATGCACTTAAATTCAGAGTACACTGTATTAGTGAGAAGACAAAAATTAGTGTGTGTTTACTGTGTCCACAGTGCTAATTGTTATGGTACCATAAAAATATTTGGAAAGTTTCAGTAATAATGGAAACTGGCTGACATAACGAATATTAAAATAGTATATGATGATAGACAACTTTTTGCTCTGTTCAAAAGAGTTCTGTAAAATGCACCAAATTTGGATAAATTTTTTGTTAAAAAATGTCAGTAAAGCCATGGTCAAGCAGTGTATAGAGAAGCACTGTACAAACTTCTTTCATGTGCTCCTGCCCGTATATATCTGACCTTTAAATATTCCCATGATGTTGGTCTGGTACTCCAACTAGTTTAAAATGAGTGCAGAGTCAGACTCAGCAGCCTAGGATTATAGGCAGATTCTGTCCTGGGAACCACAGCAATAATACAATATTCTATAAATGATAAAGAAATATCATGATTAATAGCAAAGCAATAATAAGGTATTCTACAGAAGACAAAGAGATATCATGATAAATAACACAGATAGGGATAAAGATCTTTCAGCTTTTGGTGAAGGAACATATAGCACAGGGAAAACCAGCCTGTTATTCCCAGCTGCTGGTGAAAAAAAATGAACAATTTTCATGGCAACTCACCATTTCACTGTTACCAGGCACACCTGGATTGTGAACTCGTGGTGGGATCCATTGCTCGTAGTTTATCACCTAGACAGTAAGAAAAGTAAAATAAAAAAAAAAAAAACAAACAAAAAAAACCACCTTACATAAGATGAATAAGCATAATTAGTATCATGTAATTAAATATAGATAAGAGCTTAGCAGTTTTTTAACCCAGTACTGTGTGGATACGAAAGTAAAAGACTGACATACACCAGCTGCCACCCACGGAAATAATTTTGGTATTGAGCTCTCTTGATTTCCTCAGTTATCTGGGACTCAGTAACCTCTTGGGGACATTACAGTGAAAGTGGTAGCATGGCAGAGCTGTGCATTACAGTATGGGATCCTTGGATCTCATCCTAGATCTTGGCTTTCCTTGCTCAATGAGCAGGAAAGCAAGAGAAGATTTCCCTCAGCAGCACCCCCCCAACAGAGGAGCATCATTGATGCAGGTCTGAAAAGGGTCTTGCTTAGTTCACCTCATTTTTCCTGGGATGTTGAGCACCGGAGGTGTGAGTTCGAACTGGATTAACAGTGTGGAGAAAATGGGACAATCCTCAGAACAAAGACAGGACTATTCACACTCTCATCATCTTCCCATAAGCCATTTGTTGGTCACAGTGTCCTCAGGAGAGGAACATCATGGGAATACACCTTCCTTGGGGCACCCCTGCAGTCCCTAGTGGGCAAGCCTGACAGTGCTTGCAGCTTATCAGGAAAGTCATGAACACTGGCCTTTTTTCTTCATGAATATGAATGACACGTTGAAGGCTGAATGCAACCTAAGAATTTACGTGAGAAATGAGGCATGAAACATTTCTGAAAATGTATTAGCCCAAAGACTGCATTACTTGATATTTTATGTCCTTCCCAATATGCTACAAAGGCTTTGAGCCATCAAGGGAGCCCTGCTAGACATGAGTAAATAAGAACAAAGGTATGAAAAATAAATGCAGAAAGTAAAGGTACTTTTTATGGTAAGGCACAATTATTGCAGTTGTGCTCATGCTACATCCCTCAACCTGTACTTCTGTTTCAAGCCCCATTTTCCAGCACTTACAGAATGAATGGAATGAATGAATGTCAGTTTAGGAAATGGAGAAGGATTAAAGCTTTTGTGAAGCACTTAGGGAAGCTTATTTGCTTTCTCTTTTTCTATTAATTTCTTCTTTTTTTTTTTTCTTCAACAAGAAGGAAAAAATCTAAGGTGTTCATCTGTGCTATTTACTCGTGCTTGTAAATTTGCCTCTTCCATGGCCCACAGAATCACAAACTCCCACAGATCAGCTGAGGCAGGAATGCACTTCTGAGGATTGCCTAATGTAACCCCCTGCTCAGAACTGGTCACCAGAGCAGGTTGCATGGGTCTGTGTCCTGACAGGAGTGTCTCCAAAAATGAACTTCTCTAGAAAGCTTCACCAGTGTCTGACCTCCCCTTATGCTAGAAAAGTGCTTTCTTTGTGTTAAGTGAAATTTCCTGTATCTCAGTTTGTGCCTATTGCTCCATCACATTCCTGGGAGTAGCAGCCTGTAATTCCCTGGACTTTGTGGGATAGCTCGATCGATCGTGTGAGCTATCCCACCCAGTTCTGTGATCCTGAGGCTGCAGTTGTGCAACTGCATGCAGGCTTCTAATTCCTCCTGTCTGTTCCCCACGCTGTGTGCATCATAAGGACACTCATTTGTGCTGATTTTGCAGAAAAAGAGCTTCCCCCACAATGTTGTTCTCTCAGCATTTCCTTGTTTGTGTGCATAATACAGAGCAGCAAAAATGAATGCAGATATAATCAGACTATTTTGGAAGCTTAAAAGACAATTTTATCAATGTTACCTTGATGATAATGAAGGCAAGAGGTAACAATCACTAAAATTCAAAATAATGTCATTAAACCTGAAATTTTTTAAAAGCAAGTGCAATTGGTCTTAAATTGATACCAAAGTTTGGAGGGATCTAAGGCCCTATAGTTCATCATTCATGCACCCCAAAAAAGCATCTCCAAATTATTTGAGAAGTCAAAAATAGGATTTTGCTTCTAAAATGAGGCAAATGGTTCATGAGGAAAAGTTTTAATGGATTTTATGGGAACTTATACTTAAAGTAAACATAAGCCTTATTCCCTTTTTCCCTCCATAGTCTGCCATGTCTAAGGAATAACCTCTGGGATCCTTACCAGGAGCCAGTCCAAAAGCTGCCATGGCAGGATATGGACAGAGCCAGAGATCCCTCACACTAAGGGAAGAACTATAGGAAATCAAAGGAAATGTAGGGGGGAAAAAGAATGGTAGCAAATCAATGAGCTGTAGGAAATCAAAGAATAATCTTTCTTCACAATGCTTAGAAAAGGGGAGGAAGAAATCAGAGAAAGAGAATGAGAGATGCAAAAGAAAAAGAGCTCTTTTGCACTTTCCTTTCTCCTCAGCTACTCTTTTGGCAGCTGGGAGAGGAGATAATCATGGGAACAAACTAACAATGCAGAGACAGATAAAACCCTGAGGGAAAGCAGGAGAAACCTGGGACACTCTGACATTCAAGGCACCGGTTTCCAATGCAGTTGTCTGTCCCCCAATATGCAGATAATTTGACACTTTTTTTAAACGCAGATCTCGACTTTGACCTACTCTGGAGCTGAGCACTGCCTAAACATTGGGTCTTCACAGTTCTCTGTCTTATCTCAGATGCCTTCAGGGTGATGAATGTACATTTTTTTATTGGTTTTAACCTAAACATCCAAAAGGAGTCCTGACATTGTATAGAAACAACAGAGGAAACTCAGCTCAGAGCCTTTTCTAAAGTTTAATGCTCACCTTGATTTTAAAACTTCTCTGCAACGGAAAGTTTAATAGATTTTCCGCTTCTAAATAATTTTTTTGTATTAATTCCTCATTTAGAACACACACATATATACAGGTGTGTTACACATTTTTAGTCCCAAACTGGGTAAAGTGTTATGTCCTGTTATGTGAAATCAGCAGAGCTAAGCTGGTTTGCCACAGATAGGAACTGAAGTAGCACACTATCAGAGCAAACACTGGACTGGAAATGAAATAAAACCCAAACACCAGTCATTCAAATTCCAGAACTACAAGTCCTTCTCCTCACCTCTGCTGTTCACCAGCTGATGGGTTGTTACCTGCTTTTGTGTTGTTGTTATGATTATGCAAACCCAAGGGTCAGAATTCACTGATTTCCCGTGCCAGTTGGATGACTAATACAGATTTAGGAAGAGGAGATATGGGAAATATTTACAGAAATTCAGAAAGCATTAGGAGACATATGCCAACATGGATCATGCGAGACAGATCTGAACACTTAGTACAGATCTCGCCAGACACAATTCTAGCACATCAATTTAGCAGAAATGTATTCACTCAGGGAAGGAAAAGGTTCTCTAGACAATGAAATCCATATGGCCTCCACAAGAAAAATCATGAACAACTTTGGTAGTCACCAGAGTCTTCTTTTAAAATCATCTTCTAAAATATAGAGGCATACTGAGTACAAAATTTAGGCTACACAAATGTTGAATGGAAACAAGGAATGAAATTTTAGATTCTGAAAAAAAGAGTGGTTGTTTCACCTGACATGTTGTTTCTTCTATCTTCTTTCCTTGCAGCAAACGTATTCCATCAGCAATAATATTATCTTCTGTGAATTATGACCAAAAAAGAGAAAACATGCTTTAAAATGTCCTGTTCTATGTTTTTACGAGGAATATAATTTGAATTGCACTTGATGTTTTGAGCTGACATTTTGGCTCTCTGAAGTTCATCTTATATCATTTATCATTTTATACATTTTATCTTAAACTGCTTTGAAGTGAGACTGCAGAACAAATTGGCAAACTGACTCACAGAAAGAAAACTCATTCATGCTTATTCCTTCTTCTGTACTTAGTCCTCAGTTTACTAACCCAGAACCCCACTGAGACTTTCCTCTTGCCCTGCTAATTTACAGCAGCAAAGTCTAGGATATTCGTATAAAAAATGAAGGGCAAAAATGATCTTTTCAACTGAGATCTGTTTACCTTAGATTAAATTAGAAATCGCTTTCAAAGGATGAACATCCTCCCATCTCTTGCAATAAATGAATGTTTGGATGGGAAGAGTGTTAACCTTCACTACAACAATGAGCAATAATAGGTCAAACAAGTCTGAAAAAACTATTTTAAGCAAGCCTGCTTTGAAAGATCTACTTTTACTCCCAATCTTAAGGCAAAGTACCCACCATTGTACAACTGTGGGACAGCCCTGGTGATTAGATTCCATCAGAACAGATATCAGGATCACTCAGATATTTTGCAGGGAGAAAAAAAAATGAAGAAAAATATCTGCTCATCACACCACATTTTCGAAAGTCACTAGAAAACAGCAGGAATATGTTGGTTTTCTTTTTTCCTCATTAAACCTAATTTGGCATCCTTATTGCTTCTGTGGAATACCTTACAGCATCAGTAGTTCTCCTGTTTGCAAAAGAACACCTTATTTAACATATAGATTCACAAAAACTAACTACAGGCAGGTGAGACTGATTGCATTGTATTCCCTGCAATTAACAGAAAAAGAGAGAGTGATTCAGGGAATAATTCTGAGTGACTTATATTCTTTAGATATCACATGGAAAAGTGTCTGAATGGGATCATTAAAATTTATATTCAAAGAGGCACATAAGATCCTGGTCCAGATTTTGTCTTAAGCACCTACAAATCTCCCTGAAGTCACTGAGGGCCTGGTGTCTGACAGTCTAGTTGTTTATTTCATTAAACAGCTAGCTGGACTTCCAGGAGCACAATGACTCATGTTAAGCAGTGCTCATGCAACACCAGATTAACATAACTGGGTTCTTTCTGGTGCTCAGGATAACTTGTTTTCATCTCCTGCAGGCATCTCTGTACACTGCAGCCTTGTGCTCTGTGAGCTTACTCTGGAAGTTAAATCTTGCAGTGTTCAGCCCTTTGCCCGAAGTCCTCCTACAGCCTAATCCAAAATACTATTATTGAGTAGCTATGTGCAAATGAATCACCAAAAACTGTGTGGCAACATATAATGTCCTTAACCTGAAAGACTACCTACAGTGACACTGCTTTGGATGTAATATTTTTCAAACCCAAAGTAGAACAGCAAATTATTGAAGGAAACCTTAGTGGTTCCCCTCAACCACAATATCTTTTGATAGCCATAACAACCTGCACCCACAGTGCTCTTACATCTGGCTTAGATCAGCTCTCCAGCCCACTGAATTATGGAACAAGATATTTGTGTAAAAAGCCAACCAAACAACAACAAAAAAAACCCCATGCAAAAGATAGAGCTGAGCTACAAATAGAGCTGCAGTGTTCTTGTGTTCCCGGTCTGGCAATGGGCACCAGTCACCCTCCTGAGGAATAAATTGGGAGCAGTGGGGAATCACATCCACTGGCTCTGAGAGGTGCCAGTTCTTTCCTGTTTGACTCCATAATGTTTCATGGAAGCCCAATGACTGTGACTCCCACAGTCAGCTTTTCAACAATGGTGCTTTTAGGCTGGCAGATCCCGTGCTGATGATTTGGGTTTGGCCTTGTGAGCAAAGGCAGGTACTGCCACTATTGTGTCTGTGGGATATATACATTTTCACTGCGCTTTTCAGCCTGGAAAACTTGGGTTTGTAGATGTAATAATACACACGCTGCCATCAAGGGCTTCATCCAAAGGCTGCCAATGTCTGTGGATGTCTCCACGTTGATTTCAGTGAGATTTGGGACAGGGCTGTGGATATAGCTCTGAAGTAAGCAGAGAAGTCTATGCCGACCACCACACATGGCTTTTTAAATCTAGCAGAAATTCATATTATGCAATAGACTTGCAGACCTTGAAGGATTATCTCTGCTAAGAGAAAAGTTTGATCAATAGTGACGAATTATCTTGATCGATAGTGATACACTGTAAATCTCCTTGCAAAGGTTTTCACCACTGTGTGAAGGGGACTTCCCTTGAAATGATTTTACTGTGGTAGGGGAAAGGGAGATTTTTATTTAGCTGCCAGCTTTGCTTCCTGTTCCCTCTGGGCCCCTGCCCTTCAATTACAACACTTGTCAGCTTTTAAAATGTGCACTGCTTCTTTTGCATGCTTTGGATATTTAAAAGGGTAAAAAATGCCTGGAGTAGAAAAAGCTTTGGAGGAAGGTCAAAAAGTTCTGCTTTCTCGTTTAGCCTCTCCCCACTCCCAATCCGGCAATCTCTGGAGTATCATTTGAAGAATCATTCCAAAATGGTTTTGGTTAAAAGTAAGACTTGTGTGGAGAGAAATGCCTAATTTTTCACCTATCATTAGAACCTGTTCCTTGCAAGCCATTGAGACTTACTGAAGGTCCTTTTCCCCCTCACTAGTTCAGTACAAGAGCAGAATTCCTCTAAACCTTCCTGTCATCTCTTATTTCTGGTTCTGGTTCAAGAAATCAAATTTGCCCATAGATGGACAAATGCAATAGATATTGCAATTTCAGATTTATTTCCAAATATTTAAGAGTTTAACTTCAAGTAGTGAAGTGAACAAAATCCAGAAGGAAAGTTGGTGTCCTGTACTCTGCTTTCTTTGAAATATCCAGGTAATAGTGGAATCTCCTGTCAGTGGATGGTCTCTAGACCATTTGTGCAGGAGATATTCCCATTTTGTTGGTTTAAGTTGAGAACAAAACATACATCCACTTTAACCTCACATATCTTGGTTTCTGCTACTGCTGAGCCTTGTCTGGTTTGGTCTGATTATGCAAGAGTGAGAGATCTACCTTAACTTTGAAAAATACAAATATAAATGCCATTCCTGGAAGCAACATCAAGCAGATTATCAAAGCAGTTTGATTTTTAAAGTCCAGTTTGTGTTTAAATAGGTGAGGTGACCGCTCACTTGTTAACACTCAATGTTATTTTAATGATTTTATATTGGTACACTCTTAAACAGTGTCATCAGCAACTTCCCATGTGTTAGCTGTAAGGTTGTTTTAATAAAGTTGGTCAGAACAGGTTTAGAAAGAGAATCAGACAAAGTACTTGCATTTAAAATTTTGCCAACTCTCTTTTTCACCTGCCACAAAAGGTTTTCTTCTGAGAAATGTTGCACTCTTTCCCTGCTGGATATCTGGAGCAGTGTAAAATATCCAGGAAACATGGATTACTACAGCTGGCAAGCCCTGTACAACACAGCTGTGGCAATTTACTGTAGGGAAAGTCTCCTTTGGCCCATGGACTACAGAGTGAATTGGTCACAGGGCATGTTCTTAGCTTCCCAGTTTTGAGATAAGCTTTATTTTAACTACTCTTTTCCCCCTTGAGGACAAAATAAATCTCTAAAAGACCTGACAAATTATTTAGCTGGATTATTGGTGAAAAATGAGAAATTTTCCTAGGTGCCCTTTTAAATACATTGTGGAAAATGCAAAATCAGCTGAAATATGTTTAGCAATTACCTTCAAGCTGACAGTGCCTTCTGATGTACGAATCATTCTCCGGCTTCCTGGAACCCTGCCAAAGTGTGCCATTCATATTTTTCCTGTCTAAAGTAAAAGCACAGAGAGCAGTCACCTGAATTCATAGCAAACCTGTGAAATAACAGGAAATTCCATAAAAATAGCATCAGAATGCAAATCAAACAGGCTTGCAGAACACTGGAGCACCTGCTCAGACATGGAAATGAACCAATGATTTTGCAATACAGGAATTTGGATGGATGGATAATATTTTTTATGGTCAGACTTCAGGTTTTATCATCTTTTGCTGTGGTCTAACACCTCATTTAACACTGCTAACACATGATCACAGTGATTGTTATCTTAACCCCGGATTTGAGACCTAGGGTCCCACAGAACATCTGTGCCTTTGTTTTGCTTCCAGGAATTGTATAATTATTACTATTTAAGTGTACCACTAATGAGATATAGTTTGCAAGGAATAGCATCAAAGATGACCACAGTGATGCCCCATGGACTCCAAGGCTTGGACTGTCTCAGCCTGGGTGGGAGAACTAGGCTGGCTTTGAGAAGGAGATGACCATTCTCCTGCTCCCTCAGTGAACTTCAAAGTGCTCATGCTTCACAACATGTAGACAACTATTAGGGGTTTGTGCGCTCTGGGTTTGTTTGGTTTGGTTTTGTTGAGATTTATTTAGTGTTTGGTTTTAGTCTGACTATCATGTCAGAAAATTTTCTTTGTGAAAGCTCCAGTTGATCCTGCCAGGTGCTGGGGATTCATTGCCGCCTGTTTGCTGTAGACCAAATGATGCTGTCCTGCATGAAAGTCTTCCCAGTGCAGGGCTGCAGAGTGAAGCTTTAACACGGGAGCTTTCATCTGTCTGAGACACGTTGTGAAATAGAGCTACATCATTACAGGCACATACAATAACCTTTTTACTCAGCAAGGACCAGATACAACAACTAAACCAAAACTCCAAAGAATAAATGAAAGCATGATAACAGGAAGCTCTCACTGAAAAAAAGAAAAAAAAAAAAAGATATTTTACTTTTAAGAAGCTGATGATTATTTCCTATAGAGGATTTACAAAATAGGACCCGTTGAAACACAAGTGTAGATAATAATACACAGTGTCAGGATGGGTTTAACAAAATCCCTGAATTTCCTTCTTGGTGAACTTGTTTGTGAAAACTCTCACAAAGTAGTTTAAAATGGGAAAGGGCAGGGACCTGAATTTTCTTAGATCAGAGACATTTCAGGGTTTTATTTAAATTATTAAAAGAAACACTGAACATGCTGAGTATTTCTAGTGCTGTGCCATAACAGGTTCTTTGTCTCAATGTGGTTTCTATGTTTAACTACTTTGTTTTCAGTATCTACCTACAAATGTGTGTGTGGAAAGCAGGGAAGAGGGAAGAATATATTGATAGCTTTATTCTATTTTTCCCTTCCCTTTGCATTTGCTCCAACAGCTGTTAAATAAATCAGACCCTTAATTAAAGTTGGCTCTCTGAGATTAGCAAGTAAACAGTAAGCAGCTACTAACCAAATGCTTCATTTTCAGACATGGACTTCTGGATGGATCTAAAAGAATTAAAAGAATTTACCATTAGCTGAAAGTCAGAATGAAAAAATTAAAGCATGTTTAATCAAATATGGGTATTTTCAAACTAATTCTTCAAAACAGGGCACAGGGATTTAGCTGTGCTATTCCCACTGACTTTAATTGGAGTTACTTGTCTCATCCACCCAATCATTTACTCCCACATGCCACACAAAGCTCTGAAAGCATCTGAGGTTTCATTCTGCAGGCATACGTGACTCAAGTTTCTTTTTAAAATGAATTCATGTTGGAATCAGGGGAACCCATTAAGAAGAAAAGAAGAGATATTTTCCTTTAGACATGATCTGAAGTGTCCCACAATTTTTAGAATTATTGCCTGAAGTTTGGTGACATGATCATGGATTGAACCAAAGAACTGCATATGAACGTACCGTTCCCAGGACCTTGAGTGACATTTTACTGCCTCAGTAAACCTTGAGCTTTTTGCACATTTACATCAAGGATTAGTCCTAATTCATACTGTAGTCAGTAGTTTATAGAGGACAACTTGAAGAATAAACTAACTTAACAGAGGAAAAAAAATATCCTCGGATAAAGGTGAGTTTGTTTCACTTTATCCATTAAAAGCCCAACGGAGAGTAGGTTGTGAGCAGTGGATAAACCAGAAGGTTATAGCAGATGAAAGCAGGGACTGTCTAATCTGTGACAATGATCAGCAGCAGAGAAAGAGCACAAAACCTGGGATCCCTCTCCCATCCTCAGTCATGCAGGTGCTGAAGGGTTTCCTGAGCAAGAAGGTGCAGCTCAACAGTTGTGGGTTTTTTAAGGAACTGGTCTGTACCCACTAGCTACTTTTAAAATAATTGGATTTTGTGATTCCAAAATTCCACAATTTAATTCTCATTGTCTAAACAAGGAATACTTATGTTAGTTCTGCTACTTTATATAATTTGGTGCGTCCTTGTTTCCCCATTGTAGGGAACGGAATGAGTAATTCCTCGATCACTTCCTCAATATCTACATGAAAGGTCAATGGGAAAATTTCTGCGTTATCACTGGGAGTGTCATGCCAGGATGGTGATGGCTGGACACAGTGAATTAGTTTTCATTACAGAATATTTTCAGGTTGACTCAAACTATTTTCTTCCAGCTTACTCATTTTTTTTGTTATTGATCAGTGAAATGATCTCAACAATGCTTCTAGATTCTGATAATTTGTTTAGGATAGGATTAGTTTGCAAAAAGAATAGTATTATTTGCTTTGTAAAATCTGACATTTTAGCTATACACTGCTATTTTTATTCCTGGGACAGACCTGGTTCTGATCTAAGCAGGACACTTTTAGGCATCCAGGTGATTTCATCATATTTGATAGAGCTTGGTGAAGCCAACAGAGTAGTTTGGCTTCCTTTAAAGTGCAAAAGAATGATGAGAAATCCACAAGTAATAGAGTTATGTCCATATCTTAATTAGTGAAATTTTAGGAGGAGTTTCACAGAGCCTGGCTGGTGACATACAGTTGAGATCTCACAGATGAGTGCACACATCTCTGTGTTTGCAGCTGATAAGTTACTAATGTTTTTATCAGATGACCAGAAATAGATTAAAACTCTTATTTAAGACAAAAGAGCTCTTCATTTTCTTAGAAATCTTTACCCATTTTGAGATTTTTTAGCAACAGACAAAGATAACATTGATGTTCTGAATTTAGCGGGGCCCCACCTACAAATGAAGAAAACGAAAACTGACAAAAACTCCAGGGATTTTCATGTCTGTCACAGCAGACAGATAAGGTCTGCCTGTATCATTCCATTAGGCAGGATTTCAGATTTCATCTGAAGGGGACCACTTCAGTAATGCAATAGCATTCAACCTGAAGCAAAAAAAGAATTTTCAAAATGAATTCCTCTGCCTGCTAATAAATATTGATCATTAGGCGAAACCGTAGCACTGTGTCCATGAATGGGTTCAGAACATGCTGCTATCACAAAAATGATTCATAAAATAACGTCTGACCTGCTTTATCTGAATCATTTTGCAAACTGTTTTTTTTTTTACTTGGATTAAAAACACAAACAACAACAAAAAAAAGTCTTCAGGAGCTTATCAGGTCAATGGTGCAAGCATGCTATAAAATAGGTTACCACTTCAATCTCTCAGAAAAGCAGACATATGGTTAAACCAAGCTCAGATTAACTGCATTTGATTTTAGCTGTCCTGGTTCTGATATTTTGGAAGAAAGCTTTGCGGATATGAAAAAGTCATGGCAAGAGAGCTTTAGTAATGCATTACAAGCTTGTTACGTGCTCTTCAACTGCACCATTAATACATGTACTTTATGAGAATGAAAGCAACATTGGCAAACATTAATAAAACAACAAGGATGAAAGGTACAGACAAATATAGTGACACTGTGTAGACCTTGAACTGGTCTCAACTTACTTTCTTTTTTTGGTCAGTGTGTTCTCGAAGTCAGGAAACTCCTTTTAAAAAGATAGAGGAAAAAAGTCTATGAAAATCAAAAATGTTTAATCCAAATATGTTATTTTTGTCACTGAAAAGAAAATGAATTATATACTGTTGTTATGTGTTTTTTAATATCCACTAACATTTTCAGTCTTTCTTTTTCCCACAGCTGAAGCTGTGGAGGACACAGTGAAGCAGAGAATATACGTAGTTATGTGTCCTGATTTCAGGAGGCTTCAGTTATCCACGGCTCCCAGGAAGCTGATAACCATAACACCCCTGAAAAACCAGAGAACCATGATCATACCCCAGGAATGAATATCATATTCCTTCCATAATGTGATTCTTTTAGAACTTCATGAGGATTAAAATACCCACACGTTGCAATGGGATGTGGTTTCCTGACGGACACAGGACACAGACTCTGTAAACCCAAACACGCAGGGGAATGTGGAAGAGTGCAGGAAACTGCAAATAAAATTGAAAGCTCTAAGGGGGACCAAATCAAAATCAAACACCAGCCTGGAGGCAAGATCACACACCCCCAGGGCCCAGACAAAAAATATTTATACCCTGACAAGGTGTGGGAAGGAGGTGAAGTTACGTAGCTGTTGAAAGAGAGAACAAAAGGGTGCCTTGCTGGGCAAATAATGCCAAAACATCTCAATGCATGTTTGCTGTGCAGTTAACCATGGACTTAAAGGTTAATTTTAACTGTAAGAACACCTGAGGATGTCACACTAGGACAGAAGAGATCTCTGTCCCTATACTATTTTGATATCTCCTGACACAGCATATCAAAGCACTGTATCGCTTTCGCATTTATTTCTTCCAGTCTGGAAAGCAGGAACTGGAATAAAAGTGTCCATGATAATACCACTTCAATCTGTTGTGCAACAAGAAGCATTAAAAAAAAAATAATGTAACCATTCATCATTTTATAAATCTGAAAACTTAGTGTATCTGGACCTATTTCTCATAATATTATGTTTAATTTATTTCCTTCTTGTAACACTAACTACATCTGCATGACTCTGACCATAGTAATTTGAAAATGCCATCCAGGTTACATGATAAAAACCAAAACCTATACTACATAAAACCATGTAAGTGCATAATTGAGCGTTTTATACTTTCCCCCTCCTCTCAGTAAAAACCATCATAGATTTTTTTAAGCTTTTTCAGGGAGTGCATTAAGAAAAGGCTGTTTTCCTGCACTAAGTTATTTTAGCTGAGTGTAGGAGGTCCTTTTAGCATGGATACTTGTGGATGTTAATAATTGTACGCAGTTTCCACATCTCTTTTTTTGCCTGTGTCGATTCGTTCACAGATGCGGATCAAAAGAGTATACAGAATTTATCACTCACTTTGAAATAATGCAAGCAATGTAAGATAAATTTCTTGCTGAAAAAATGTCAGCATTTTAGTGTTGGGACAAGTCTTTTCAATAACTCAAAAGAAATGACTAGATGAGGTGAACAAACACAGAGAAGTTAAAAAATGTTTAAAAAGTGATTTTTAGGCTTATTTAAAAGGGTAGCTTCAAAATTTCAACGAAAAATATCAAATGTTTGATTTCAAAGGGGTTTATTAAAGGAAGCATTGTGCATGGAGGTCAGAGACCAAAGGATATTGTAACTTTAAATCTGTATATGATCCAGGGAAAAAATTGGAGACAGCCCCATTGTGGCCATATACCTAGAAAGACTTGATTCGTGTCTCCAGACACCAAACACCTGGTGTGGACCGTAAAACAGGGTTTAATCTTTTGCTACACAACTTGAAACCTGAAATTCCTAAAGTCCAGCAAAGTTGCATTGACGAAAGTTCATCATATATTGAGGTGATGACTGATGTGAGTTCACAGGATACCATGGGATGCAGTGCCAAAATGGAATATGTAGTGGACTTAAATGGCCATTTTAAAATGGCACCTTTCATTCAACACACTCTTCCTGCTATTTCTGAATCAGGTGGCTAAACTGGGGTACAAGAATAAATTACTGTTGTCTGTAATTTTTAGAAGTATCTTTTCAGTATTGATGATATTTAAAATTGTATGTAACTTCAATGTGAAACTAATTTTTAAAAACATATTTTATCTTAGAATGTGAATTAGGGTTCACCTAGACGCCACATTCTCCAAATAGCATAATTACCTTGTTTATGGGAACAATTCTTTCCTTCCTTATCCTAAATGTGAACAATCTGTTTCCTAGAGACAAACTGCTCATGGGGAAACCCAGCATGATGAAATTATTGATAAAGTCCTTTCCTTCCTGATTTTATGAAAAAACCCTGAATTAAGGAATTGAATTAAACTCTCTAGTGTTTCTAGACTGGCTGAGAAAAGCTAGAGCTCCTGTATGTGTTAAGACTTGCATACAGGGAAATGACCATTTCAGATAACCAGCCCTCTTCTTGCTCTCACTGGAATCAAAGGCCAATTATAACATTTCAGATTAAGGCAGGTATCACAACTGATTGTGACTTTCCTGGCAACAGCTTAGAACGACCGATAAATTTTTTGGCACTTTTCTGATGTGCGGGGATAGTCAATCATATCACGATCAGCGGTTCAAAAATATGTGGATCTTATGACATTTGGTGATTGTAGTCTGACAGGATGCATATGAAAATGGTTTTGATAGTGAAGACTCTTTTCCTGAGAAGCTGGAGACAGCTCCTGAGGTAGACCGTAACACCAGGTGACAAGAGGTAGAAATTCAGTTTCCCAGTTAATAGCATAGTTACGGGCAAAGGGTACCCATATGATTCATTCTGTGCTCATGGCTACCAGCTGTTTCTGAGGAAGGTCCAACTCAGATTTGCTATGCATGAAGTACAAAAACAACTCCATAAATCTATTTTTTCCTTTCTTTCTGAGAATATTACTGAAGCTGAGCAACAGGCAAACTACCCACAAAGTTAACAGCCAGTTCTCCAAGAGGATTGATGTCAAAGGGCAAGTGTGCATAACAGGCCCAGGACAGTACCTCAGGAACTCAGAGTGGAAACATCCCTGGTAAATAATTCTGAATACTAAACAGGTCTCTGGAGTTATGTGAAGGAGAAGAACAGTGTACATGAAAGACAGATTTTTCTTCATACAAGACGTGTCATTTGGGCAGATATTTGGCCAGGAGCAGAAAGAGCCACGGATCAAAAAGGAGTGTCCAAAGAGTATGTTCTGTGAATGATGTCCTGCACAGCTTCAGTGACCACACTACCCTGCATTTCCCATGTCTCCAGAAGAACTTTATGGCCCAGATACGATTAGGACAAATCACAACAGACAAGTTCACTGCAAGAAAATCACTACCTTGTTACAGTACAAGGAAGAATTTTCTCTAGCCCTAGTCACCCTTTTTAAATGTGAAGGCAGCTGATCCTGGTTGCCTGCCTGCCCTGTTGATTTTGGACTTGTATAAGAAAAAGGAAGGAGCAAAGCCTCCTGAGGAGGAAGTGTGCCGTGCCAGGCTGCTCCACCCTGAGGAGATTTAACAGCTCTGTGGAACCTGCCGTGCTCCAGCCAACCATTTAAACATTCACTCGAGTCCATACCTACTTAGCAGTGCATTTATAGACGTGCATTACTGGATAATGATGGATGGCTAAATGGAGCCAATAATGTTCTGAATTTATCATGCTGTGGGGGCTGCCCCGCAGCCTGGAACCGAGTGACGGAATTAAAAATGGGAGAGAAGTACAAATGGGCTCAGTTAATAAGCTTAACGGCTTCATCCAAGGTGTAGCTCTAATAACTCACATGCCAGAAATAGCAGATAAGATTACACACAGGCCTCTGGCCTTAGCGACATTTTTCCATAGGTCTTACTGCCGACACGTCATCACTAATCTTGTTTTCCATTTCTAGAAAGTATTTTATAAATAATCGTGTTGATTCTACGGCCAGCACAGTGACACAGCATCCAGCCGTTATTTTTAGTTAAGTGCTGAGCCGAATATTCTCTCAAACCATAAAATAAAACCCAGAGCCAGCCTTGGGAAGCTTCTTGTTAATACCTAGTGAGCCAAGTGTGCTTACCCCATTTTGTGTTGTTTTTATTGAGGATTAATTTTGTATTTAATGATGAACAAATGGGCCATCACCATAACATCTCTTTTAAGAAAACAAAAATAAATGATAAGAGGTAGCAGAAACCAAAGTGCTGGATTCTCCTATTCGCTGTTATACCTGTATCTTCATAGACTATGAAGTGCCATCCCACAAAACACTGAGCAATGTGAAAGATGTTTTGCTACAATTTTTTCAGATTGATGCACAGGATTTTCTAATCCTACACTAGTAGCAAATCTGCTTCTGCAGGTTGGCTCAAGGAAAACAAAGTTCTGTACTGGATAGGCCAATTATTTTTCTTTAGCCAAATCATTTATGAAGCCTAACTCTATAGCAGTACAATGAAAAGTCTGAAGATGCTGCCAAATAAAAAACAGACTAAAATAAGAAAAATCAAGAAACAAAAAGCCTGATGTAAACAACCACTGCAGTTTTAGTGTCACACATTGTGAAAATCATAGCAAAACACAGTGCTATGGATGTATCTTTACCGTACCTTGAGAAAATAAATTGCTATTAGTTTTCTGTTGCAAAGTCCTCTAGGCTATCATATGTCCTGTTCTGGGTACAAGCCAAAAAACCAAATCTGTCATTTTCATTTTCATTTTACCTTGTCTAAATACTCCTCCTAACCGATGAACATCTATTGGCCAAGGAAATATTAGCGTAGCAGTCTTTGAATATTAATTTGGAGTCACAGAAAAGGGGGAAAAGACTGAACGGATGTAGGAGCTGTACTACAATGTTCATCTTTAGACATTGGGCATGTATCATGGCATGCAGTATACAAATACAAATAACTAGAGCTTTCCACAATGAAGATACTATGATCATGCTAGGACGAGGTTACAGCCATATTTCACAACCACAATTAAACACTCTTAACTGGAACATTGTAGAGGTGGCTCATTCTTGGAGTGACAAGGTCACAACCCGGTAATGGGGAAAAACCCTGTCACTCAGGAGAGCATCTCCCACCTATTGCAGGAAAATTATAATGTAAGGACACTTCAGAGCCCAGGCTCATAGATCTGTGCTGATGCTATGAGGAATCATGGTGAGATCTCTGCACTGCTACACTCTCAAAAGCAGGACTCTTATACGAAGTCCCAAGGTGATTATGTGGAAGAGAGGGACATGCACAGTGTGAGATGGTTACAGCAGAAGGGTCTGAGAAGAACAAGTTGTTTTCAGTCCTTTAGCAATTTAACAAGTGCATGCCACAATTCCTCAGCCACCTATCCCACCAGCTCCAGCACTTTCTCCAAGCAAATCCTGTGTGCAAACCTGCTGCGTGATATTGCAACACCGAAGGCCCAGCAGTCTCATAGGTACATGGTACCTAACCCAGAGTGCATGTGGGTAAAACTTGGCAGAATATCTGAAGGGAGGACAGTCTCCTCTGAATGATGAACATCCTGTTTTCCCCTTTATTCAATCACCAGACTGCATCATACATTGAAATAGAAACAGTAATTATAAGCAAAGGCACATTGCAAAGCAGAGGACAGAGATTATGAAATGAACAGGATTATGAAATTTAATATACCACGTTAAAGTATTTGTCAAAGCATCATATATTATACCAATAACACACAAATAGGAAAGGATTAAGCAGGGTAATATCATTTAGGAAGGAAAAAAACCCCAGAAGACAACCTTCTTCACATGTTTGCCTAATGAGGTCTTGTAAAATGTCAAGTTTATTCCAGAGGCCATCAGTTACAAAATTCATGCAACTCATGCTTTAGAATTGCAATTTTTTGTATTAATAAAAAGAACAACCAAAGACACCAGTAGTATATTCTTTAGAGACAAACCATACCAAAATCTGTACCCAGAGTTTTCATGTGCTGTTACTTTGCAAAGAGAAATTCCCTTGTCCAGTGCAGCTGCACTAATCTCCCTTTGCTGCTCGCTGTAGAGAAACTCATGACCTGCTTTTCAAGTGTGCTTGTTAAGACTGGACAGAAATCAGGTCATTGGCTACAGAGATGAGATTTGAACAGTGGCTCTAAGGAGCCTAAATAGTTGAAACTGGCAGATAAGCCAGCAGAACAGACATGTGCCCATGTACAGTGCAATAGTTTTTTGCAAAATGCATTGCATGCTTTGCAATTAAATGTTACTTACCAAAGACAGAGACCTGTCAGGTGGCCCACAGTTTACATGTGTGCTCACTGGAGTGTCAGCCTGGCTGTCAGAAGTAGTTGTATCCTTGGCTTCCTGATGTTCTGGGACAGGTTCGTACAAGCTGTCCATCGAGCCCTCCTAAAATACATTTAAACAGAGTTTCAAAGATGAACACTTGCAAACATATTAAATTAACAGTAATTTAAAAAGCAAGACGTTCATGTGATTTGCATAATGGAGTGTGGTTTTCCTCCCCGGCTTTTGAAATCCTTTATTTCATTTTTTTCTCTAAAAAAGCATATAGAAGTTTATTTTAGTAAGTACCCAAATGCTGGAGTTCCCAGTATTGTGACTTAGACACCACAAGTTGCCATGTGTAAAGCTGAGGTTACAGCAAAAACTGAATACTATCTGCTCAGAAGGAGTAAAACCAGGTGTCTATCTCCAGTTGAACACTACATGAAAATTCCTGTGAAAACTATGAAAACCATATACCATGAAAACTTTTATATGAACCATAGAAATGCTTTATAGTTAATACTTCTATACAGGAAAAAAAAGTTAATTTGATGCAGAAAGGTAACCCCATTGCTTAGAAACAGACAGAAACAATGCTGCCAGCTCCCAGAATTTCACAATTATGGTTTTGGCCCCCAAAATAATGATAATGGCTAGCGTTAAAAATTCCATTTGCATTCAAATTTTTGAACTCTGTTTTAATGCACATGTAAGATTCTTTTCCTCCAAACACCAAGAATATAAACATTTTAATAGGAACTAAGATTTTTGCATTTATCCCACAACTCCAAGAGCTAGGATTACATATACACACTGCCATTTCATAATTCAGGAGTTAAGTGAAAGCAGATGGCAAAACTAAAGACATTCTAACTGATGATCCCAGATTTTAGATGTTGCCATTTTGATCTGCACTGAATATTTTCCCAATGAATTTTGATTACTTATTTTAACTGCATTAATTAAGGAATAAATCAAATTTATAGCAGTGTGACTTACAGCAGAGCAACACCATTGAAATTAATATGGTATATTATTATTTAAAGGCATTTGTTCCTTTAGTACAGAAGATAAACACAGATATATATTTGAAGTTATATTATTAATATGTAAAGCTTTAAAGGCAATATTTTTGACTGGTGGAGCAGCAGTTCAAAGACATGACTAATTTTTGCAAGCACAGTGTTTATCAATGGATCTTTATTTGCCTCAGTCTGCTAGATTCTTGATAAACCAAAATAAATATTTTGGGAGAAATATTTAGTGGTGAACTTCTTGAAAATACTCAAGTTAAGTACTTGAGCCTATTCTAGGAACTAATGAGTTAATGCTTCCTGGGAAATTGGTGCCTAGTTTATGAAACACATGGAAGTGCTGAACATCCAGCTGAGCCTGGGTTTTGACAGCAACTGCATTTTTTTTATTACTGCATTTATTTTTTATCACTGTAAGTATTTTGCCATATAGCAATGATGGTTCAGCCTCCCCATCTGAAGTTGTGGATTGAGCACTTCTAGACAAAAATGATGAGTTTCAAAACTTGTTAGACACTTCCAGGATTCTGCAATATGAAATGCAACCATATACTTCTCCCTGAATAGGGAATGATACACAATTTTGGTGAAGAGAGTATTTAATGAAGAGATGGAAGCATAAAAGAGAACTCACGCGAAAGAGAGAGTATGAGAGCTAAAAAAGGAGAGAAAAGACAGGACAACAAAGAGTAAAAGGAGAGACTGGTGGTGAGGAGGAAAAGGGTAAGAAAATACACCAAAAGAATACAGAAAGAAAGGAGGGAAGAAGTGGGGAAAAGAGCAAGGATAAGAAAAAGAGAAGAGGGGGAAAGATAAGAGCTGAAACACAGAGAAAAGGAGAAAGAGCATAAGGGGGAGCATGTGAGAATTAGTACAAGAAAAAGAAAAAATGTGAGAAAGGGCTCAAGCAAGAAAGAGAGAAATCCTGTGTGAGAAAGATGGAGCTCAAGGGTGTGAGAAAGGGTGGGCACGTAAGAAAAAGCAAGTGTGCAGAAAAACCAGCAGGTCCATGTGAAAGAGTGAGGGCACAAGGAGTAGGATGGGCATGAAGAATTATGAGGGCATGAGGAAGAGGATGCATGCAAGTGGAGCACATGGGAAAGCACGACTGCCGTGAGAAAAAACACAAGAAAAAGTGAATGCACAAGGAAGAGCCAGCACACAAAACAGGGAGCGGCTGGAGAAGAGAAAGAAAGAGATGAGGTAGCAAGAGAGAGAGAGAAAATGTGTGAAAGTGAGAGGAGCCCTGAATGAGAGTGGGAGAGGACAAGAAACAGAGCATGAGACAGAGATATTGGATGAGGAGTAAAGTTTCCCTGAGGAAGAGTGAACATAAGGGAATGGAAAGGGTGTGAGTGCAGGAGGAAGCACAGGAGTGTGTGGAGGGTAAGCATGGGAAATAGCAACTGTAGGTGAAGAGCCAGGGAATGAGAAAGAGTGAGCACATGAGAGAGAGAGGGCACCAAGAAGTTGAAGTGCAGGGAAATGAGCAAGGGTGTGACAAAGGGAGGACATGGACAAGAAAGCAAGCAAGAAAGCAAGAGCGTGGGAAAGGGTGGCCGCAAGAAAGGAAAGCAAAAGGATGGGATGAAGCCCATGGGGTGTGGGAGCATGGCTGCAGGAGTAAGTGCCAGCATGTGCAAGGAGGGTGCTGGAAAGAGGGAGGGCACATGAGAAGAGAGGCCACAAGAAAGGGGGAGCAATCTAGAAAGAGAATGCACAAGAAATAAGGAGGGACAAAGCACGAGGAGAGGGGCAGAGGAAGGGACTGAGAAAGCAAGCACTGAGGTGTGAAAAGGATTAAGCACGAGCTTGTGAGAAAAGAGTGTGAGGGCACAAGAAAAGGAACATGAGGGAAATCAAGGTGTGAGAAAAGGAGAGGGCATGAGAAAGTATCCCTGCATGCAAGAAGAGTGAGATGTGAGAAAGAAAGTGTGCACGAGATAGAACAAGAAAGCAAATATGACTAAGACAGAGCAAGCCCACATCAGAGGGAATGCTCACATAAAAGAGAACACTCGTGGGAAAGCAGGAGGGCACAGGAAAGAGTGGGTGCAAGAAAGGGCAGAGTTGAAGGCAAGAGAGCAGGAGAGCACAAGAAAGAAGTCACAAAGGGTAGAGCAAGGGTGCAAGAAAAGCACCATCATGACAAAGGGCAAGTGCTTGAGAAAGGAAATGTGCAAAAAAGCACCAGCATGCACAACAAGGCTGTAAGAAAGTGCACGTCAGAGAAAGACAAGAAAGAGTGTGAGAAAGACGAGAGAGTGTGAGAAAAAGGGAAAAAGAATGTGAGAAAGAGTGCTGGGAAAATACGGCATGCAAAGAAAAGCAGATACAAGGAAGCAAGCGTAGCAGCATGAGAAGAAGGGAGTGTGAGGGTGCAGGAATGGGTGTGAGGTCACAGCAAAGGGCAAAATGGTGCTAGAAAACAAACACTGGTGCAAGAAAAGATGTAATGGCCTTAGAAAAGGAGTAGGCACAACAAAGCAAGTGAATGGACACTAGAGTGCCCATGAGAGAAAAACTGAGGAAACAGAGTGGAAGAGCAAGAGAAGGTGACGGGAGAATCAATAGGAGAGGGAATCAATAGGAGAGGGAATCAGTAGGAGAGGGAATCAGTAGGAGAGGGAATCAGTAGGAGAAGGAATCAGTAGGAGAGATCATGAGGCCATTGAAAAAGAGGGAGAAAGGTCCTGTGAATAACACAGGGAAGGAGAATGAGGAAGAGATGGTGTGCAAAAGAGAGATTGTTCGAGAGAGAAGACATGTGCATGAAAGTGAGTGTGCAGACAGGAGAGACAGTGAGAATGAGGTTGTGAGGGAAGGGGTGAGGTCATGAGAGTGGGGAAGGCAGTGCAAGGCCATGAGAGAGGGGCTGTGAGGAAGGGGATAAGAAAGAGCAGGACAACTTGTGAGAAAGAGTGAATATGTGAGAAATGGTGGGCAGGGAGTCCTTGTGACAAACAAAGCTCTCAGGAAAGAGGGAGAAAGGGTGCAAGAAAGTGAGCACCAGGGCATGAGAATGAGTGGCCATGAAGTATTAAGCAAGGGAGAAAGAGCATGAGGGTACAGAAAAGAGCATGAGGTCATGAGAAGAGAGAAAATGGGTGAGAAAGTAGAATCATATGTTCTACACAAAAAGGATGAGTTTGAAACCTTGTCAGGCATTTCCAGGATTCTGCAATGTAAAATGTAACCATATACTTCTCCCTCAATAGGGAATAATACATGACTTTGTTGAAGTAAGAGTGAAGCATAAAGAGAGCACATGTGAAAGAGAAGCATGAGAATGATGAAAAGGGAGAGAAGAGAGAAGGCAAGGAACAGTGAAAGGGGGGGGGGCGGGGGGAAGAGAAAGATAAGAGAGAGAAACAAAACAAAATGAAAAGAGAGAAAGGAGGAAGGGAAGCTTTTGTGGGCTCAGGTGAGCGCAGACACAAGAAAGAGTGAGCACACATGACAGAAAGGGAGAGGATGTGAGAGAGGACAACCGGGAAAGCAAGTGCAAGAAGGAAAACTCACACAAAAAAGCAGAGGAGTGAGAAAGAGAGCACCCAAAAAAGAGAAAATAGATCTTCAGTTTTCAAAATTGTTTTCTTTGCTTGCTGGTTTTCTACTTCATAAGAGTATATTTTCCTTGCAGTAATTGCCTTTCTTTGAGGGCAACTCAAAGTGTTTAACTGAAATGGAAATTTTCTTGCTCCCTTTCTATTTTATTTATTTTTACAATTAAGTCTACTTTTATACCAAAACCTGCCAAGTCAGTAAAGTTTTTCATTTCATATGTTAATTCTTTTAGTAGTCCTGAGCACAGTAAACATCACAGAGGAAAATGAGAGATAGCAGAATAAAATATGAACTTAATTCTGGAGTAGTTAGCACATTTTCTTTATCCTACATGGAATAAGAAAACTTTCTGAAACTCTTTGCTTCAGGAGTTTAATGGGAAAAATATCCTAGTTCAGATGTAGAAGAAAATAATTGCCTGTAGCTCTTTCCTTTGCATGATGTTATTATCATCATGGCATGCAGAGGCTAGGTTGATCATAAGATGGAGAGGAAGCATTTAGTAACGCAGTCAAGTCATTTTCCATCTCAGGTTTAAGGGTGGAATCCTGTGTATGGCAGGATGATAACAATCCAGCTAAAAGGAACATGGACTATATGGAGATGATTACACGGGAAGCACCACAAAGTTCAACCAGTCAGATGTCTTTTAATCACACTCCACTTTAGAGGAAGGTCTTTCCACATTCAGCTAATCCTTCTTTGTTAAAACATATTTTTAAGTCCAGTCCATTTCTAAGTACCATCATGTCCCAGTAGTCATAGCAGCAATAGCACCTTTCTATTTACTCCATGGTTTCTTAACATAGAGGCTCCTGCTAATTCATACTTTATCCACTATATCCTTTTTATTAATACTTATTCTCTCTCCATTTTGCCTCACAGAAACATTAGCTTTTAGTGCCAAGGGCTGTTTCAGTTTATAACACTAGATGTAATATGTTTTACATTGTGCTGTCAGCACATCTTAAAACCAACAATGAAAATAAAACATAACTAGTTCAATGCTACTGAAAATCACTAAGAGGATTAGACTTCCACTCAGTACTTAACTTTACATTTTACTAGCAAAAGTGGTGGTTAGAAAGGCACCATATGGGAAAGAAATAGACAAATGAAAGGGATCTTGTTTGGCTTAAATCCTAAGACCTGTGCTCAACTTGAACAACTGATCTGAACAACTCTGTGATTAGGAGTGTCACAGCCTTTTTCTACTGGCCTTCTTACACAGGTTTCTGCTACAGAAGAGGTTGACACTTAACTATCTGAAATTCTTCCCTGTCTTCATTAGTTCCATTAATAATGCCACTGTTCACTGCCAAATACACAGGACCTACTTGTTCAGTATTACCTTGTGTAAGGATGTCTCTCATTTCCCTCAGATCCACTTTCTAATGGAAACTTTACTGAAAGGCAGAGATTGTGAGTAGAAGTCAGCATAGGTTTAACAGGTTCTGTTCCAGGTGAATTGGTGCTAACCCCAGTGCATACACCCTTGATATTGGAGAGACGACTTAGGAAAATAATGTAGGAAAGATATTCTACCTTAACTAAAGGACTTCACAATTCAGTAATAAATTTGATTTCTCAGATTTGTAGGATTCTGACATTTATTAGGCAGTGTATCAAAACAGGTGGTTTGGCAGCATAATTTCTTTCATTTCATACAAAAGCAGTGCTTGATTTGGGGCCCTCTCTGTATATTGCCCATAATGCAAAGAGTATTGTTCTGATTCAATTGTCTGACATGCTGAGCACAACGAGATGGAAAAGACACTGCAAATTTAGGGTCTAACGTTGACCTTTTAACATAATATATCTACAAAAAAAAAAGATACATTTATCCTGTTGATCATTTTGTAAATGGAAAAGGGACACAAGGTTTTGAAGGCAAATCTAATTTGCCTGCAAATCTCTTGAGATCAAGGCAATGAGTCTCATGCGAAAAATAATCACAGTTGAGAAACCAAATCATTCTGAAGTCAACTCAGGACGCAAAGTAGTGCTGGGGAAACACCCCATCATGGAGCACTCATACTGGGAGATCAAAGGACTCCCCGGTGGTGACAGACTGGAGTAGTTCCTGTCTGCCTCCCTGGGAAGGGGAGAATCCAGTTCAAGCTCCAAACCCCATCACAACCATCTTGTGACTACTGAGCGTCTCCAGCCTCTACATCACCACTGGCTACACTGGCCCATAACATTGTGTCTCTCGTGCTAGAACTATGTCTCAGTTTTATGGACAAGTATAAAAGCAAACTCAAATTAAAATTCAGCAGTATGAACAGATGTTCCTCTAACTACCCTGATGTTCCACCACTTTGGATCAGCCAGAAGCCTGGTTAAACTTTGTTTTTAAACAGAATATTATTGTCATTCTCTCAGGTTGTAGATTACTTCAACCACTATATTCTGTAGGGTAGAAAGCTATTTTCTGAGCTATAAACCAGTGTATTTTAACAATATATGCACATGCACACGCACACACGTACACACACACCCTCTTTGCAGTCTGAAATCTTGTCAGTCAGTCTACATGAGATAAATACTTCCATGAGAGTATTATTTATTTTGTACAGCTTTTTTTGTTCTGTCAGTAGTCTGAATGTCTCTTCCATGGTTTCAGGTTTAGCAGTTACTCTGGATGCTCTCTTGATGTAAATCAGACATGATTTCTATTCCTTGGTGGCTATTTGCACCTACTAAGGAACTGTCTCCTGTAGCACCTGTAAAATTTGTCTTTAAATCCTAATTATGTTGTTGCTGTTCATTACTTCTGGCTTGACTTCCTTGAAGGGAAAAATACCCTTATATTGATACTACAACTGCTTTGTAGCTAGTGTTTTCATGGTCACGGGGTGACAGAGTAGAAGTGGCCAGTGCGCATACTTGGATGACCATCTCATTTCCAAGATAGACAATCTGATTACTGAAAGCAACTGCCCCGTGTCACAGGCATAGGGAGGACTGCACAGGGCTCTTCCTTTTATGAAACATATTAATGACCTATAAATTATCTTTAGATGTTGATAACTTGTGAGGTGTTTTGCTGGGTGAGCAGAAGATTACCAAAGCGGACAGAATGGCTCCCGTGTAAAGCTTGTAAAGAACGGAGGTTATCTTCTTAGCAGCAATCTTTAAACAGAACTAATTATTTCATTACAGAAACTATCATGGCACCAGCTTTCACTTTTCTGAACCATCCCTTATCACTGCAGTCATTACCTCTCCCACAGAAACCCTGGGTGCTGCACACTGAGTTTAACAGGGAAACTGGAACTTGACCTACTCTCACCCACACAATATACCTGACATTTCATCTAAATGTTGGTTTCTCAACCGATACAAGGCTCAACACCTTTTTTAAAAGTGAACTACATAGAAAACAAGAAGCTGCTCCAACGGAACAGCAGAACACTGATAGAACAGTTCTTTCCCAAAGAACTTCTGAAATGAGTATTTTCAAGCTGTTACAGATTGTACCACAAAGCCATTGTTAACTTTGTACAAATACACAGGCATTCACACTGGACTATGATCAAAATCGTCATTGAGTTCCCAGGGAATTATTTTTCTGAGTGGCTCTTGTCACGGAATCCTGAAATACCACTGCATTTTACTTTAAGTACAAACCAGCTTTTAATCCTTATGATCTGGAAAACACCAGGACTCTGCACTAAGATAGTATTAGCAATCAGGAGCAACGATTTACGCAAAGCAGTTGCCCTATTTGAGTTTGTATTAGTGCAGCTTGAATATTGATTTTTATTGTTCTTTCTAAATGTATGGGGAAGATATACTAAACATCTGGACAAAAGATGAAAAACAGGCAAACAGATCTACTGCGCTGTGTAAATACAGCAAATATACTCAGCTAATTACCATTACTGAGCATTGGTATTGGCAGATGGTTAAGCTCTTAAAACAGAAACAGTTTCTGTGGACTTCCTATCCTGATTTACCTGTTCATTCTGAGCAGTTGCCTTGGGGCAAGGAAAGAGAAGAAAAAAACAAAAAACAAAAGACAAACCAAAACAAAACCCACAAAAAAACAAACTAAAAAAAAAAAAAAAGGCAACTCCAACTAAAGAGGATCTTAAATCAAGTCCTCTGTCTGTGTGCAAATATTGCCATGACTAACTTATCCCTGATGACCATGTTTTCATGTTTGGCTAATAGAAAACTATTGCTTGAAAAGTTCTAGCAGTTCTCCCAAACTACTGAAGAAGGAAAATGGATACTATTATCTAAAAAAGAAAAAAACCCTAGTGTAAAACAAATTATAACATACATATATTTAGTAATTTTATCTTACTTATGAGGTGTTTTACTGTATTCGGACTAAATGCCTCATGACTAAATCTGCGTGGTTTTGCAATAGTCACAGATAATGCACGGCAGATTTATTATACATGCTCTGCATTATATTTTTACTGAATCATACTTTGCTACATACAATTTCTTATACAAAAACTCCTTCGTCTAGGCTGGAGACACTTGCTGTTGTTATACAACCCTTGCATCGTTTGTGATATAAAACCTTCATTATTTTTCCACAAAAACACACCCACCAGTTCAGTTTATGAACTCAGTAACCCACTAAATAAAAACATGTGTGTGTACACTTACCAGAGAAAAACAGAAAAGATTCATGTTGGTATTGAGATCCACTTCAGCACCCTAAAATTCTGCTCCACAATCTCCCGCCGCACAATGCAGTTCCTTCTTGCTCTCCCAGCTGTTTGTACATTTCTCCCTGGAGATTACTGCAAGATAAAATCCCTGCAATAATCCACTGGATTCAGAGCCCATTATCAAGTGAGACAGGCTTCCCCAGGCCAGTACAAACTGTTCTCTGAATTAAAGAGCAACGTTTACTGGCAAACAAAAGCATAGTCTGAATGATTTTCATGAACTCAGAAAATGCTCTCTTGCAGGCTGTTTCTTCCATTAAAGTTTATCATCTAAGAGAAATAAAACTCTTTGTGTCTGAGACTACTGGCACATACAGCTAACTCCAAGGCAAATCTTCTCAGCTTACTGAGATTATCAAAAGACAGAAATTCTCATGGACTGCTGATTTCTTACATACATGAATTAATATACGAAATTCAGTAATTGTACTTGACTGCATTTTGAATGGAAGCTTCTTACTTACAGACCTTGGGAAAAAAACTTGTGAGCCACAAACAAATTATTAAAAATATCCATAACCAACCAACCAAAAACCAAGCAAAACCCTCAAATTGTACACGTGTACTCTAAAGAATAGTTACCAAACTGCTGCCTAGCATGCTGATTGCTTGATGATGAAGATTAGGATTAAACCAATTTTGCCATTTGAAAACTTGGAAAATCTGGAAAATAAAAATATTGAGAGTGTTCAAAGTTGATCCATGGGTTATAGTGAGAGGTATTATAATATTTAATGTATATATAATACAGATGAGATAACAAAGGAGAAGCAATTCTAGAGAAAAACAGTTGTCTGTGTCACTAGATGATATAAATTAGGAAAATGCCATCACCTGTAGTGGAGTAGAACTGTCTAGAAAAGAATTAAAGCTGAAAGTACTGTCAGTCTCAATTTTTTCAGATTATGAAATATCTGAAATTAGACTGTGTTTGGACTAATATTGCCTACCAACCCACAATTAATTTCCCATAAAATAATTTCCTACAGCTTTTATGTGAATGTATGAAATTTGATTACATGAAGAAGCAGCAGTTGGTACTGAAGAGAGAAGCTGAAATTCACTGCAAACGGAAAGGCAGCGTAGTTTTGTTACCAAGATCTTGATTTCCTTTCTTTGGGCCCACAGCTTCATATTTGTAAAGGACAGGCATCTATTTCATCACTCCTACTTCTGACTGTTTCAGTTTATTCTAGTAATTTTGTAGTCTGAATCTGCAACCCAGCAAATTTGAAATGTCTGTGCGTTGGCAGGATAAATGCATTTTAATATAAGTTGGTTTCTACCATGAGCAAAACCCAAACAAGGCTCACACAAACAAACATAGACAAGATTCAGGATTTTAAAAGGAAAAATCCTTAACCTACTCTTTTCCAGTTTGCTGTGAAGTATGTAGAAGTCTTCTTGAAGGCTTTTCCCAGGCCTCCTTTTCAGTTATAATTTCAGGTTAGTTTCACATATTAGTAAAGTAGGGTGGGCTGTTAAGAGCTTTATGACGAAAGTTATCATTTAGAAGCAAATTAAGGAGAGACTTCTCATTTACTCCTCCTATAAACTTGAGGAACAGTAACAGATTTTGTCAATTACCACCTAGTGACACAAAAATAGACATTTGAGAGACCAAGCTTGCCACAGATGGGCTTGCATTTGCTTTATGGCTCACTTGCTAGTTTCCTTGTGAGGGAGCAAGTTCTCATCCTTTCCGTGCCTCAGGTTCTCCAGCTGGAAAAACTAAACTAAGAGCACAAACCTCATGTGCAGAGCACGATGAAAGTAATGACCAAAATCACCCTTTCCCAGCTACAGACAATTACTTTTTTTTTTTTAATGCCTATTTACAGTAGTAGCTATCTGGAAAACTCCAGAAAGATTGAAGAGCTAGTAAAATGACAATAAGTAACTGAGGGGAATGTTCTCTTTCATTCAGACTCATTTAATTTCTTGATTCTGGGTTTTAGCTTTCAAGGTGATTCGGCTATTTACTCTAAAACCTTTAGGAAGAAATTTATACCACAGATCCTCAAGGTAAGAGTAACTAAAAGGGCAGACCTTACACTAAGCTATTAAGATTTCATTTTGCTTATATTTGTAGACATGCAGAAAAGAGAATAATTTAAGAATAAACATTAAAATAGAAAAAGCATCCTGTGTCTACACTTACAGATACACATATAAGGCAAGCAACTGTGTAAGAAGGCAAAAATGCACATGCTATTACATGTTTTTTTGGGTACTGTCAGTGTTAAAACTCTTCTTAAGAAAAAGTAACACTTTAGATGTTTATTATTCACTGATACAGCCTTCTGTAAGGGTCAAGTTTGTTGATAGGCCTAAACTATAGATGACATTAGACTACTAGATAAATCGCAAACTGTAAGGAAACACCTACTAGAATAATTAAAATAAGAAGCAACAGCTTATTATCAGGATGAATAATATAAATAAAATACTCAACAAGAGTTCATAATGCCATTTGACATCACAGCTGTCTGTGGAAAGAATTTGAGCTTTGAAAATAATTAAAAAACAGTAGCTAAATAGATCAGATTTGAAGGTAACATCAGTGTTGTGACCTCTATGTATATTTTATCTGGTATAAATAGAGCACCTTGCTGCAGCAGTAGCATAACAGAACAACAAACTCACATTATAATGAGAGGATAGGAAAAAGTTTTTTATCAAACACTTCAACCTTCACTTCCCAGCTTTAATCTTGCATTACTGTTAGCATTTAATTCTCTCTCTTCACTGCTGCATGATTTCTACATGCTTGGGCTCTACATCCTCAAAAAAAAAAAAAGTTGCACAAATTGAGACTTTCATATACTGAGTTTTCTATTCCTGCACAATGAATAGACTTCATAGCTGAGATCTCAAGGCATCCTTGGCCTTTTCAGGAGACTGGATTTCAGCTGTGCATTCACAGTAAGTGGCAATCCATAATCTAATGTGGCATACAAGCAGTAAAGGTCAAGCCATGATGCAGGTACTCACAATTGAGCCCTAGCTCCAGGCTACCCCTCTAATGACAGCCACTCTACTGGTGCAGCTTCATCTGCCACTGGGAGAACTCATCAGCATGGCTGTGTAGTTCACAGATTTCGTTGTGTGACGGACAAAGATAAAATAATGTATTAGTAGTTGTTAACTTGCACACATTTCAGTAAATCTGGAAATAATATTTATTTCTATTTTCTTCCTCCTCTGTTTTTTCCTCTTACAGCATATCAATCCTTAATTAAAATATACATCTACTTCTCTTCTGATCATCATTTATTTTTCACCTGAAAGTTTTCATACAGGTTTAAAACCAAAAGCAGCAATGCTACTGCCTGATATAATCTGAGTGCTAAACATGTAACTACTCCTATGCTAAGTGGTCACATTTCTCTTTTCACTCCACATAAAAGGCTGAATTATTACTTTATCATCATTTCAAGGTAAACATAGTGCATTGCTATTATCTTGGTGCAAGTGAGAGATTTAGAAATTAAGTCAGAGGCTTCCTCTTGCTGTCCCGTTTCTTTGAAAAGAACTTTCAGCACTTACTTTCAGCCCATGCCTGCTCCATACCCCACATATTCCCTAACACGTGAGGGCAATCCTGTAGGTGCAGACTGGATAAAACCCCTGTCCCCTTTCACCTCCTCCTGTTCACTTCCAACAGGCAGGTGACAGAGCAGTTCTGTGCAGAACTGTGTGATCCACAACCCATGGCCAAGTGCTCGATGAGAAGCCCCTTTTTGAACTGGGAGACTGCTCTTATAAGACAAGTTTAACATTTTCTGTCATGCACATCCTCTGAAGACACTCCAAATGGTAGAAATCTCAATTTCAGACTACAAACACAGTAATGTCTCTGAGACAGAGCTACTAACATTTGATATTCCTGAATCAGATGTTCCAATCAGTGGCTCTAAATTACATCTACTTAATAGTTTGGAAAGGACCCATGAAGTACCAACTAAAAATCTGATTCCTTAAACGGTATTGATTTTTTTTTTCTTCTAGAATCTCCTTCAATTTAAAGGCAGCTTCTTCATTTCCTCCTTTTACATTCAGCAGCTAATTAAAAATTGGTAAGGAAAAAGTCCTCCTCACCTCTGCCAAATTGCAATAGTCTGCTCCTCCTCTGAAAAGACAGTCTTACAGATGCAGGGATCAATTCAATACAGCAGTTTTTACACCTTTGCAATAAGGATTTTCAACAGAATTTAACTCAGTTAGAGATTATTTTAAGCTTACTCAACACAAAATGCTATAACATTTACTTCAGCCCAGAAAATCAAGCAAATAAAGACAAGAAGAGCCAATATTCCCTAACTCAAAATCAAATAGGCAAGCAAAATGCTTTCACAGTTTCCAGGATCCAAGGGAAGCTCTGTGCCTATTAAAGTCATTGGCAAAATTCCCATCAAATTCTCTGCAATCAGAATTTCGCACACCTTCTCCTGCTAACTGATCACATTTAATCACAGCATTATAAAATCTCATGGTGTTTTCCATATGATTCATGTAACATTCAGCTATTCCTTGAGGCTAACATTCTTTTTGGGATAAATAACCACATTGTTCTTTCTTTTGTTCCAGAACATTTATTTTGGTTTTTCAGAGTGTTTATATTTTAATCAAAGGAAAAACCACGTCCCTGTTTTGGAGAGGAAATGTATATTTCCAAAACAGGAGGGCCAAATCCTCTGCTCTGTAATTTACAGAAACTCAATGAATCAGGCCCACACATTCTTTATTGCTATCTAGCACTATACTGCAATTTAGAGTGAAAACTGCTAACTTCTATCATCAGGTCAATTTATGTATTATCAGACAAAACTGATGTCTACAGTGAATTATGGGTATAAGAGTCATTATCTTCCCGGAGCACCTTGAAAACGAGATGTCTAATCTCAGTAATGTAAGTTTCCTGGTTAAATAAATCCCTTGTGCTTAGTAATTCTATGCATTTATAGAAAAGATGTCACCCCCCCCCCACACACCTCCTTAGACTCTAAAAAACATTTTAAATCCTCAAGGGGATTTGAATCCTCACTAAACAGAATTGATTTCTGTACTTACTACTTAGTATTCTTAATCACACAGTTCATGCATTTTTGTTATGTAATGGATTGGGAAATTCAAAGAACCGGCCTGTTTTGCAAACATTTAGTTTTCCATCACCCCACTTCCCTTTTACTTTGATGGCTTTTTTCTTTTAAATATCAAGATGACAGCACCCTGCTGGAAACAGCTCCAAACAATCACTGCTGCTCTCTAAGTTTGCAGCCCCCCAGGCCTGGTGTGAGCAGTTGGAACAGAATTTGGAAAGGCTAGCAGAGGTTTTCCAATCCACTCTGCAAGAAGGATTACCTCTCCACTCTTACCTATGTGAATTCAGATTAAGGCCTGTAGTCATCTATTTCTTCCTTGAGAGCGTGATCCAAAGCTAAATGAAGCCAAAAGGAATCCATCTATTGATCTGAGCATTTCTGGCAATTTAATTCAGAGTTCCTCTACCAATTTATATGTTATGTAGGATACAGCCTGAGGACACATCTTTGTCGGTGACAGGACAGCGGGACTGAGTTCAGTCTCAGCAGATTTGCTGAGAACACTGAGCTGTGTGGAGCTGTGAACATGCTGGAGGGAAGGGATGCCACCCAGATGGGCCTTGACAGGCTCGAGAGCTGGGTCTGTGTGAACCTCACGAAGTTCAACAAAGCCAGGTGCAAGGTCCTACCCCTGGATCAAGGTAATCCCAAGCACAAAGACAGAGGGAAGAGAATGGATCCAGAGCAGCCCTGGGAGAAGGACTTGGGAACGCTGGTGGGTGAGAGGCTGGACATGCCCCGGCCGTGTGCTCTGGGAGCCCAGAAACCCCCCGTGTGCTGGGCTGCATCCAAAGCCCTGTGGGCAGCAGGGCAGGGAGGGGATTCTGCCCCTCTGCCCCCTCTGCTGAGACCCCACCTGCAGTGCTGCATCCAGCTCTGGGGTCCCCAACATAAGAAGGATGTGGACCTGTTGGAGTGAATCCAGAGGAAGCCACAAAGATAATCAGAGGGTTGGAGCACCTCTTCTACGAGGAAGGGCTGAGAGAGTTGGGGTTGCTCTGCCTGGAGAAGAAAAAGTTTTGGGGAAACCTTAGAGCACCTTCCAGTACCTGAAGGGAGCCTACAAGACAGGCAGAGAGTTTACAAGAGCATGTGGTGACAGGACAATGGAGAATGGCTTCAAACTGACAAAGAGGAGGTTTAGATTAGATATTAGGAAGAAATTCTTCCCTGTGAGGCTGGTGAGGCTGTGGCACAGGTTGCCCAGAGAAGCTGGGACTGTTTCACACCTGGAAGTGTTCAAGGCCAGGTTGGACAGGGCTCTGAGCAACCTGGTCTAGAAGAAGGTGTCCCTGCCCACGGCAGGGGAGTTGGAATGAGATGCATTTTGAGGTCCCTTCCAACCCAAACCACCCCATGATTCTGTGATTCTAGAACAGTCTATCCTAACTTGCCCCCACTTCCTGTGGCCATAGGCACCTATTCCTATTCCCAAGCACTGCCTTATCTCCGGGACATACCCACAGATGGCTGCTGACAGCACCATGCTCCAAGTGAAACAGGAGCCAGCTGGTTCTCACAGCCCACCCTCCACCCCTACACCTCCATGAGTAGCCTCTCAGCAGAATGTACTATTTTGTCCATACCACCATATTTTCTGCTGTTTTCGGAGCTGGATCTGGTTCTTAGCCAGCCAGTTCAGATTTGCATCTGCCTTTATTTGTAGACGCAACGCCAAATTAAAAATATTCTTCTGTCCTCAGGAATCTTCTCCGACACTCTGACACTCTCTCTCTCATACAAATCAGGAGGAACTCACTGGCAGACAGTGAGGCTGCAGCAGCACCGAGAGTAAAAAAATAAAACATAACAATTACACTGGTGAGCTCCTGGCTCATGTTCTCATTTTCTTATCAGGTTTGTGTGAGACTCTCCTTTCTGGAAATCAAAATTAGGAACTCAGAGATTCCCCATTTAGTTTTCATTTACCTAGCCCATGGATTCTTAGCTGATTTAGATATATACCCGATTCCTGCGGCTTATTCTTTTATTTATCATTCCCAACAAATTCTGATGTACAAGCACCACATTTTGATTGCTAACTTTGATTGATTCTAACTTAGATTCAGGGGCTGTATAAAACCATTTTTCTGACAAAACAGCAGTTCTTTTATACAGCCTGAGAAGACCAGCAATCCATACCAGTTAAAAACTACAAGAGTGCAACAGTTGCTGTTGTGTAAAATAAAGCTTTTCTCTAACACTCTGCAACATAGATTTCAATCTCTACTTAGTAAAATCCAATGAGATTCTAATATTCTAGACCACTTCCAAAGTGCGAGTACTGATGCACCCAGGAAGTACAAAATTTGCTTGAAAAACAACGGTCTAAACACTTAAAGGCTGCAAATATAGTCGTGAGCTGGAATAGGCCATATAAAATAGTTCATGCTTCAGCAAGAAATAGATGCTGCCCACAGAGCACTTCTTCTCACCTTGCTGTTTTATGCAGCTTAACAGCTCCACACTGTTTGGATGGAACATTTGTATTCTTTGAAGTTGCTCTGGAGAGATCCTGAGCTGGTGGATATTAGCAAAGCTTCGTATTTCTCATCTGGGCTGTGCCAGCTGATCCAGTGTCCCCAGGCAGTCACACCCGGGTAGCTACTCCTTAGGACAGTGTTATTTTTTAGAGGCAAGGAGACACCAACTGACGCAGTGGCAATTTGAGCTGTTTACATCCCTGTGCATGTGACTGCAGAGCCTCCAGCTTGGAGTGTCCTCGTTTCTGACTATCCACGACCCTGCTACACTGTCTTACTGCCTCTCCATGTGTTATAGCACTTTCCATCACTCCTACAAACATACTATGCCATGTGAGAGACAAACTGTATTTGCCTTTTATGGCCCCTCTGAAAAAATGGCAGTTCTCATGCCCGATGGCAACTCGTGCCTTTATGTACCTCCAAAATATGACCCGTCTGTACCAGCTATCACTGGCTTTTATTAAGGTAATCAAATATGCAGAAGAGGCCAGTGTTAAGGGGAAGAAGTTCGTACACTACTGTCAGGACATGCTGTAAGAACAACACATGGTTGGTGTGCTCTATAACATGTAGGGAAAACAAAATTTAAATTCGATTATCACATCCCATCAGTAAAAAACTGCATCAACTACACACTGTCTGCACCAGTCGCATTAAACCAGGCTTATACAGTGGGAACAGTAGATGCCATCTGCAGCCCTAGAATAATCTTGGCAGCACACCAGCACATATTCATTTCTGTGGAGAACAGCCTTGCTTGCTGTAGCTGAGTCCTCATGGTACCTCAGATGGCCAAATTGTCTCAGAGTTAGTAACTGGATATTATCACTCATTTAAATCATCCTAGTTAAACAAGATGCTTGGAGTTGGCAGTTCCAGAGAATTTATAAAGTTTGAGCACAGTAACCTTTCTTGCCCCCATGCCCTGATTTAGCAGAACATGATTACCTCAGGCAACTGACCAAAAGCCTGTGATGGATTACTTGAAAACTGGAACATACATGAGAAAAAAAGACAAAAAAGCCCCCAAAAGAATACAACCAAAAACCTGCTTCTGAGGAAATTTCAGTGTTTTTCTACTTTAAGTAGAACAGAATCTTTCAACAGGACAATTAACATCATCTTAATGAATCACAGATGGATTGAGAGGGGAGACAGGAGAAAACACAAGGCAATATTTCTGTGTTTCAATAGGAATTTCTGCCTGGATAGGCTAAGTTCTTTTAATTTATGAGAGCAAGGAACAATCAGGACAGTTCTTGAGGAAGACTGGCATCCAGCAATCTGCAAAAGGTTATGGACAACAGGCACAGTTACAGTTCAAAGGCTTGTACATCAAAGAGTGACCCATTCCCCTGTGACTCTCCCTGCTCTCGTTTCACTCAGATTCTTCCAAGTGGGATTCAGTGGAATAGATGACTGGGTTTTTATCCTGGATAACCATGGAACAGCCAAGATTTACTCTAACTCTATTGAATCCACATGTAGTTCAAACCCCTGTTACCCTAATAACACCAAAAGGAAAACACTGCTATATGCAGAAAGAAATGTTCACCAAAAAACTCCAGATATCCATCAGGAACAGCTTAGTGAATCACACACATATTGGTTTAGTGTTACAAACTTCTAGAGGCCATTTTACCCAGTATAGTGTGTAGGTGGGACTTCAGAGGTGGTGCTGCTGGCCATCCCTTCCCACCTTCATCACAAACACATGGTACCAGTGGTATCAGACCTAAAACTTCACAATCTTTAGCACAGTTACCCTTTCAGCATCCCTATGGCAGGGAATGTAGCACTACACCAACGCTATCACACAGTTGAGTTTATTGTCTGTATCACTAAAAACCAAAATCGTATACTTATCACCTAGCAGTCACTGATGAGGGGATGTCTGAAGCCAAAATGGTGATTTTCAAATCTGTAGTTTCAGTTGCTTCCTCACTCTTAAGATGCTTAAAGATACTTGGAAATGTAAAGTCTGTCTGTGAAAAAATTCAGATACTGTAGATTTCTTGACAATACTTAGCAGCTAGAAGCTACCCTACATTTAGGCTAAATTAGGATCTATAATTTATGCATTCATGTTCCTGTGATACCTCTGCATTGCTTTCTTCAGAGCAACCTCATCCAAGGAAGCTTTGTAGAGAATAAGGGTAGAGGAGTGGACAGGACTTACCTTTCCTGCTGCAACCCACTGGTCACAGCATCCTTTCTCCCTAGGATTCAATTTTTCTTCTTGTTTTCTATTCTCCTCTTCTGTGTGACTTCACCAACCACCAGGTGACCTTCTCCTTCTCCAGAACTTTGAATCAGCTGTTCTGCTTTCTGCAAATTAATTAGACACCATTGGAGCTCAGGAGAGGTGTGTATATGCGTGTAAGTGCTTGTGCATGACTCTTTGGCCTGGTTGCCAGAGCAGTCACTTGACAGAGGATACAATCAGATTCCCCAGTCAGAGCTCCAATAAACATTAAATATTGAGTTCACTGGAGTAGAAATAGAATGTTTTGGAGGACTGGCTATGTGTGCTCAGGTAAGAAATCTGCAAAACCCCAAAATTTGAACTGCCCACTGGAGTTGCAGATTTGTATACTGAGCATCCAGCAAAGACACTTGCTCATCCTCAGAATGAAACTGGAAACAGTCTAATTCTGCAGTCAGTTTGTAAACTGTGCAGTATATGTAGCACAATTGCCAAGCTCCTATTTTCTTTGTTATTTCTGTGTGACCTCTTGAGGGACAGAGGCTGGCATGCCTCTTACTCTGTCATCTCCCTCTGCTCACTGCTTCCTTCCTTCCTCTGATCTCTGGGAATTTCCAGGAGAGAAACGGTGAGGGTGAGGAAGGAGCTATTTCAAAAAGGCAGTGGCAAAGCCAAATGCAATGAGCTGATTTTTAGTAGCTTGCTGCTGTATGTAGCATCAACCACAGGGAAGTCAGTCCATCTTGTCAACAGAGCCTTGCTGGAAAAACCCAGTTGGATTGAGAGGATACAGGGAATCTTATTTGAAAGAAAATGATGGCACTATGTGAAAATTGAAGAGCAGAAGATAAATCTGTGTGCACATATCCTAGCCCAGAACTGGAAACTTTTACTGCTCCTGCAAGTGGTGTCAGCCGTAGCCAGTTTTGCGGGGTGTCCCTTTACACCTCCTTAAAGACAGCATATTATTTATCTCACAGACACCAAGCAAGGCATAATGTATTATTAAGGGATTAGGTAGTCAAAAAGAAAAAAACACAGTGTGAGGGCTGGAGTTATATTTCTGAATATGACTAATAACAATTTCAGTCACTGCTGGAGGTGGGATACTCATCTGTTCTTGACCAACATCTCAGTACACTGTGTCTGCTTGTGTGGTCTTAAATACTCCAGAGACGTTTTCCCATTTTCAAATGGTATCCTACACCTCCATGTTACCTGTAGGTTTTATACTGATTGTAGTAGCAGAAGATGAAATAAAGTCCAGCCTACAAAAAGCAACTGGGAGCAGAGATTAATAAAACAAAAGCTAGGAGATGAGAAGGAGATCTGTAGCAAGAATTTTCAGGGGAAACTGAGACAAAAATACTGTGTAACGGAGATTCAGTGCAGATGTCTGAGAGGCCCAGGCTTTCATGCAGAAATACTACTGAATTTGACAGAAAGATGAAATGGAAAAATTTTTAATCAACTTTCCAATTTCAGGATTAAGTGCATACTCTTTAGGCAGATAAATCTTTTTGCATATGCATATATATACATGCATATATATATATATAGTGAGAGAGAGAGAGAAAGACTGGATTCCCTAAACTGGTTTTTGACAACATCTAGAAAATCTGCATGTACAGACCTGCTTTTCTCTTTTTTTTTCTTTTTTTCTTAATTAAAATGCATGTTATATTAATGGGTTTCTACTAACAAAATTAAGAACTACTCTGCAACGGCATCTTTACAGAAAAACCACAGTACTCTTGCCGCTTCAGCATTACACCTTTGGATTTGTAGAAATTCAGAAATCATTGAAAACTATTGCAGTCATAAAATTCTTCTAAATCCAAATGCACAGATTAAACACAAGTGTCTAGAAAAATTGCCAAAGCATCCAAGTGAAAACAAACATGAGGGGGATATAATTACAAGGGATAACAAGACTTTGGTTGTAATCTCTTGCGTGTATTGGTATTATCAGCTGAATCTTTGGATAGGTCTGATCCCAAGGCTGTTAAATGTTAATGAGGGTATTCCTTCTGATTTTAATAGGTTCTGAACTAAATCCTAAACCATTTCAGTTGTGTGATGTGAAGCATGATGTATGAACACAAACCTTGTGTGGCATTAAGTATCAAAACCAGTGTCTCATTATTCTTTATTTTTAATGTAGCAAAAATAGCCTTTTTAGAAATAAAGACTCCAGATAACAAATTTTTAGCAGTGCATTTCTTGAGTCTGTGTACTTAGACTTTGGCTTAGATGTACTATGATCAATATTTCCAGGTGAAGCAATTAATTTCCTCTGTTTGGCAGATGAACAAAACTCTTGCAATGCAACTTTGACTTTCATTTTAGTTGCAGTTTGTTATTGCTAATGAAAAAAAAATACTTCCTAGCTTTTCTAATGCATCAGCTGGATAAATTGTTAACACTTAAGAACTCCCCAGGCAGTAATGAATGACACAGTTTTCTGTGTTATCCCTGATAAAGTTTAGGATATGGAAAACAGCTTAATCCTCTTTCTATACTCTCCCATCTGTGCTTTAGAGCTACCACAGTAAATTACTACATACTGAAGCACTGCTTCAGATGCAATTTCATATTTTCAAAGCTGAGATAATTTTACTCCACAGTGTATTTTTTAATCTTTGAAAAAAAAAAAAAGTAAAATGTTTAAGGAAGCCAGGTCAGATAAAATTGTTGAATTTAAGAGATGGATGGTAGCTTTCAGTGAAGTAAACCCTTTATAAAGGTTACTTGGAATACAGAGTTAAGTCAAACAAATTACTTTGTTTACAGAAAATCTGCAATGTGAAGTGTTAAGATTTAACTCAATTGTAATCTGTTGTTAATTATAAGACAGGAATAGTAGCTGACAAATATGGCTTGAGGCACTCCTTATTGTACCTTAAACATGCTATTGCCTGTGTCTAATGTCTTTGATCCTGCTTTCATTTTGCAGAATGATTTTACTTGGTGCAGTTTTGCCATTAACCTGCTCAGTCACAGTTAGGGCTCATTTCGTTCTCTGTGAGGAAAGCTTAAGTTTTGTGTTGGATTTCTCCACGTTTTATCAGATGTGCCTTTTGCTGCTGTCTAATCATTAAGGATAAAGGGACTGATTTAGCATCTATTGGAGTAAATTGACTGACTCAGTTCAGAGGCTGAGCATAAGCAGCTGCTCCAAGAGTAGAAGTGAATGCAGTGAGAGATATTTTATAAACTTCTCTATCTTGCATTTTTCTGTATCCATGTGAAACCCCACATTCAGTAAAACTGCAAAGATCTGTCAGTCCAGTGTCTTGCTCAGGTCACCATATGGTTGTAGAACAGCTGGTTCATGTTAAACCTTCACAAAATTAAGATTATACTTGCAGGAAGCAGCAGATACTTTGAAGAATCTGCAGCCACGGTGCAGCATCTAAAGCAGCCAGCCACAAATCATCGAAACACTCTGACAGAGAAAGAGTTCCTCTGTAACCCTTTGTTACTTTGAATTTCAAAACAAAATCTTACTACCTATCCTCTGTCCCGGGACTAACCTGAAGAACAGAGGCCACCCCATCTGGTGCCAGCTAAGCAAACATCTGTCACCTTAAAACCAGATTATGACAATCCAGCACTTTCTCTAAAACCTGTCAATTGTTTCTAAGACTAAAAGTTGTCAAATCCGATTTTAATCTCCTAATTCAGGGTGGAGAAAAGGGTCCGTGAATTCTTCTGTGGGGGCAGGAAATCCTGCTCTGCAGGGAGAGTCCTACTGACATCGAAACAGAGCTGCTTCCCCCTGCATATGCCTGGAAGAAACTCCCCGTTTGTTTTATTTTCTTTAGGCCTTTGCCAAATGCTGGCTGCTGGGATTGCAAAGGAACAGGGTCGCATCTCCATCACCCGACCCACACACATCTGCTCCTCCAGTGTGGTGTGGGGTGGGCGGTGAGCAAAGAGCACCTGAGTGGGCAAACCTGGATTTGTGCTCACCAGTGGGAGAACTGACACATGGAGTCGAAAGCAGCTCGGTAATGATGAAAAACTACCCATTGTGGCTAAATTGTAGCTGCATATTGTTGAAGCAATAGTGAAGTGGCACAGATATGCTACTGTAAAGATGGAAGTTTCAGAAAGCTCTTGAGAAAATAGAAATACCCGAATACAAGGCATTCATGTGGTCTTAACTTTGCCCCTTTGGGTACCTGGTGTGATGTTATCAATGAAGACAGTAATCCAAGGGATCATGTAGGAGAAGCAAGGACAGGGTCTAAACCCTGCCTCTGGGAGGGAAGAAAAGCTCACTTCAAAGCTGGTGCCTCAAGAGGCAAAAGAATGGGTTAGCTTGAGCCCGAGAAGGTCGGGGAATAGAGGGACCTGCTTGCACCATCCTGCCTACCCCTGTTTCTCTCAACTCCTCACTCCCAAGGCTTTCCTTGGGAACCCCAACAGCAGCCTCTGGGGTCTGCCTCCCACACTGTCCTGATCCCCAGGGACACCATTCAGCCCTCTCTGTGCCCCAGGGGGCTCTGGAGAACAGCAGGTGAAACAAAAAACTGAACAGGACCTGGCTAATCTTCTGCAGTTTAACCTGAACATCGGTTCACAAAATTAAACAACAGATGCTTCTCAAGGGCATGACACGTAGAGGCCTCCTTGAAGTAGGGGAACAGCTAAAGCCTTCCAGCTAAGGCTGACAGATTTTCTGATAACAGAAAATGAAGCAGTCTAAAAATATGCTCTTCCAGCTACCCCTGCAATCAGTTACAGGTAGATCATAGCATATTTCATAAATGTCAAAGCAAGCTGTCCTGACATCATTAGTCCTTTATTTTAGGCACCGATAGAAGGAGATAAGCTAATTATTTATGACTATTCAAAGGAAAAACCAAGCACAGAAGGAGATTGATATGAACTCTTACCTGATCCAGAGATAATTCATGGCTTCCAGTCATTTTTGGGGGTTTTTTAAATTTTTTGTGGCTATGATACTTCTTGACTATGTGTTGTTTATTGTACTGCTATATGCAGTTACGGTTTAGAGATATACAAACAGAAAGCAAGCAGGCTAAAAACTAGCTAGTTTTTATAGTTTGCTGATAGAAAACCAGAAATACCATACTTGGTATAGCAGACATTAGGTCTTGAGTGCAAATATAGAGCAAGGCATATGGCTTTCTTAATGGAACAGTAAAATGAGTTTGCCTTTTAGCGAATTTGTGTGTGAGCTTGAAAATCATTGTAAACAAGGTAACTGAGATATTTTGGAACTGAGCATTTGTATAAACTGCTAATAAAGTAATGCTGAAACTTCTGAAACGTGTGAAGTTACTGATTGAATAACACTTTGACTCTGCAAACATCACAGTATAGGGGAGATATAAATGAAATACTCAGTATCTCCAAAATAAGAAGTATTCACAGTATGTTGTGGAGCAAACGGATGGAACATGAGTAAACTGCATGATTTAGGCATAAAAGCAGCAGAGGTTTCAGTTACAGGAGGATAGATATCTTTGTCAAGTCTGGGGAAGACATTGAAATCCTGCCCGGATTGCGGAGGTCTTCTTAATTATAAAGAACATTAATAATAAACAGTGTTTAACTTATATGTCGCTATGTCAACCATCCAAGGGTATCATATTTCCTAATTTTATAATAACATTCATGGAGCTGTTTAGAAAGCAGAGCTGTGTTCTGTAGCCATCAGAGAAATTCACCTGGTCTGCCATTATCTGACAATCAATACCTCTTCACTGGAGCTTGGGATACAGACAACCAGAACCTCACTGTGAAACCAGGATCTATGACATGAAAAGCTGAGACAATGTTTAACAGTTAAGTAAAAAGACAAGTAAGAAGGTTGTGATCAACCTATGAAGAGAATTTGTGCTTTTTTGAAGGAATATTTATTCTTCCTCTCAAAATGCTTTCAAGGAAATTCTTATTTCCTAATCAGCTTAGTCATAAGTTATTATTAAGAGACTTTTTTTTCTCCTTCTGACAAGACAAAAAAAAAGCAATTATATTACACATACGTCACTTGTTCTCATGAGTGTGTCTAACTGTACCAAAATAGTATCACCCATAAAATACTGTAAGCAGCATTTGAAAATATTGGTGTAACCAGCCAGGGACAGATTACATTCATTCTCACAAAGAAGAAGAGCAACAAGAAGGAAGGGGAAGGTGGAGGTGTTGGAGGAAGAAGGAGCAAAGGAGAACATGAGAGGGCTCCATTCATTCCCTGCCTCGAGTTTCCTTGCAGACACAAGGCCCAGCCCGGTTTTGCAGCTTTGTAGAACTGTTAGGAGTGTTGAGAGCAGCATCCATCATTTCACCGAGGGGGACAGGGCTCTGACCCTATTCCCTGGTGCACTGGCCCACAGAGCTGGCTGTGTATGGCCGCTGTCTGTGTCTGGGCACTCCATTAAGGACACTCCGCCAGGGGCTACCCAGGGCTTTTCAGGAGAGCTGGGGAATGTCTCTGATTGCCTCTGCCCCTTGGAGGTGGGGTAGCTAGCACAGACAGTCCCAAGAACTCCTGAACACATTCCTGTCATTACTGCTGTGCTCTCCACGCAGTGTGAGTAGCCAGCCCATACACCGGGTTAAAAAATTGCCGTTAATCAGTGGCAGCCTTAATTAAACTTTTCCCAAGCAAATTTAGTTAATCGTTCAAAACACATTTGTGAGATTCTGCAAAATGAACAGCTTACCCTCCACCTTTGTGAAATTATGGTTAATCATTCACTAATGTCTGCATCATCCTATTTAAACCTTCCCCTTGTGGTTTTAGACTTCTTTCTGCTTGCTAATCCACCACAGGGGAGTGATATGTAAACATGCAAATACATTATTGTAGGCTTTTCCTATTTGTGGTGCTAGGTTTTATCAAGCCATATTTATAGCCTCACCAAGAATGATTTATAATTAATTCGTCTCACATTCAATTGAATTAATTTAAAGGTATAATTCAATTTAACAAACATGCAGCTCGGTGTACTGAGCAGTGAGACACAGCAGCTGTTTTGGGCATGCTGCACTTCACCCCATCTTTCTGTTCTCAGCCAGCCCCCTGGCTCCTGGTATTCTTATTTATCAAACCAAGTACCACACCAGAGCCACAATGGACCATAACAAGTCAACAACAGGCTTTGAACCTCCAAGCTGTGTAACTATTACCTGGCTGTCCCAAATTTCTCTAAATCCTCCTTCTCCATGAAGATTATGTCCTTTGCTGTGCAGCTATTTTAAAATCCTCTTGATATGAACTACTGCACTCTTGCTCCTAACTCTGCTAAGTCCATTATAGACAACCCTTTCCTGTGATTTACGCCTCATTATAAAAATCAAATTTCTTGGTTGTCAAAAGTAAATTGACTGCAGCAAGCTGAAGGCACTAGATCCCTAGCATACAAAGCCATCACACCAGTCTAAGGGTGCAACTTCAAGAGTGATGGAAGGATGTCCTATAAATACAGAGCTCTCGTAGAGAGGAAAATGAAAAACTGATTATCAGGTTGAGTAAAGAAAGTGCAAACTGTCTCTCTCCTAACCTTAAGCCCAACCACCAGGATGGGCTGAGACTTGGCCCACACTCAAAAGCCATCACCCAGATGAAAAAACTGTCAGCAGGGAAAATGTTCTGCAGGATATTGCTCCTTATGCCAACCCTTTTGCGGCCCCACTACAGCTGAAGATTTAGGCATTGTGTCTCTCCTACAACTAAACCTTATCTTCACTGTACTTTTAACCATAAGCCTAAAACGAGTTGTGCTCTCAGCCATAGCCTGAGTCCCCGATATACGTTTGAGATGAAAAAGTTATTACAAAATAAATAATTACACAATACTATCTAAGAGGTCTCTGTGAGAAAGTACGAAAATAATGAACAACTATTGTAATTTCTGAGATGGCATTTTAGTTTTATATGCAAATCACTGATTTTTATAGCTAGTTATTCGCTGAATTAAAATCAGGAGCACAGCACATGTTCAACAGATCCTTCATCATATCTTTCTTCCTTGGTCTAATCAACCATTCCTCATCAGTGCTAAAATGCTACTTATATTCCAAACTTCCTTCCAGCTATTGGCAATTCTAGCAAAATAACAATTTTTAAATTGACTAAGATACACTGTATGTGTCATACACTTAAAATAAAAGAAATTATCATGTTTTTCCTTCTAAAAACTGTGATGTTACCATAAATTTATTTTCTTGGCAAGTTTTTTCCATTAATGTTACTGATATTATTTAATTGCATAAATATATCTAGTCTTTCTTGCACACACATAAATATTATAGAATCTATCCCTCCAGTATATTCCTCAGATTTTCTGAATTTTCCTCAGCTATTTTGCAATTTTCTCCTGTCTATTGTCAGCTTTAAACCACTATTTTCTTCTATTTACTATGAGGTTATGCAAGTTGGCTGCTTGAGTGCACCAACACTGTCAGAGGTCCATAGGCCACCCCATATATCCTGAGAAGTTCCATCAGCTCCTGCAGCTAATACCGATGAAGGTGTCATACAGCCAGGTGCATTTTGGACAGTCTTTGACTTCCACACACACATGGCCAAGAAGCTTTTGTCAGCAAGGTCACCAACAGACAGCTGTGGGGCTGGATCTGGACAGAGGTATGGACTCACACCCAGTAGCTCTGCAGGGCAACAACTTAGCTAAGTCATCAATTAACTTTGATTAATATTTTTTAAAGGCCTATCCTTCTGCTGCATGCGTTTTAAATGGTAGTAGATGACATGTAGAAATTTAGAAATTCATTTTTTTGCTGCTGTTTTCTATATGTATGAAATCTTACCATATTTACACTATCTACACCGTTCTCCTTGTCCCCATAAATCCTCTTCTCTCGGTTCGTGCCTGTGCACATGAAAACCCTTACTTAGTTTTACCTTCTTTTTTTTTCTGCTATTCTTGGCCATTACCAATCTATCTCAGGACTCGGGAAAAGGAACATATTCCAGTTACTGCTCTGTGCATCCCACACCAACAGAGCAGCCTACATTAACAAAACAAACAACACCCCGAAATCCTGAATATGCCAATTTGCATGAACAAACTGAAGGAGAAAGCATTTTCCCCAAATTTTTCTGTTTTGATATTTCTAGACCTGCCTCAGATAGAGGGGACCATATTTATATACTGATATGGGATTCCTGTGTTGAGGTGCCCTTTCAAACTTGGCCCTCTTAGCACAGAATCTGACTTTAGCAGAAACTGAAACTAGGAACTATACCAGGCTTTGGACAAAAATGGTTTATGAGTGGTCAATCCCCCGCCCCCATCATATGTGAAAAATGTCATGGACTTACACTTTTTGAACCCTTTCCAATTTCAGATATTTCCTTTCTCTTTTAATACCTCATTGCTTTTGCATCAATTACAGCCTGACCTAAAGCCACACTGGCAGTGAATGTGATATATGGTAGAATCCATTTAAATGAATTTCTGATGAAAGAATAAAACTGTTAAAAGAATAAATTTACTGCAGAGATTTATACAAATCCTGTATATGCACTGAAATCCTCTTAAAGGAAAAACTGATGGAAGATTAAAATGTTAAATGAATTAAACCCCAGCATCCTAGTGAAATATAATGATTATTTGACCTATTAAATGAATAGCTCCACTGACCATATAATGGTAAGTATTCAAATATATGTCAATTTTAAATATGAAGTGAAAAAATGTAAAGCAAACAGTGATCAATGAGAATATCTATTAAGACAATAAACCTACAGAACGGCAGGGAAGTGTTCTTGAAAGGTCTTTGTTCACCCAGCCTTAAAGCTAGAAAGTCCTTAATTTCTGTTAAGAAAGAGAGAATTTTAATGATTATAAAAGTTATTAACTGCACAGCATAAATGTAATTTTTGCTTTGCTTAATTTCAGCATATTAAAATGTCTGAGAAAACCATTCCCTTTCCTTCCAGCTGTGGTAAAATTTTAGGGACTTGTTTTAAAAAAGATGTTGACCAACATCTGCCGTTAGATTAGTCTACATTCCATTTTATGGAAGGTATCTTTTAAAATTGTGCTATATCTATCATCACTAGCGAAAACATACAAAAACACACATGTTGTGAACACTGTAATTTTGGCTTTTGTACTTTTAGTGTATAGTGAAGAACATAACATATAGACATATCTCCAAGAAATATTACATCCATGTATTTCATTGCTAAAATAAAAACTAGGGATTTTGTCTTTCCCATCAAAAGCACTATTCTGGTAACACTAAAGTTCTGTGAGGTGATCTCATTTCGGAAAAAAAAAAATGCTTTATCTGTCTATCTTGGTTTTGGCCAAATCTTATAGTAACTGGTTTCAGGTTTAAGCCCCAGATTAAGCCACTAAAAATGTGCACTCTAAATCCTCTGGCAATGAGTTGAAAACAATTTTATACATCAGCTTCCTACCTGAGAAGGGTTGAGTTCATATCCAGTTTAGGTCATAGGTGAAATGAGTTTGTCAGTCACAATCCAGCCTGTAATAAATTTATATCTTGATCACAAAATTACTGTACTACCCAATTAAATATTGCCTGAAGGGACTGATCATTAGAGATGGAGACCCAACGATGGATATTAGGAACTGAAGTCCATTTTCAGTGCATGAAGAAGTGTAAAATCCCAAGACGGTCCTGTCTCAATAGTAAGAGGCCATGCATAGAAATGGCATCCTTCCTCCTGTCAAGTCTTCACATTTGTACCACCTTGTGATCATACGACCTTAGAGATTTCAAAAAATTCCACACCAAGAAATACTATAACCCTTGAGTCGCAGCCTTCTCTGCAGAAAAGGCTTTGTAGAAATTTTAGTGACTCCTTAGCGACTGTGATAATCCTTTTGCCATTTAGCCCAAATCCTGTATTTCTGAAGGATGCATGGATAAAGCCAAGGCTTTGTCAGAGGGGTCTGGCTGGCAGTGAAGTATCCTGAAAACTACAACTTCCCTATACTGAGGGAACAAAGAGTGTGTGTGAACTGCAGGCCACCAGAGGAATGCACCTGGAAAGGTACAAATGTGTCAGTCTTTTCCCACAAAAAAAGATGTCTCCTGCCTGTTCCCCTCCTGAAATCAAAACCAGATGGAGGTGAAAGGTTAGGAAGGATACTTCAGCCCCCTAGGTGAGGCTAACTTCAAGTCCTTTGAGTTTCCCCATGATTCTCCCACAAGCTTCAAAAAAACACTGAGGAAGGGAAAACATGTTTACTTGACTGGCAAAATACAAGAAAAATATGTCTTAGGAGATTTAAGAGAGGAAACCTTTCAAGGTAAAATTTCTCCTTGATTTTTCCCTTGTTACATGGGGAATATCCCCCTAATCTTACACTCACACTGAGATCAGAGACTACAGAGGAATTTTTTATTTCCCAAAACTCCATCCACCATTATATTCTGATAATCAATACACTGTAATAACCATAAAGAAGAAAGATGGAAATAACCACTTAAACACTCCAGTCATCCCCAAAATTGTGTTCTACTGTACCTTAGAAAGCAAAATGTTCAATGAAAATACAAACAGATGGTAATAGGGAAACATGAGATTAACTTCCTGAATAAAAAAAAAATAACTGGGTGGCTGGGCCCAGAGAGTGGTGATGAGTAGAGTTAAATCAGCTGGTGGCCAGTCACCAGAGGTGTTCCCCAGAGGTCAGTATTACGGCCAATTCTATTTAATATCTTTACTGATGATCCAGATGGTGGGAACAAGTGCACCCTCAGTCTGCAGATGATACCAATTTGGGCTGGAGTGTTGATCTGCTGGAGGGCAGCAAGACTCTGCAGAGAGATCTGGACAGGCTGGATCCATGGGCTGAGGTTCAAGGGCCAAGTGCCTGGTCCTGCACTTGTGTCACAACAACCCCCTGCAGTGCTACAGGCTGGGGACAGAGGGGCTGGAAAGCTGGAAAAAGACCTCGGGGTGTTGGTCAGCAGTGGCTGAACACGAGCAGCTGTGCCCAGGTGGCCAAGAAGGCCAATGGCACCTGGCCTGTGTCAGCAATGGTGTGACAGCAGGACCAGGGCAGTGACCATCCCCCTGTGCTGGGCACTGCTGAGGCCACACCTCGAGTGCAGTGCCCAGTTTTGGGCCCCTCACTACTAGAAAATATGTAGGTACTGGAGCATGTCCAGAGAAGAGCAGCAGAGCTGAGGAAGAGTCTGAAGCACAAGTCCTGTGAGGAGCAGCTGAGGGAGCTGGGGGTGTTTCGCCTGGAGAAAAGGAGGCCCGGGGGGAACTTTATCAGTCTCTACAACTTCCTGAAAGGAAGGTGCAGCCTGGTAGGGGTTGGTCCCTTCCTCCAAGTAGAAAGAACTGGACAAGAGGAGATGGCCTCAAGTTGTTCCAGCAGGGATTTAGATCAGGTATTAGTAAAAATTCCTTCATGGAAAGCATTGTCAAGAACTGGAACAGGCTGCCCAGGGAAGTGGGGGCATCACCAATGCTGGAAGCACTTAGAAGACATGCAGATGTGGAATTAAGGACACAATTTATTGGTGGACTTGACAGTGTTTACAGCAGGACTTAATGATCTTAAAGGTCTTTTCCAACCCAAGTGAATACACACATATTGGGTCAGGGTTTTGCAAATTAGAAGTTTGATAAAGAGATGATTATTTTAAGTCTGACACTCATGTTTAGGTAGTCTGTGAGACTGCCTAGTTGAGAAATGCAAAGTAGTTTAGAGCTGGGAAATGAAGAGCTTCTGTTGACAAGACAATCACTAAAAAGAACAGGAGATGGCTGCATAAGAAACAGAGAGTATCCAAAGCCAATCTGTAGTCAGCAAGGCTAAGATGAGAAGCTGAATGTGAGATATAGTCAGAGAGCACTGTTTTGGCAAAGGTTTTACTGGGCCTGACAGAAAGAGCCCTTTTTCTTAATGATGTAATGATGACCTAGTTGAAGAGTGAGGCCCTTCAAAGCAAGGCAGGAGAGGATGCTGCACATACGTGCAAGGCTTAAATACCTTTTGAGAGATATACAAATGTTGTTGGCTTTATGGGACAGCAGAAAAATATAAGAGTAAAGAAGGTCTTGATTGTTCCTTTGCCATACATAAATAACAGCTTGTAATTACCCAATATTCACACTAAAATCTTTGGCCACACACCAGAGAAAACCACATTTCCATCCTTGTCTTTTGGGAATCCTCTTCTGAAAGACTTCTCCTTTTTTAACAGTTTAGCCCACATCTCTATTAGTCAGCTCACCACATGTGATTACCCTTCTCAGTGAACACTCAGAAGAGGCGGCTGCAACCTGTCTTATAACCCTTTCTTTGCCAAGTTTTTCACTTATATCCTTGCTTTTCACAAAGACAAAAAAGAAGACTGAATCAATAGAAGAGGGACTTAAACATCTTTTAGCTTCGGGAAAAGAAATAATTGCATCAGGATCTGAAGCTATGTTTAGTGGGTTAATCTGTTTTAATCCATGAAAATCAGACTCAAGCCACGCTCATTAAGAGGAATTTAATTTTGTTTTCTGTTATTTAAACAAACTAGGAAACATCTGACCTTCCTGCCAATAATTTCTCTGTACTATTTATAAGCATTTTTGAAGGTGCTGATTACAGTGCTGAATGTCAATAGGATTCTGTCTACTGTCAATGTTATTACTATTGCTGTAGAACTTTAGGCAGCAATTATGGAGCAAGACCTGACTGAGCTACAGGATACACAGATCCAGAGTAAAAGGCAGGTACTGCCACAAGAGCAATAGGAGTAACATTAAGAGTTAACACGGATCTACATGTGGAAAACTGAAACAGTGTTGGTCAGCATGGCAAGGAGAGGAGTTGGATCACCAATGCCTCCGTTGAGAAGAATTTTAAAGAGGATTTGAAGCACGGTAAGATAATAAAGATGACAATTTGAAGGTATTTATTGGGACTATCACCCAAGAATGAGGGCCATCATGAGTAAGGTTTGATATGTTTGATAGTTGATATGAAAGTAATTGATGTGTCAAGAGGAATAAACCCTGAATAACAGTCCTGGCCATTTCTGAGAGAAAAGGTTTTAGTGACCCCAGTGGGATATCTCCGATGAAGCAAAAGGGGAAGAAAAGTGAGGATATAACTAGAAAAGTAGACCTTCAAAGCTCTAAATTGCACCTTCAGTTGCACATAAATGAAAAGGAGAAAGACAAATGAGAACACTCAAAGGCAGATGAAGCTAAGGGTGGATATGCAATTTGTACTAGGAAAGACTGAAGCATGATTGTACTGTGAAGGGAAAAGCTGGAGCATCATTAGAGAAAGGAAGGAAAGGAGGGAAAACATAGATACAGACTGAAGACAAAACAGGATGGCATTGAGGCAACTGGAGATGATTAGAGAAGGAGCATGACTCGGTAACTTCCACCTGAATCAGGGGAGAAGACAACACAGAATCTTTACAAAGACTGCAAAGCAATCTGGGAGAGGATGGGAAGCTCAAATGGTCTTTTCAGGGAGGAAGATGTATACGGTTTTCACTGGAATAAACTGCTGAAACTTGTACAGAGAAGTCAAGAATAAAGGTGTGGAAGGTTTTGAAACAGGATGCAGGCTGGGAAAAATGCAATTGGGATTGTAAGCATGGAATTTCAGCAGGAAGAGAAAAACTGTTTGGTCAGGAAGACTCTAGAATGGAAATAGGAGAGAAAGTATTTTGTAGCAGGAGGAGACAAGCGTGGAGAAGCAGATTTCATTGTAACTCTGCAGTGTACAATGAAGAGCTGTACACAAGTGCTGCAAGGTGAGCACCAAAAGTGGTTCTAAGCTGCAGCTTAGGTGGGCAGACCATGCATTAGAAAACAGATTGAAGGAAATAATGGTAAAAGAGAGTGAAATGAAAATAATGCATCAATGTACAAGTTAAAAAGAATAAGCAGTAAACCCACATACAGCCTTCAAGGGAAAAAAAGCCAAAAAAAAAATCTATCCCAAACCAGAAGAAAAGCCTGAGAGTGGATGAAAAATTATCTGCTATTGTCTGTAAGAAATTATGGGGAAAAAGATCAAGCAAGAAGGCCTGTGGGTGGCTGATCTCAGTACCTTGAGAATAAATACTTTCCTACCATGTGTCCTCCAGGATGGAGAAACTCCACACTGCAGATGAATTCTGTTAATGCAGAACAGGCATGTGCAGTGTTTAAATGATTTGTGTGAGGTGACACAGAAATCAGAGCCAAACGTTGACTCCAAGACCCCTGAATCCCAGGTCATTTTGTGAGCTAAGAACTGTCTCTTAGGTACAGACTGAAGTCTGATATCCCCCTGCCCTCTGCAGAGCCTCTCTTTATAGGTCTACTAATGGAAGAACATCTTGTGACATGCTATTCAAGATAAATAGCAGATTATGTCTCCAAATATTTTAACTTTCTCAGTGTTCTGTAAGCAGTATGAACTCTTAAATTGTAGGAACAAAGGCACATCCAGAAATGGTTCACTTTTTTACCTGCTGATAGTTGGGCAGAGGGGGAAAGCAAACTGCACCCCACCACATCATAGAGTTTAATGCTTCCCATAGCATAGAGACTCAAAAAGTAAAAATGCACTACTTATGAAGCATCTACCTGTGCTGACACCTAATTTAGGCCCAATATACATGCTATGCAGAGAAAATAAATTCTTATGACATGTCAAGTGTGGAATCCAAGGAAGCCTGGCAATGATATTGAAGCAACACACTGTTTGCATGCTGATTTCTGTGGTACCACAGAAAAATACGTTTTTTGAAAAAAACATATTTATGCAGTATGAGAACATAGGTACCATATTCAAATAAATGAGAAAATCCAACTACAGTCCCTAGTTTGCTAACAGTTCATCCTATCACTAGACAGAAATACCTTCTAGGGTTTTGGGGTTTGGGTTCTGGTTTGCTAAATGAAAATTAGGGTCTGTGTATCCTGTAGACTTATTTCATATATAATTTTGATCTACCAGTAGCTCACTGAACATTTAGAAAAAACATAATTCACTAGCTTCTAATTTTTCATTTGAATGATTTTTGAGACTTTTTATCTGCTTCTTAGCTAAGTGCTTCTTTAGCCCCATGTGTTCAGTATTTTGAGAGCTGCTTTTAATAGACCTGCTCTTGCATGCACTTCATCTGCAGAACTCCTCCTCAAGAAACCTACAGCACAATAAATAAATAAAAGAACTTCACCTCAGTGTATCTCCTCAGTGGTTTTGCGTGACTTTAAATTCACCTCTTGAACCTCTTCAACACACTGTCAGACTGACTGTGCTCTCTGCTTATCTGAGATTACTTTCTCTGCACCGAAATGCAGTTCATTACTTTCTTCAATGGAATTCCAAATCTGCTCTCTAATAGATTTCTAATCCTCAGCAAACCCACGCATTACGAAGCAAGCACTGTGCTCGCCATATGGTTAACCTGATTTTCAGTGACCCTGCCACATAATTTTCATTGAGAGCATGTGATTAGGAAAATACCACACCAACAAGAATGTGATTCCCATTTCCAGCTTTCCCTTGTTGTTCCAGGGGGATTCTGATTATCACACAGCCTTCAGTCTCTACAAAGAACTGCAGTTGGTCCCCTCAGAAATCTGTTATTATTTCTAGGTATATTCAAGAGCGTCATAGACTGCTTCTCAAGCTCAGAGCGATGGATGCACAGTTCCCTGGACATTGCACTTCACTTGCATGTAGAAGAATCAATAGATTTGTGATCTATTACAGCAAGGATGGGACTATAACATGAAGCGTGTTTACACACTAGTACGCTGTTAAAATAAAAACGGTGGGTTATTTTTATCCCATTTCTGGGACCAGGCAAAACATTCTGACCACTTGTGATCATTAATAATCTTGTGCAGCTTTTCACAGTAACAGAGGACTTCATTAAAATGTCCTTGGAGAATTCCTGCTTATGTAACTCTGTATCACTTAACTATATCCTTATTTCACCAACTCGAGGTTTCCAGTTCACGTCCTGTTACAAGCTGTTCCGAGATCATACTGAATATTTTTCAGTAGCAGCAACCATTAACCTTTGAAGTACAGGAATTTTGGTGTTGGAAGGAGACTAAAAATACATACACATCAGAGGACGTGTAAAAATCAGTGATTTTTAAGTATCTGTTGCAATACGTAGAAAAAATTTTTTCATATTCACAGCAACTAAAAATACAAACAAAGGCTGTTTAGACTGAGGGAGTTTGAGGCTTTTGGGAGGAAGATTTTATATAAATGTTGACATTTTCATGTTTTGGATTATGGAGGTTTTGATGATTTATTATGATGTGGAGATTTTTCCTTCATGAATTACTTAATATTAATTTTAGAGATACAGCCTAGCATTGGGAACTATCAGGCACCTTGGGAATGAGGCCTGCTGAAGACAGACATTTAGAAAGTAACAGCCACTCAGGTGGGTGAACATGCTGCTCTTTTCACACTGAAACATGCAAAACTTGTTGCTTTCAATTAATATCCTGTCACCATGGCAGAACAACTCCCCTAGATGTTCTATACATGCCGGAGCCATGACTTTAACAGTGGTAGCCAGCGTGACACAGCCCCAAACAACGACAAACACGCGACGTTGCGGGGCTCGAGAAAACTCCTCTCTCAGCACTTTTTGCATCATCAGCTATTTATTTCAATATTCTGCATGTCATCGGTGCTTTGGCAGCCCATTTTTTCTTTCTTTTTAATACTCCTTGTGTATAAACAGCACACATAAAACTTCCATCTTGGAACAGTTCATTAATCTTAACTTGTTAAAGTCCAGTCTGGTAAATGCATCATTTGTGTTATGACATCACCCCAACCTGTGACAGTAAATGCCGTAAGAATTCATATCAAGGTGTTACAAGTCTTGCATTTATGTTTGACTGATAATTTCACAGTGCAAAAATATCCGGGTCATCGTTTTCCAGAGGCACCAGTGTCTGTGTTTCTACCGCTGGTCAACATCAGAGCGTGTTCCAGTGCCTGCTCAAGTGGTGTTTTCCCTGCTGACACAAGCAGACAGAACTGTAAATGTTATTGTGAGACACAGCAATTTCCATGTGGGAGAAGGGAGGATAAGTTTTAAACTATCCTCTTTTGGCTTAAAGAAGTCTTCAGTGCTTTTATTATACCCTCTTTATTTAGCTTTTTCTGTTGAAAGGACAGGCTCTGACCTCCTACGAGTGCTGTAAACAAGCTGCATACAGGATTTTAACGATGCTCCCAGTTTGGGAGCATGTACGAAATCCATGTCAGCTGCTTGATTTACCTGTAATTTCAGTGGGTGAAAACCAGCCCCAGACCATCTGAAGTGGCTCAGTTTCAAATATTAAAGTGAGATTGAAAACTAGCAATGACACATTCTTTCCCACACCTTTGAATTGACTATTGATCTCACTGACTGTAGTGAAGCAGTTTCCAGCACTGAAAGCTGGTTATGGAGAAACACCTCCTTAGAGAGACAAGAATATTTCTCTGTCCCTCCTTGCTTCATTAACATTTCACTGAACTCAGCTGGGACAAGAGCCTCCAGAGCCCACTTTTCTTGGAAAAAACGTTGCCTTTCAGAACCTGACATTTCCCAGCTGGAACTGGATCTGTTTCTATGAAATCAGAAAGCAAGTGTAGCTCATGGCTATTAAAGTGCAATTTTTTTGATGTGCATCCATCATTCAAGTTGGTGACCTAATCCTTGTAAAGTCAATGGTAGAGAAGAAAAGAAGACCATTCACAGACCCTAAAAGACCCACACATCTGCTGAGAATTCTTCCACAAAGCTCCTCGCACAACGAGTTAAAACATGAAGTGTTTGCTGGAAGAATTTGACAAATAATTTAAAGTAAGGAAGAGTTGAGAAAACCGTGACCTCTTCCACAGACAGTCCAGGAAGAAATGAACAGGAAAAGAAACATCCAGCATTTACATGATTCAGAAATAAATACTTTTTCAGTTCTCTTTTCTGTCCATACACTGCCAGGGAGGGACATGCCATAACCACAACCATGTGCTTTTTCTTTTGTTTAATCTTTTTGTCTCCTGTGTTCTTCAGAAGTGTTGTCAGTTTTGAAACCAGTGCAGGTAGGCATGTCTCACTGAGATCAGCTACGTGATTTACACCAGCAAAGACCACCAGCTCTGCTTCTCTGTCTCTTTAATTCATCAGCTTACATAAAGCATCAGTCGACTCACATGCACAATCCCCCTGAATTATTCACCTGGGTAAGCAAAAGTTACCTGATTAGGCTCTCGGAATCAGGTTTTTGATATGACTTTAGTTACAGACTTTCTTTTCATTTCCAAAGTGTCATTCAGGCCCACAGCACTGGTTGCCACCTGGCCACAGAGAAGCACACAGTAGCCTGGGTTCAAACCTGTACAATTCTGACAGCTGCATTCAGCTGAGCTCCAGCTGTACTTCACCGGCAACCTTTGGTTGCCTTCTTCCTCACAGGGGCATGTAAAACCTCCTAATAAACATCATTGTGAGAAATAGGTCTTTTATCTAACTCTCTTGAAGGACTTGTACACTTCTAGAACCCTCTGAAAACAGCCTGTCCTATGAACCTGCAGTAACAAGGAAGCCACAGGTAGCAGAGGACTCGAGATTCCTGTTCATAAGTTGTCGGGCCAGAGACACTACACTAAGGAGGCAAAGCCCTGTTTAGGTCAAATAACCATCCCTGTTACTAAGCTATCCATGTAATGAGCCCCCTCATCAGCACATTTGCCAGTAAAGCACTAAATCACCCCCATCTGCCCCCATCCCTCCAGCATTACCTTTGGTGATATTGCTCAGGGAAGAGGATCACTCGATTGACAGTTTATAAAACCAGGAGCTGCTTGGAGAAGCTGAAACACACAGCTGAGCTCCAGACCCTGAGTTGCAGGTGAAGACTCCTCATTGAGCTAGGGCAGTTTTAAGATCTCTTGAAGCTACACTGCTTTTTTTTTTTTTTTTTTTAACATCAGTGTATCTCAGAGCTATTTTAAATTGGAGTCTGCCAAAACCTCCAAGGGGCCATTATGACAGAGATCACCAATGAATAAAGATTTCTGGTATGTCCCCTTTATAATACTTGCTGCGGGGTTGTAGGATGAAAATTAAGGACACTATCTCCTTAAAGCTCTCCCACATTTTCTGACTTTTCAGATAATATTTCTCTTCTCCAAATCCCTTTATCATTTTATCTCATTTCCCCTGCCTCCTTCCATTGGCCTCACCCCTGGTTTGTTCTACAATTTGTTTCCTTCGCTTCTCATGCTGCCCTCAGCAGCTCCATTTCTCTCTGAAAGCCCTCTCCAGTACTAGATTTCAGCTTTGCCTGGTACGCTTTAGGCCACTGTCAGCTTTCCTCACACTCAAGACCCATCTTTCTTCCTGCTCCCCATATCTTTCCCCCTCCCCCAGCGAGTGCCATGAGCTGCTACGAGTTTTCACATGGATTTACTTCCCTCATGAGCTTCTTCAACATATGACCTGCAGTTCCTTTCACTTTCTCCCTAATTAGTTTCAACAACCTCTATTTCCTCTTCTCAGACTGTATGCACCATCAGATGCCCACTTCACTCATCAGACCTATTTGTCCTCCAAATTCCTTTTTGCTTCATTTTCTGTAGTGATCTTCAAAATTATCAGTCTTCTTGAAACACTCCTTAAAGTCCTGCTGTCTCCTGTAATTTCAGTTTTTTAATGAATAGGTTGGTCTTGGTATAAACCTTTAATTTACCTGTACTATTCATGTTTCAGCGGCCTCAGTTGTATTCTATTCTGTTTCCAATGAGAAGTAATATTCTGAAGCATGTACTCTATTTGCATTTCTCTTCAAATGTAGTGTTTCAGCTGTAAAGCCAAGCATGTTTTCCTCATCCCTTTCAAATCAGAGAAACTTTTACTTTCATTCCCTGTCCTATGATCTGAAAGTACTCTCTCTCTTTTTCTCACTTTTCTTATCACTGCTAGTCTGAATATAGATGTCCTAGTAGAAAGTGGCCCCAACAGACACCAAATGGGAGAGAAGTCACACCAGCAAAAAAAAGAAAATAAAGCAGACAAACCCCTGCTCAGTTAGAAACATTAAAAAAAAAAAAAAAAAACCCAAACAACCAACCAAACCCCCCAAACCACTAAATGACATAAATACCCAAGGAACTCTACTTGCCCCATCTTTCTCAGCTCTTCTTGAAGCCCTCTCCCAGTTGTGGTGGCAAAATACCTTAGAGTAGTTTCCCAAAGGTCAACACAATGCTGCAGGAATATTTCCTCTGCTTCCTTCAGTAGATTTATTTTATCAACTATTGTTCTCTGCCTCAGCAAAACAGCTTCATCTCTTTTCTCAATTTAGCTCTTGTGGGGCTGAATCCTGTAGCAGCAGTCCCAGTGAAGTCGGTGGGTGTGCTGACTGTGTAAGAACCAGATGTGTCCCATTGAATAATTATCCAGGGCTGAATGAGCTCCCAGGAGTTGTGTGTTAAGACAAGCATCCACATCGAGAGGTTGCTAACCAAAGCAGGAGTCCCACTAAAACAACCTTCCCCACTGCATCCCAGTAATGCCCTCACCAACCTCTTCAAATAAATATTTCCACTGAAAAACCCCAAACAGATAGAGATAAGATTTCAACAAAGAGAAATGGTATTATTAAAAAAGAGATTAGAGCACTAAACTTTTCCCAACTGTAATTCAATCTGATCTTTAAACAGAGGTCAGCTGGGCTTTTTCTGCTGTAGAAACATATACAAACCTTCCTAGTAGAAATGCACTTTCTGAAGGTTTAATAAAAGTATGCCAGAGCCGTAGGAAGGTGGAGGTCTTATTACTACTGAGGAGTGTTCAGTAACCACAGGATTTAGCAATTTAACTACTAAAGTAGTATCTTATTGACACTTAGTTGCTGCCTTACTGCTGCTGATTTTCTAGCTTATCTTCCACGTTTTTCTTTCCAGCCACTGCAGATATATTCTGTGTGAAAAAGAGGGCAAGAAATTGTTCTCCAGGTGAAATCAGTGAAGATTTATTTTAATAAGTATTTAAAATTTGCCATCAAGTGTTGAAGGCAGTCTTCAAATTTTAAAATATTCTTTCTGGTAAAAAATAGCATGAACTGTGCAAAACCTGAAACAGTCAGAAAGTGTTTCAAGGATACTGTGCCTAACATCTTAGTGATGATGGTGAACTCAGTGGTAGATAAGGGCACCATTCACCTCTTTTTTTCTCTAGCTCTTTTAGGAGATAAAAACCAACAACCCAGAAGAAGAACCCTGTGCCACTGGTGGGATAGAGGAGAATATGGCAACAGATCTAAAATTCTGGAGGTTCATTCAAGGAACAAAATCCCTTTTGTAACCTTTCTGGACAGCACCCACTGTTTCCCAGGAGTTGAACATTGGTGCACTACACTTTTGCTGAGGGAAGAGGAACTTTATACCTTTTTACAAGTAAGGAAGAGAAACAGGGAATAAAATACAGTGCTTATTAAAAGCACTGTTTCCTGAAGGAGTCTGCTTGCAAATTAATGTCTTTGGGTCTCTGACTTGCCACCCCGAACCCAACTGGATCTTGTATTGCAAACCAGAGATTCTTCCAACTTCCACAGCTTTAGTTAAGCTGATGTAAAGAATTCATGTTGTCAGAAGATCCACATGGCAAAGGAATAAAGAATTGTTTTTTGTTTTCTACTCTACTGGGGTTTTTTTGATTTGTCTTTTCTGCAAAGCCCATAAGGTATATGGGTCTGAGCCTGCCATGGGTTCTGACTCGGCTTCAGCCATGTACATTGGAGTCATTAAACACAAATATTTAAGCCAGTAGATAATATCTCCAGAAAGCCAATGGGACATTTTGCACCATCAATTACCCTGCCATTGTCAGCTGACTGGCACTCTGTAATTGCACTTGGATTAAAACTTACAGAAGCTCTTCCATTTTGTTTGGGTTTTTTTTTTTTTTTCCAAAAATCTCCATAAAGAAGATAAAAAGGTAAAAAACAACCAGAGCAAATTGTGCAGGGAGACTCAAATTAGTTCTGCTAACAAATCCAAGAGTGTATTACTCCAACAGTGTCAGGTACTGCAGTGGAAGGGAGCAGGAGGTGGTCTTCTCCCACCACTAACAAAGTGCCCAGTGAAACTCGTGGTGGGCCAGGTGAGTTAAAACTGGAGCTTGGATTTCAGATGAGACATTATCGATTCTTCCCTGGCTTACCTTGAAAGCAGGGGCTGAGAGTCACACAACCAAGGAGATACAGCTCAGCACGGAAGAATAAGGCTTTGATGTTTTCCTGATCAAAGTGGCATCCCAGCCACAGGGAGCAGGGGAAAAGGTTGGACTCCATGATCTTGGAGGTCTTTTCCAACCTCAACGATTTTGTGTGGTTGTGTGTAGGGGGGAGGCTGCCTGGCCCTTGGGAGTGGTCGTGACTCAGGTTCGTTCTCTGACCTCTTTCTGGGGCAGGCTGGTATAATCCAGCCCTTTATATGCAAGCGGCTGGGGGAGACCACTATAAATATGGAACATCAAAATGTCATTTGCACAGTCACTTTAAACAGACATGTCCTAGCACTCTCTCCCTTCTGCGCAGGAAAGATAATAATCTGTTAAACTTTCTCCTAGAACCGTATTTTAGCATTTTAATTACAGACCCAACACATGCACTAAACACACTCTCACTAAAGGGCGCGCCTTAATAAAGTCGGCACATCGTGCTGCTGTGACCCAGCAAGGTCAGTGCCTGCGAGGAATCGCCAAGGAGCCCGCTGGCTCGGAGCCAGGACACCGGCAGAGGCACGGAGACACCCCCCAGGGGCCACCGCTGCCGCTGGGGCAGGGCAGGGAGGGAGCTGCTGCAGCTGATCCACACCAGGGCTCCTCCACAGGACAGCAGAGCGGCTGAAACGCAATTATTGTTCCTGATGGAGGGCTGCTCCCGCGCTGCTGGTGCTGCTGTGGCTGGCCATGGGTGCCCGGGGAGAGCCCGAGCCTTTCCCCCTCCTTTGAGCACTATCTCCCTCTGCTGTCCTGCCTCAGCTCTGCGCTGGGGAGACGCAAGGTGACCTCTGAGGAGCAACCCAAGTGCAAAACTTGGGCAAACGCCTTGAAAAATTTTTGTTTGACGCTATTTAGTCTCACATGGAACACTTTAATGTCTGGAAGTATCAATCCCAAGCACTGGAGGCTTCACAGTGGAAAATACATAAAGAACAGCTGGGAAATGCGTTTTCTCCTCACGGAGCTGCCCAAGCAGGCTTCCATTACTAGTATGAAGTGATAACTAGTAACAGCTTCATCTCTGGGAGAGGAGTAACACGAATTTCTAAGCAGCAAGGATTCTCTGAAGACAGTGGAATATGAAAAATGTTCTCAGCTTTTACTTTTTGGTGGGAGGAAAACATGGGGCAAACATCAGAACGAGGCTGGGGCAGCCCTTGCACATCCCAGTAACCACATGCAAGATATCAGGATTCAGAAGGCCAGTTCTGATGATAGCCCAGAGGTGTGTGGGGCTGGATAGCACCTCTGAGAAACCTGAACATTTGAATAAAAGCACCCATTTTCATTGGCACGGATGATTTGAGCTTGGTGATTTTTATCCCTTTCAGACAGCATGTGATCAGCCTCTCCAACAAGCTCTGAGCTCTTGTTTGCAGAGCAGCAGAACTTCTGAGCCAGTCTCAGTTCTTGCAGGTAAAGTGCCAGTGCACTTAGGATTTCAGTTTAATTGGTATTTTTCCAATGTTTTCATGAGAAAATCCACAAGTTCATTTCCTTCCATAAACCCATAATGAGTATAATATTCCTGAAGCAGCAAGGTGAGCTTGCAGTATTTTTGCAGTGTCAATAGCTATTTTTATGTTCTCCATGAATGAGCCATGACAATACACTCCTGTGCGATAAAACACGTATTAAATCATGGATTGCAAGCATGATCCTACAGTCTCGATGGTTTGCTTTTCCAAACACAAGATAACAATTTGCTGAGTGAGCTGCTTTGAATTCCCACAGGCACTGTATTAAGTTCTACTGTGATTTAACAGGGGCCAAAATTTGCTCTTATTTGGTTGTGGTCTTTCAGCAGTGTATGCATGAGGGCACATTTTGCCTCTATCTATTTAATGTATGCATTACAGTTCAAATCCTTCTTTTAAATGTACTTAGTGTGAGACACATGGAATGATATTTTATTTACACTAGTAGTAGGAGAGGTGTTGAAATTTTCATTATTCCAGTTTCTAATAGTGTTAAAAAAGGAATGTCATGTTTCTCAGTCAGCACAATTTTTTTTTGGTGACCTCTAAGTAGAAGTAATTTGCTCCATACAAATTAGGACAGAGACTGGAGGAGAGGTTCAGTATCATTCTGTAGCTCTATGCAGTACCTTGTGCATCTAGTTAACTAATGAAATCTGAATGAAGGGGGGGAGGAAGTAAAAATCTTTTTTTCTTCATAACATTCCCAGTTTGCAGCAGACAAGAGTGTGGCACTGCCCCGTTGGAGTTACAGTATAAAGTAATAAACCAGGCTGCAGCGTCAGACTAGAGAGAAACCTGACCCACAGACATTAATCTGGGTGTATGGGTCCAGGAGAACAAGGAGTTTTCAAAATCCTCTGCCTTGTAAAGGATCCCCATGGCTCCTTGGCAGAAGTCCAGACCCATGCATTAGCTATCTCAGAACAGCTTCCTCAGGTTTCCAGTGCCCAAATAACCTGATAATATTGTGCTCTTTCTGGCACTAAAAAGCCTTCCCTAAAATTATTTCTTTTAATTCAGGTATTGGTTGACTGGTTTAGCAATTCTACTTTTACCTCAGCCTGCACGTAATTCCAGATAACTATAAACCAAGAACAGAAGGGCAAGAATTACACTGTGTCCCTGATATACACAGACCCAACGTCCACACACTCCCAAATTAGTATACTAATGATGTTACTGCTTTAATTAACCATGCTACTGTGCCTGTACTGGATTCTTTCCCAAGAACTGTTCAGGTTACTGCATAAGGCAAGGACACTGATTTTCCTTTAATGCCTTTTTTTTTCCCCCCCCTTTATTGACAGGACTGCCAAGTTCACAGAAGAATCAATAGCCAAGGATATTCACATAGGATAAGATTTACAAAGCATGTTTCACAGACAGTAACAACTGGGACCTCGGAGCACTTACTGGAACCAACAAAATGACAACTGATATGTCCTCCAGTGAATCTATGTTAAGACGTTCTGTCTGCAGTAATTAAAAACTAGGTAATGTCACCTGTGTGAAAAGCCCACCATAAAATCAGCTCCACTTAGGAGTGTAACTTGACATGTTGACTTTTTCCTTCAGCAGCTCTGTCCTCTAAGCCAGCCTCTGGCCCTGCTATGCTGAGTAGCACCTTCCTTAGCTCTTATCAGCCAAAGTAATACACTCTTGTCATCCCTTTTATTTTTCCTACCATCTTTTTTTCTTCAGTATTACCTGTGGGATGGTCTGGTAACTCATTAAGTACACCTGAGCAAATTAACCCTTAGTAAACATATTTTTCACACAGTTCTTTTCGTCATACATAGATTTTAGAGTAATTATATCTCTCTTTAAATTTTTAGAGCTTATTTAAGCAAAGTGCTCTTGTGCCAGTAAAATACCCAAGTTTTCTGTTGTGTACTTTTAGCTGTGCAAGACCTAGATATCACTAAGCACAAGGATTCCCTGGGTATTCATAGTGTACAGTATAAATTAAATTGATTCTACTTCTTCCTATACTCCAGAAACACCTAAACTCCTAGCAAAATCATAACACACAGACACACACACAGAGCCTGAAACAAGTCTTTTCCATGCTTTTTTTTGTACACATATTTGTACTGACTTCATGCAGCAACTTTTCTGCAGAGAAATAATGAAGGGAAAAAAAAGGAACTAACCTTATCATAGGTTATTGCATGTAGGAAGTATTATAAATATTATTAATTGCTTGGCTCTCTTCCTTCTCTGTCATATTTCCCTCAGGTCTCTGCTCCATGCTCAAGGCCATTATTTGATGGGGGAGGTATAAAGTCATAACAGGCTGATGTAAATTTCCTTTGAGATGCCTTATATATCACAGATTCCACGAGGGAGATGAAACAGCAATTTTGTTCCTGCTCATAAGTAAGGGTGGAATAAATGCTTCTTGTGAAGAGAACTAAACTCATGCCTATTCTCTAATTGAGGCCAGTATAGTATATTATTCTTCAGGTAAATCTTTGATAACACTTATTGCCTTTTGCAGGTAGATCTTTGATAACACTTATTGCCTTTTCCAAGACCCCTTTTGTAAGGAGGGCTTGTAATTCTGAGGAGGAAATTAACAACTCCAAAACCGAGGGAGATGAAGATGTCTGTGTCAAGAGTCTTAGACATGGCCGATCAGCTGAATTTTATGTTTCTGATAAATTAAAATCAGAAACTCATTACAGAAAATGAAACAAGAAAGTAGTTCAGGCAGTCACTTTTTAAGATCACCATCAGCCTCTGAACAGCTGAGAAGCCTTTTCGCTATCTACTGTAGGTACCTGGGTTGCTGGCTGGAAAAGATGCAGGTCTACTACTCTGACAGGGTTGGTGTCAGGGCTTTCCTGAGCATGCCAAGAAAGCCACTTATTGACCTTAAAAAGCTTAATTAAGCTGGGCAAATGATGATAAAAACCTGGGGAGAATACTCATTTCACAAATATTATAATGGGTCCACCCAGGGAAATAAGATAACACTTAGGTGTGCACGTTCCATGTCCAGTGTCTCTTTCATCTCCACACACTGCCTTTAGAAATCACCTATTATTTAAGATGCCAGATGACCTTTTAGTAAAACACCAATGAAGTGGCATTTTAAAATATTTCCAACTTAACCACAGTCCCTAACTTTTGACCAGCAGCATGTTTGTGCAGTTCCACTGGTAACCTGATTTTTTCCTCACAAGGAATTTTACCATCCACATATAGACAAAACAGAACGTGTGCAGATGCCAGTTTTTGTGAGTCTACTGTAGACAAGGGAGGCACAGTGCTTCTTTACACCATTCAAAGTTCTGTTCCAGAAAGGATTTAGGCTTTGATTCCCTTGCCACTGTCAAAATTATGTTTTCAGATGAGCCAGCTCAGTTAAATAAACTGAAAGGGGTAAATGACCCTGTTTTTCCTACCACTGTCTTCAAAACTGGGTGATGCATAGCACTTTGCTACATCAATAAATGCCATTAAAACCATAAAGCACAGCTCAAGAGGAAAAGAATTTGCTGAAATCCAGCTCTTGTTCACATGTGGACAAGGTCCTTTTACACACAGGTTTTGATCAGAGCAGTTTAATCAGTAAGGCAGCAATATCTTTGCTCAACTGAACCTATCTGACTTCTGATGGGAAGGATTGTTATCCATTCAACATATACAGAAATAATCACAGTATTTCGCCATCAAAATCGGTGGCAACACTTTATAAGCAGAGTAAAACTAAGGATGAGAATGGGTGTCAAAATCTAAGTGGGTAGTATCAGCTGAGAAGTAGGAGGGAGAGGAACTACACAGTCATTTAAAATAGAGAGAGCATCAGGGATTGATGAGGAATGAGTTGAAGAGCCAGGAAAGTGTCTCTAGCAGAAGTTGGCAAAGCTGGTAATTGAAGTCAAGAAGATAAAATATAGAAGTATGTTTCCTGGAGAATGGGTTTCCCAGAATTTTGTGTGCTATTGATTTTTTGTTCACTTAAGTGACATATTTGGTTTTCAAAACTGCTTTCGCTGAGACTCTCTAGTGGTAAAACCAGAACTGGCTAAAAAAAAAAAAAAAAAAAAATAGTGATGCACTAAAATATGACAGCAAAACGGACCTGCACAGTCAGAAACTGGCAATGTTGGAGATATTCTTAAAATTTCAAGGGTCAGGCTATGCCAACACATTTAAGCCTATTAATTTCAGTGGAAGTCTTCACTGATAAAGATACTAATCAGTAAAACTATGGAGAACGGCAACCAGCCCTTAAAGGGAATGGCATCACTGTAAGAGTTCTATCCTTCTGGGTCTATTGCAGGGTCATTGTAACAGTTCTAACACATTTATCTTTCTCGGTATATAACATTTTTTAAATTACTTTACCTTCCATTATCGAGGTCTTAACCCTATATATTTGGAATCTCAAAATTTATCTTTCATGCTAAACATGTTTTGCTGTCTGATGCTGAACTGTGGAGGACTACTGTATCTCTGTCTTCGAGACATACTTTCAAAATGCTGATAATACTGTATGATAAGACTGTCATATTTAATTTCCAGGCTAGCAGTTATGAGGACATTGGTATCTGATTCCCTTAGGTCTACAAATACATGACCATAATGCTGCAAACAGCTGTCCATCAACAGCTCTGCTTATCAACATCGATGTGGAAGGGTTTATATGTCTTCTCCCAATGCTTCTGAGCTAATATTCTCTGCTGCATTTTCTGCAGCACACAAGGCTGGTCTATCTGCCAATCCCTGCTCTAATCTCAGTGAGACCAGAGGGGAAAAAAGCCAGCAAAACTTACTGCACTGTCTTTAGAAAGATAGTGAAGGTCAGACTAATCAATCTCAAATAAAAATGACACTACATGAAAATTCCCATTTTACCTGAGTCCATATTAATTCCTCCCTATCAGAACACTGATGTCCTGCCTCACAAAGCAAGTTTGTAGGACAGTACCTGCAGGTCTTCCGTAATCAGCTGCTGAAATTTCCCCCTAGTTTATTCAGTGCCTGTACTCATTCATCCCATTCCACACAAAATGCTGCATTCCTTGCGCTGTCACATGGCATCATCTATTTCAGCCGCATTGTTAACAACATTTTCTCCTGTTTTGGAATCCATGTAAGTACAAAGTCATGCAGGAATTTGATCCTGTTGGTGTATAACAGTCAGGCAGCCCACAGCTCCTCATACTTTTAGTAAAATAGTTACTCAGAACAGTAACAAGATCAACTCCTTTAAACACGCATTTAAAAAACTGTTACATTTTTACAGCTAACTCTCAGCTGGTGTGAATTAGCAAGGATTGATTGACTTTGTGTTAATTCAACCCTCATTGGCCTTAATAGAATGATGCTAACTGGGGACTGACCCTGAGCAGCTGATCCTCTGGAAGCCACAGAACCACACTATAAAAAGGACAGCACTCAGAAAGACTTAAAGTTTAAAAAAATACAAAGGAACAGCAGCAGGTTGGAGAGAGGACTGCTCGGTGGGATGGCCAGAACAGAATTTACCTGTTAGGCTGCAGCAGAGTTCGCATCAGAAACACTACGAGTTGCACCCCAGAGCAAGGCTTTCATTAAAGACCTGCTTAGGTTCAAGTGAATCCAGCCACTAGGAATGAAGCCTGTGAGAATCAGGCTCTGGAGTTTTACCACCTGCAGATTTGCCTCTTATGTTACCTTTTCATTATTTGATTATATCAATAAAATTTAGCTCATATTAATTACCACGAAAAACAGCCTTCCATCTGGGTTCTTCCTTTGTGTTCTTTGAAATGTTCCCTGCGGGTGTAACACAACTTCCACCCCTGTTAGAGCTGTTACAAAACTCTTTCCCATTTTCAGCATTTTTAGTGTGTTTTGAAATCTATTTCTGTAATAACACTGAAGTCCTGGCTCGGCAATTTATGAAGAGCTTCCTTAAAATTCAGATAAATTATGAGCTGTCAGTGTCAATCTTGAGTGTAATCTTATCAAAAAACTTGAGGTTAATTAGGAAGGATCTCATCCTTCTAAATCCATATAAGCTTAACATAATAATTGAGAGTTGAGATCAATTACTCATGGTATGTCAAGGGTATGAACTTATATGGTAGTGATTGAGTGCTTGGCCTGAATGCTCAAAAGTCAAGGTCAGGAAGCACACCAAATGCACATTTAAAATTTTTGACGCCAGAAGTGGTGGGGAAAGGAAAGGATTGAAAATCTTATGTGTACATAGCTAGGGTGCATACTGATGTGAAACCCTGAGGCCAAATTCAAAAAACATTGAAACAGTAAATACAGGGAGAGGCTGGGAATGACTTCATCTGAAAATGGGATTGGCAATAGTTTGGAAGCATTTTCATGGACCAATTCAGAAGCTCCATTTCACGAACACACATCTGGTTTTCTCAGTGGGTTAGCAACTTTAACTTAAGTAAAAGTAAGGCCCTCTGTCCCATGCAGTGCATGAGACTTTCATTGTATCACAGACTCACCTTAAGGTGACACTGAAAATCTCTTGCAAACACAATCTTCATAACATTCTCCAGTCCTCTGGAAACACACTGCCACTCCTACTTTAATCACTTCAAGACAAGGAGAAAACAAGAGTCCTAGAGCTGTCCTGTTCACCCTGGGAGGCAACAATGAAAAATCCTGAAAGAAGATTGGCCTCGTTTCTCTTTCTTTTTCTTTTTTTTTTCCTTTAAGAAAAAGCCACAGCTGAAAAAATATTATTGCCAATACTTTTGAAGGAGCTGCCTCCCAAGTAAACCACTGAAACAGAGAGTGGAGTGGATGTGCATGAGATGTGCATGAGTGTATCTCTCTTATTGCACTAGAAGTCCAGAATAAAATGTTCAAGAAGAGGATGCAAAATTACAAAAAATTACTTACAGGCTTGGATATGGCACTAGATTGCAGCTGCTTAAAGCAGGCTCTGTAGGCTTAGTCTGTATGTCAGAGGAGGTGTGGACTTGCAGAGAGTTCATCCCAAACCTATCAGACACTGTGGCATTCACAGTTTGTGCACAAATCCCCCTGTGCTGAAAATGGGATGGTCTCACAGTGAGACTGAGGGACCAAACACACGGAGAGCATCTCCCCACTGATACAAGGCCATGTACTGTGAAAGATTAGAATCAGACCTGAGCAAGCCAGCTGGGTTACCAGGAGCAATATAAATGTGTTAACGCAGCGTTCCACCGGCCTGGTTTGCACAGTTGGCAAATCCCCGTTCTGCAGAGCACTGCCAGGCAGGGATGAGCATTCCTGGTCCCAGGCTGGTCCAGTGAGGTGCCCCATCCCTCCAAGGTGGCTGTGCAATGATGGCATAGCCTTTAAAGAGCGTGGAGCTCCCGTTCTGCAGCACGCGGGTACCGTACGGCAGCACGAGTACACGTGAACCTTTCAAACATTTCTGCAATCATACCCAACACTTGTGCACAAGGGAGCATTCCCTGGAAGGTAGGGCTTCTACACCGGTGTGCTTACAAAACCTTTGCCGCATGAGGCCACCACCCTGGAGAGTGTTATGGCTACAGCCAGTTCAGCAGCTCTTATTATGTGTAGGCTACTACAGCTCCAGCTTTTTGTTAGCTAAGCTGGCTTCCACACTGCACAGTGTGAGATGAGGATGCCACATAGGAACCCAGGACTGCAGACTTCTGATTTCATTCCAGCTATGCTGATGCAGCTCCTGCTTCTATGTTCCCATGTGTGGCAGAGGTTTCCCTTTGTGTTTGCTGTCAGCCAGGAATGCACAGTGGTGGCACAGCTGGTGCCATGTAATTTGTCAAGCACAGTAACTCCATCATGTGTTTGCACTGCAGGGAACGTGGAGAACAAAGGAAAACTGCAGTGGAAGGAAAGTGGTACAAGCTTGAGAACAGGAATCAGGGGTGAATGAGGAAAGGTAAGAAATTAAGAACACCATGTCAGAAAAATGATGGAGGTAAAAAGAGATGAAAACTTTCTGGCAAGTGCATATGAGCCCACTCTGAAGCAATATCCAAGGAGCTCTCCATCACTAGAGGTTTTCTTTCTGTTTCTTTTTGCCCTACAAATTTAATCACGGCATTCAATTCCAGTCTTCATTTTCAAATCCATTACTTCAAACTATATAAACGCTTAAATACTTACAACAATGCAAACTCAGATGAAGCAAAGCTCTAAAAGCCTTTTTGGAAATTCAGACAATAAATTTATCAGGCTGCTGTGTGAAGGCCTCTTTGAGACTCTATATCCTGCTGGTATCATTACAAATCCTTAGTCTCTGGCTTGGCTTGCTGAAGATCTCAAGCAGGTATTTATTGATACACTACCCAGAGACCCAGATTACTCTGCAGAGTAACTGAATTTCCTGAGCAGTCAGCTACCACATATAACATTGTTATGCATATCCTTTGCAATTAGGCTGAATCTTTAGTGATCACCTGTGGCTCAGTGTCCTTTTTGTCAGTTCCTCAAAGTCAGAAGATGTATTTTTGTCATGTACTAGCTCTACAGTTGCCAGCCTGCAGCTTGATAAGTTATTTAAAGCCTGCAAAATGGTTTTTGAATGCTGTGCCATGCTAATGTTTGATAACCACAGTTGTCATGACTACTCAGCCCCTATGTGGGGGCTGTGTTGGGCAGCTATTGCGATGATTCCCTGGCATTTTCCCTAAACATTAGTGTCCCTTCCTCAAAGGCTTCTTCTATTGACTCTGGAAGATGAGGCACTGAGGCAATCTTGCCATCCCACGGAGGAGACACTGCAATGCCAATTGGAAGCTGACTACTGCAGCTGCCCATGAGGCTCCTGTGGCAATGCCATGGGGCTAAAGGGCATTTTCCTGGTAGCAACAAAATGCAAATTCCCTGGGCCCCATAGAGAGCCTAAATGCCATCACCAGCTTCTCCGACCAGCCACCTGCCGTGTTTAGCACACAGACTACTGGAACCAGAGGGGAGTCGTGGCACTTGTCTGCAAACTCGCCATTCGCTCTACGAGTATGTGGCAGCATGTGCAAGTGAGTCAAGTTAGAAGCCTGTAGTGTGAGGTTTGCCTTGTAGAGAGAGAGCCCTTCTTACTTCCTTAAATAAGGTCAGTTACAAAACTGTCGCAACCTTTTCCCACGTTCATTCCCCAGCTTTTATTCCCATCATTTCAGAAACTAAGCCACGTAACTCACCCCACAAATCCTTTCTGGCTTCCAGAGACAGAGCACAGTAAAAATAACTTAGAGCTTTAAGTTCAAGATGAATATTTTGATGCTAGAAGTAACAGCAGAACTGTGCTCCATTTTGTTGCCTCTAGAGAGGGTTCTGACACTAACTTAATAGTGGTTGACTCACAAATCAAAGACTGTCTTTGAGAAAACTTTCTGTGAGGTTGATAGACAGCTAGCATACTCTAAGGCATTTTCTTCTGCATTACTTGGCAGGAAGCCTGAGACAATTTGAACAACACTGTGCAGAACGTGCCCAGCTCAGCCAAAACTCATTAAGGGCCTTGTCTTCTCTTGTGCGCTTTGTGAAGCACATTACTGCACCCCTGATGGGCAGCAGTTATGCTAAGATTAAAGATCACCGAATACCTTTAATGTACCAGTCAAATTGCATTTCTCAGTTGTGTATACACTGGTAAATGTTCTGCTGCTTTACCAGATGAAGGATGAAGATGTAATGGCTGCTCTCCAGCTACTGAGCTTGGTTAAGGAATTGCTCCGAAAGAGGTTTCATGGGATGATAATCTCAGCAAAATGTGAGACAGTTGCTGAAAGATGCTCAAGTTCATGACTGCATTAACTCTGGTTGCTGTTGAAAGACTCCTCCCTGGTGAACAATGTAAGACACATGCATCTTTGATCACTTTGAAATATATTTTTAAAGAGTTGCTCTGGATTTTGCCTTGGGAGTTTCACTGATTTGTGAGGCAATCACTTTAGTTGGAGCTCCATTCAGAGTGAGCGTGAGAGCACGGCTGACTCACAGCATTACAGACTGAAGGGAGAATGCACTTCTGCATTTCTGCTAAACTGGGTGTTACAAATACCCTCTTTCCTCCTTCATGTACTTTCCTTTCTCTCTTTTTCAGTTGGTGGGAGTGTTCAGCCAGTGTGATATTTGCTGTCTGGTTTCCTTGGTTTAACATTGCCAAACAACAACTGCCACCGCCCTACTTTGAGATGTTTACAGAAGTAAACTTCCCTATGGCAGCCAGTTCATGACAGAGGCCTTTAGCAGAAACAGCCTTTTGATAAAGGGGTAGATGCCAGATCTTGGCATGATAACTTGATCTCTTTCTAACTGAAGGACATAAAGGAAAAAACACTTCCTGAACTGAAAGTTTGTGGTACCTTCCTCTGTTTGACTTATATGAATGTAAAACCTAGTTCATGGTGGTGACCACTCAGTTCAGCAGATATTAGTAGGGACAATAGGTCACAACATGGAGTTAAGAATTAGATGAATTTCAGAAATAGAAGTGGATGGATTTGCCTTTTGTAAACTCTGTGCCTGCTTATACAAAGGACAAAAGAGCAGATGAACTGAAGGAGTGCAGCAGAGGGAATACATTCTGCCAGAGGGATTGGCTTTACCATCCTTGCTTTTCCTATTTTCACTACTGCAAATTTGCTTTCCCCCTGCCCTCCCATCTACAGCTCAGATGAGGTGAGATGCAACTACAGGAACTGTCACCTTGATAACTCCAAATTCCCATTTTTCTGTTAGGAAAATAACATAGGCCTGGTCCTTCACTCAGTGAGTCTATACTGATATACATTGATCATAACATTCCATAAGCACCATTCACACACGATGATGCTACTAATGGTAAATAAGGAGAATAATTCAATGAGTGCTCAAGTACTATGAAAATGACAGATGAAAGCAGCCTCTGCTTGAGATAGCAGAGGAAATCTTTTTGCCTAGACTGGCTAAATCGTGAAACAGAGATATGAAAAACAGCTACAAGACATCTAAAGCAAAACTTGCCAAGAAGTGGACAAGATTCAAGACAAGTCAAGGGTATGTACAACATGAAAAGGATTTTAGCCAAATATGGGTAGCTCAAGAAGAGCCAGAAATTATGACAAAGATTTTTAAGAACAGATTTGACAAGGATCTTCAATGCGCACCGCCTTCATCAGTATCTGATAAGAGTGCTGCCAAAGCCAAGTAGTGACAGGCTTTCTTCACCCTGCGACTCAAAGGCACCTCTCTCCCAGCAGATGTGGGCTGAGACAAAGTGCTTATAGAGCTTACCAGGTTAATCAACCAGTTCCAAAATGAGTCAGATTTGAAGGAAAATCAGCTAGAGAAGACTCTGTTACTAAAATTGTTCTAAATTAACCAGACTAGAAAAGAAAGAGAGGAAAGGAAGGCATCATTGCTTAAATTATACAAGCATTTAGCAGGGCTTTAGACTTAAGAGACTTTCCCTGCATTAGAGTAATCAATTTACAACAGAAGGTAAAAAGAATTAGTTGAGATTAGTAGCTGCAAGCACCAGTCAGTTTGGAGTCGTGCGTGAAAGCAACAACAGAGATGCAGTTTAAAAATTGCACACAAGATGGCATGAGGATGCTCCACCAGAATTAACTGAGCGTTTGGTCCACCAACCCCAATGCCCTCACATGACTCTTCTGTTGGAAACACACGAGGACAGGAGCTTAAAGAATAAGCTGTTTACTCAGAGCTGTACCCTGGTTAACAAACATACATCCAGTAACATCCTGAAACTACCTTGACCTTTAACCAAGATGCTCTGTTGTGTTTGAGACATCCAAGCTCATCTTTTGCAAGCACAGCTCACCCCAGCTTGTGTTTTGTCTATAGGTTATAAGAATGACCTGCTGAGCACAGAACCGTGGGATACATTAGGCAAAGTCTTGCATGTGAAAACCCTTAATTTTTATATTGCACAATTTTTCATGGTCTCATTAAATAATTTTGCAAATTAAATAGAGCAAAGAGGATAGAGAAATAATTGACTCCTTCAATAGCATTAAACTTGGAAAATAAAACAATGAGCATCTGCAAACACAAGTTTGCTAGAACAAGAAAAAAATGCAATAATAGAGTCAGCTTTGGGTACAGATAGAGTTTCTGCCCCATTAATCCAGGTCGTTATGAAGATGGTAAATGGTATTACACCCAGGACTGACCCCTGGAATATACCACTAAGGACTGGCCTCCAGCTGGACTTTGCACCACTGATTACATGAAAGAAGAATGCACCAGTGAACAATGACAGGTATTACAGTCAGCATTGGAAAGTTGCTGATAGTTAGGAAGCAATTCTGAAAAACACTTGGTTTTTCCAGTCGTTATTTCTGCAAAAGACCTGAATGTATTGCCCTCAAATATCACTTCAATCAAATGCGTTAAAGGTAAACGACGACGTCAGAATTTGTAAAAAAAAAAAGAAAAAAGACACAAATGGGTTGTGCCAAAAATACTAAGTACAAGCACGTGGGCATGTGTCTTTTATCTCAGAAAATGCTACACTTTCAACAGAAAGAAGTATGTCCTTTATAGTTTTAGGCAGTAATAAATTTCTTGGTTATTCACCAGGTAGCCATTCTCCCCAAAAACGATTATCACTATAGTCAGATTAAATGGCAAGACTTGGAGACCTCAGGAAACATATGGATTTTATAATCAGAGCAAAAACATCAAGTGACTTATTCACATTTAATTCCCGGTAAGGGTTATAAATTTAATAGAAAAAAATAAGGTTATTAAGTACAGCAACATAATTTTCCATGTGCATCAGTGAACTGTGTAAAACATCTGAAGGGAAACTTGCTACAGAGGGAATTGCAGGATAGATACATGGAGAAATTTTGTGCTGTCCTTGCCTACCTATCCTTTAATCAGGTCTGCCTCGTATCACTAAAACATAAAATAGAAGTGTTGTTATTTAATTAGTTTGGGAATGTTTGTAATTGGAGGTGAAGGAAAGGAAAATTTGTGGGAAAATATGTGCACCAGAAGAGTCAAGAAAGGAAGGATGAAAATGAAACCATGAGGCAAAAGCACCTTAATCTACACCAATTTTTTCACTGCCCGTAGCAACATAAGAACACCCTGCACTTAAAAGGGTGGTTTTGTGCAATCTGGACATCTATGACATTTGGACATCCGTGATAAGGCCAGTTTATAGCTCTGCCACTTCCTCCACCCTTTTCACCAGCTCCGTTCTCATCTCCAGTCCCTATCATATTCCTTGGTCACCTAAGATGTGCTGATACATGGGCACATTTTGATCACCTTTCTGACCTGGGACAGAACAGGGAATTTCACTGGGGAACTTCAGCATTGCTCCCAGCTGTACTGAGGGGTGAGTAATAATGCAGAGCCAGGGAAAGGCAGGGACTTGTTGAGCTCAGACTACATCTGTGAAGCTACACCATAAGCATCAACAGGCCAGTGCTGATCACAAAAGTCTGGACAACAAAGGACTTCCAGCTAACAGGTGTCAGCTCAGATTTAAGAGGTAATTAAAATAAGATTCACCCTAAAACCTGAACCTTGCAGATGTTGGCAGTAGACTCTTAGGCACACTGAAGCAGGAAATATTCCTGAAAACACGCAGGGACTTAGGCATCCTGCCTTGCTTCCTTTCAGGAATGCTCCACACTCCTACTTGTTCTGCCAGGAAGAGGAGGAATTAGTGCTTATTTCTCTTTGCCTTGCTTAGTTTGACTGGAATACATCTCTACAATGTGGGAAAGCCCTGCTCCTCCCTAGAGCAGGGATTGTAACCTCGATGATCTCAATGACAATGACATCACCACTGACCTTCACTTATTTTTAGACAAATTGTTGTCAGTCTCACTTGTCCATTTTGTACAGAATACTCAGAGATTTCCTGAGCCAAGGACAGTGTTAGGTTAACACAGCACTGGGTAGCTCTGGATACTGATCTCTGCCCAGTGTTTGACTCAGACAGGAAAGTCTCTCTGTGAGTCAATCCTGACATGACACAGGCTATTGCTTAACTGCTTCTGTAGCTTGAAGCATATTTTGGTACCAACCACAAACTCCTACTCTGTGAAGATTTCCAGGATTGGAAGTACCATTGATGAATCTGTTAATCTGTACTTTGATTTCATACTTAGCTGAAGATTAGACATTATTACCCAATTATTAGATTGAGAAAGGTAGCAATCCAAAACTTAGAGAAATTTCTGTATCACACCCTTACCAATCAAAACAGAATGAAAAGCCAGAACTGGAAGAAACTTTTCTTCAGAGTCACACATAAGATTTGAATAAAGGTGTACTTTAGTATTTACCAAAAAAGTGATGTAGATAAGGGGCCCTCTCCATTTTTGATGGTAAAAAAGTTATCAGTTGTAGTTGGTAGGAATTCAAGAACATTTGTCTTGAGTCAGAATTACCTACCTAGATGTTCAATTGCTCTTGAGCTTGCTGTATCTCCAGAGAACATCAGAAAGAAGGGATGGGCAGGGCTCTGACTTCTGTTCATACTGTCTGACAGCATATTTGAGCCCAAAATGCAATGCAACTGGCTAAAGATGCAGGTAATCAGCACCACAGGAACATGAGAGGGAAAAAGTAACGTGGAAAGAGTCATACCTTAGAGCCAGATCCCAGCAACCACTACTGACCAAGGCTGCTCCTGAGGGAGGATGATTTGTGGAACTCAGGCTTTAGGTCAAAGATATTTTTGTAGGCTGTTGCTCCTGTAACATAGGTGTTTCAGTTTTCTTCTAGTTATCCCAGTAATTTCCAAACTTTCAGCTGAACTTGATTCAATTAGTCCTCAATGTCTATCACAGAGAGATCCCCTCTCTTCTCACACCCTTTAGAGTCACTTAAGTACAAACTCAAGAGTCTCCCACTCCTCCCTAACAAGAACAAAGAACACTGTGTGTAACCCTCACTTGCAATGTCTGTTCCAGTTCTTCCTCTCTAGCAGCTGTCAACACTCCTGAAGTCTAAAGAGTCAGACCTTCTGCTAATTCTCAGAAGTCAGTAGAAGTTCAGAGGAAATTCCTACCTATTCCTCTTTATTCCTATATACTCCTCTTTATTACTTCTCTGCCTGGGGAACTTGGTAAAATAGGAGCATTTGTCTGATTGTCTTCCCAGTGCTCTTTCCTAAACATCTGGCTTCTCTCCTGCTGTCTCCACCAAAGCCATTTCTTAAGTCTCTTTTATTTTGCTGTCCTCCTCCAAAGAGTCTTCAAAGGTGTCTCTTATTCATCTTTGCTTCTGAGTCTTGCTCCCTTTCTCTTTGGAAAGAGATAGTACAATTCCCCTGTCTGGAACTATGTTCCACCCATGCCAGACTTCCCCTTGGAGTCATGCCAGTGTCAGATCTTCCACCTGCTGGGCACTAGAGCCACACAACTCAATTCCCAGTGACTGCTCGTCATCTTTTCAGTGCTTTCTTTTAAAGAGGCCACAACATGGACTTTCTGCCCTAGATCCTAGAAGATCTAAAGAAAATCCCATTAAGGGACATGGCTGGCAACTTAGACAGAGTCTACTCATTTGAATTAGTCACCTAGACTCAGTTAAACTTAATGGAGCAGAAAAAAGCAGTTCAGCAGCAATTCATTCCATCCAGAAATAGATATCTAAATATGATTAGGTGATTTGAACTCTGAAAGCTCTTATTTACTACTCAAAAAGGCACTGTAAAGTAGCTTGCTTAGATGAATACCTCAATACCACAGAGGAATGAAAGGAACGGCAAAATAACCTGAAGAGAAGTTCTACCACTGTCATCAGTGTTTTGTCTTTTAGATGAGTGACCTTATTTCATACTCTTTCCTCAATCAGTTCTGCATATCCTAGCAGAGATGGCAGAAACATTTAAACTATTTTAATTGCTTGAGGAGAAAAGGGACACATTTTTTGTAATTGTTTTGGGCCTTTTTTTCAAGTAACTCTGTACACTACCATACATGTAGCAAGGTGTAAACACATTCCCTGCTTTATTTTATGCCTTTATAACCATCTTTGTTCACCAGCAGATGTTATGTCAAGTGAGTATTCCAGATACCTGTCTGTCCCACATACATTTCTAAAGCACACAAGACAAAGGCTGAGTGCTCCCACCAGTGTGGATACACGAGGTCATGGCTGAGATGTACTATAGTTACTTTTCAGCAAATGCATTTAGACATGAATGTGGATTACAAGGCATTAGCGTAAAAGTGGCTGGTTTAAGTCTGGATGCTTTGCAAACATAAGGTTTTTACAGTGCAGATGTAACTTGGTTCCCAAAGCCAATGGAAGTTTCATCAAACACTTTTTGAATAATCAGAATTCTGACAAACATGACCCTTGGGAGAGTACAGAAAGAACCGGGTTTGTTTAGACTAGGAAACTGAGGACTAAGAGGTGACATGATGACAGCTTTCTATTCTGTCAAATGTTGCCACAAAAAAAGAGGGAAATAAACTCTTCTTCTTATCCATTTTGGAGAGGAAAAAAATAATGGGCTTAAATTGCACCAAGGAAATTTCAGCTCCCAGGAAAAGCTTTTTTTTCCAAGTGCAAAGGCACATTGCCTGGGTGGGCCACTAAGTCCTCATGCTGGCAGTTTTTAAGAGCAGACCTGATGAAGCATCTCTCAGAGTGCTTTAAGTAGGACTGATCCAGTCTCAGGACAGAGGAAATGACCCTTCAAGATCCTTTCCAGCTCTGTTTTTTATCAATTTATAAATCACTGAGAACCAGCATTAAGTAAAATCTTCTTGGGAAATCTTACTATACTGTTATTCATATACCAACACTATTGTGTTTCATTAGTTAGCATATTCCATTGGACAAGTATTAACCTGACTGCAATACAAACCAAAAACTGTTGCCACAAAGGAGTCACCTGTTTGATGAACATGCAGCAATTCATGTCCATGGAGCTCAGCAACTCTCAGCCCACTTTTCTCCCTCTGGGGATGCTCAGAGAGCACAAGAAGGCTCTTAAATAAGAGATGCTGTCCCCAAGAAGATAGGTAATTCTCAAATAGTACTATGAGATCCACTCCTATAAAATCCTCACAATGCTCCTCTGGCTTCTTTATGATCTCCAAACATCCATTTTAATTGCCATAGCAAATTTTCCTCAAAGGGAAGGCAAATACATCACATAAACCAGGCTATTTACACTCATAGGAATATTAGTGTATGGTTTCTCAGGCATCTTTGGGTTTGCAATGAGGAATTTGCAGGATAAAATAAAAACTCTTAATGCCAGGCACACCAAAGTGCTCTGAATTCAGAGTTAAATTATTCTACTGCGTCTTTTCTTAAGAAATGGATCAAATGCAATTCAGTGACAGAAATACTGTCTCTTAACCTAATTTTACAATGCAATCAGACTGACCTCTCCTACACACAGTAATTGGGAAAAAAGGAAGAGACTCCAACAGACTAAACAGAAGCTACCCTAGTTTTTAATCAATAGGCCTATTCCCACTGGCTATGTATTTCAGTTCAGAACATTGTAATTAAATATAGTGATGAGCTGCATTTCTTTATGAATGAAATCACTTGCTATCATTTATTTATATATATGTAGATATATATAAAATAGACTATAAAGTATTTACAGCTAAAATCCAGTAATGCCGAGTCTAAACAAAATAAAAATGTAAGAAGTGAGATTTTGTAAGAAGCGAGATTTTGTAAGAAGCGTTAATTTTGAAGGAGAAAATCCCTTTAATTTGCTCATGTCATGGGGTCTTCAGAATACTGGAAGGATATTAGTAGTTTTCTTCAGACATAACATTACATATTATAAAAATAATAATATGCCACTTAATATTTGATTCAGGACCCTAAGGCTAATTGATGTCATCATATTCCACCAAGTGCTCCCACTGACTCCCTGTCATCTCCTTACAAGATTAAGGTGAATGGGGTCCGGTCCTACATAGATATTTTGAACTTATTTTCCTTTGAAATATAAAGGTTTAAAAGAATGTCCAAGCCCAAACAATAATACTGGAAAGTTCACATACAAGCTACCATTTTGCCCCTAGGCAAACTGTTTATGATACTGTATTTAGAACTACCATTGCTTAGCAATCCCACACACAGAAGTACTAAAATGCTCAGGAAACAACCACATTTCTAATAAAGTTTCACCACTTCATGTTAATAGATAAAACTATGATTTGTCCTTAGAAATGGGAGAGTAAAATCCTTGTAATTTTGCTATTTAAAAAAAATAAAGCTGAAAATCCATATGAAGGTTCTCTGCAGACAAGAATATCTTCATTCTAATCCTCAGTGATTAGTAGCACATCTACAGTGATTCTGCTTTGCATAAGAATATCCTTTTGCCCTTGACTTTATGGCAAGCTGAAGTTAATGGGCCAAATGCATCCGTTGACTAAAATGGTCTTACTCCAAGGATAAGTTTGGCTTACCATACAGAAACACGGTTGAGAGCAGCCTAGAGAGCGTCATCATAAGAAATAAACCTACATCCTGCCACCACCTCTTAAGAATGTTTCTTGACTTAGATGCATATTCAAGGTCAAATATGCAGATTAGAACAAACAAATGCTGTTTTCAAACTATTACTTCTTGGCTTAGCAAGCGATTTACTTGGTTTTTCAGCTCTAAGCCACTTGGAGTCAAGTATTTCATACCAAGAGATCAATTCTGTAAGTATGACATGCACAGAAGCCTCCTATGCACCTGCAAAGACCAATTGCATTAAAGAAATTAAAGGGATAGCTTTTCCCCAAATTAGACCTATTGTATGCTGTTTTCTGCCACTCCTAATATCACTTTAATAATACTGAAAATTAAATAACACCTTCTACCAGATGTGTGTCCCACGAGAGAATTTATTCAGCCAAATCTGCCTCAATCTGTACTGCAGGGACCTCCACTGAAAAGCTCCAGTAGTCTGTCACAATGGAAAGTTCAAAATACTCAAAGTGATGTCAGCGACAGCTACTTTATGAAAGAGAAGGGAAGTGTAAAGAATTAATTTTTCTCCAGTCTAATAAAGGAGCCAATGGATATTGGACTATTTATTGAAGGATAAAGCAGGACTTAAATGGATACCTAAGTTAGGACACTGAAGCCTCTGTGTGTTACTTGTGAGTCAGCTTAAGATTTTGTGTGAAAGATGGGATGTTCAGAAGGAGTTGTTTTCTTATTTAAAAGGAAGAGAAGAAGGTTCTGGAAAGATTTTGCAAAAGAACACATTGAAGGGTAAAAGCACCGTGCAAAACTTTTAGTGCCATGGCTAAGGGCATTCTTTTGCTCAAAACACAAAGCCTTGCTGGTTCAGCGGTAAAACAAAATGTGCTACACATCTCAGAGGGCAAGCTGACATAGAGGATCACCTCATGGAAGAATCCACTTAGCTGAGTGAACAACCAGCAGACTCTTCTAGGGCTGTCTGAGATCTGGCAAATCAAACCACCAGAGTCTGTGCTCTGCCATAATAACAATGCAAATTGCATCTATGACTCTTTGAAAGAAAACAGGTTTATGTCAAGCAACAGCAACATACCAAAGCTCTTGGCAAAACATACTACATGATCATGCTTTTGATAAATAAATATTTATAGTAGTTTTACTATATAAAATAGGTTTCTTAAACTACTATAGCTTTTTATAGCATTTATTTAGTTTCTTGAGTAAGAGGATCAAGAAAAAAAAGTCACATATGGCTCTTAGAATTGCTACAACAGGTTTGTTCTCTGTTAAAGATTTTCTGTCACAGTGAACAGCAGTTCAGCCTGATCTCCTTGGGAAAAGCCCCCCACTTATTCCATCTTTGGATGTACCTAAGGTCAGTCAGCAGGGCTAATGAACATGCTCTGATTCTCAGACTGACGGGACCTATTCCAGGATGCTATATACAGATCTAATACTTACATACTAAAGCCAGAACACACCAAAAACCAAAAAACCACCACAAAAAAACAAAAAAAACCCAAAACAAAACAAGAAAACACAAAAAAAAAAAAAAAGAAAGAAAGAAAGAAAAAGTATATGAGGCAAAAAGAAGATGCCTTACTCTAAGAAAACATTTCATCTCTCATTTGGACAAGAAAGATAAGGAGCAGATCTGAATGCACTTTAAACCACTTTACTGGGAACAAGGTACCTGTAGCATAGGGGATCACCAATTTAGCAAAGAAAGTAATAAAAAGAACCCCAAAAAAACCAAACCAAAGGCTGAGATTTCAAGATTATTTAATTCCAGTAAGAAATAAAGGACATGGTGTTGAAAGTGAAACTAGTCAGTACTCCGTGCAGACCTATGGTAGATTCTCCTCCTTTTGAGGCCTTTCAGAACATGTTCATTGCCCACATTAAAGTTATTCTTCATTTAATACAAACTATTGGGCTTGTATCAAAAAGTAGTGTGTGGACCAAGCTGGGCAGCAGCATTGAGGTGAATGTGCCTAGACCTATTCAGGTACCCTAAGACCTAAAAATGCTCAGCTCCCCCAGGTATTATTAAAACAGAACCATTAACTTTTTAGATAGAGAATAATCTCAGCCAAGGAGAAGGGTATTGAGGGGTTCACCAAGAGCTCCCTCTTCTACCTGTGCCATCCTTAGAGGCAGGTGCTGCTTTCAGTCTTGATTTCAGGTACTCAGCAATTTTTTGAGCTCTGCAAATTCCTACTGTTGCATGGAATAATGTGTCTATTCCTCTGAAGAGAGCTCTTCCTCTCCAGCCCTCTCTGGGACAGGCTTCACCATGCCCTCTTAAAATGGATGTTAAATACTGAAATAAACACAGAGAGTCTCTAGATCATAAATCCTAACTTCTGGAGGCAGATCATCTGAACATTGCTGCTTGTGGAGGGAATTAAGACCCCTTCATTAGCAAGCAGCAGTAGTGTGCAGTCATTCCTCAGTGGAACAACCACCAAAGGAAAGTGCTGTGCACACTTAGCAGGACTTTTATCATAATAATATATCCGAACCTGTAAGCATCTATCTGCTATGGAACCCTGAATTATTTTTATTCCTTTGTCTGATCAGAGCACGCTGCCTCTTCTGCTTACTTCCCCATCGGAAGATGGCATTTCCACTGAACCATGAACCCGCTTTGGCATAACAAATTTTCCTGGATGTTTATCAAAATGTGTCACAAAGTGAACATCCTTTGTCTACTCCAATTATATCAGCATTGTTCCCTTCTTCTAGCTGTCATTTGAATATCTTCTGTTTACAACCTTTCTTCTAAGCATTCCGGCCTTTCTTCCTGAATCACCACGTTTGTGTCTGATCACAGAAAAGAGTCACCACACTGTGTGATGAAATAAGGGGAGGTTGCCATTTTCTCACCCTTTGTTATATCTTTTCCATGGAGAAATATCTTATCCTGCATTACTAATGGATCAAAGGTCTCCCAGTGACTTCAGTCAGAATTTCTAAATCTAAAAATTAACCCAGACAGAGACCATAAATCTGCCTATTCATTTTGAGTCAGCCAAGCAGAGTTAGATATTTGAGATACTTGTTGGAAGAATATTTTCCCCTAAGAGAAGAACTTGTACAAACAAGAGAGGACTTGGAATAATGAAATATTTCTATATAACAATGGAGTCATATTTACACATCCATTTCAGTCTTATTTACACTGAATTAGTTCACTTAGCCCTGTTACAAGAAAAAAAATATTTAATTCAAAGTGCAGGACTTGTTGTCACAATACTGCTTGGGAAAGGCTTTGCAACTGCAATGCCATGACTACTTCATATTATTGGGGGCCCACCAAAATCATGGACCAAGGGCTGGGGAGAAGAGACAGGAGGTGATCTGGATATCACAGCAATCATTTTCCTGTGGAGGGGATATGGAGGCTAATAGCAATTTTTATTTTCTCCCCCTCTACACATATGCATTTGTACAACAGCTCTGAGAAAACTCAAGACTACTATTGTGTTTTTTACTGTAATAGTTTGCTAGCACACACCAGTTCAGTGAACTGACCCCAGCCCCTGGAATTCCCTGCTGTGGGGATAACCACAATCCTCCTGGGAGAAGGGCTGCTGTAGCTTGCAGACTCACAAAGCTCTGCAGAGCTATTTGACAAAGAAGGACAGGAGAGAGCAGGAATAACTTCCACACATTCTCATAATCCACATCCCTAAGGGCACAGTGACTTTTAGGGTCATCCTGCTCAGAGGAGTCCAGCAGCCCAGAACCCGCTGTTCCACAGATTCCACTGTCCCAGGTACCCCTACACACTGCAGTAAAGGAACTTTTCCTGCTCCAGCCATGAGGAGTGTCTCAGACCCCAGCATGCAGCAATCCAAGCTTCTGAACCTCCGCACGGATCTTCCCGAGTCCCTCAGTACACATGGAACAGCCCCCCCCTCCCCCCTGCCCTGCCCCTCTGAACCCTGAGCCCCCCCAGCTGCAGGCTCAGGTCCTCTGTTCCATCCCCGTGCACCTTGACACAAGACAGACCTGTAGCAAAACAATGGGAAGGTTTATTTAACCTGGTTTGAAGCCAAGGTTCAGAGGTATGCATGCAAGGGCTGGGAAAAAAAAGGCTACAAGAAAACCATAATAAAATCGTGCTTGCAATACTTCCTACTCATTAAGGATGTTCGCCCAAAACGTATTCTCTAGACAGCTGATCACTAATTTCTATATGCTTCCCACATTCTCATCTCATTGTCTTTATTATTTCCTCCAGTGTCCTTTTTGAGGGCTTTTCCTGGAGACTTGCACTGCAGAGACCCCTTCACATTCTTTTCCTTTTTGCTTTATTTCAGATTAAGTGCCCTCCCACAGGCTCTTGTGACTAATATGCAACCATAAGAACCTTTGAGCTGAAAAGCATCACATACTATGAACTGCATGTGTTGTCCCTGTATTTTGTCAAACAATTCCAGCCATAAAAATGAGAGTCTTGATGAGACATACCTCAAGCAGAGGGCTCCCTATGGTTCTAATTTCCTGTTAGTTTTTGCAGATTTCTAGAGAAATCAGTTAGGTAGCAGATTTTTTTTTGCAAAAAATCATTTACTTCTTTTTGAAACAAAACTACCTGATTTATGCCCATATTTAATAATGTTTCAAGCTTTAAATGCTTCAATTGTTAATTTTTCTCATTTGCAATTCTTATGTTCAGACAACTTCTTTTCATAGCTATTTTATTTCCTTGTTTTCTAGAACACCTGAAGCATATGTTATAATTAATTAAAATAGAATGAATATGTTAACAGCTCCTCTGTGTGACATATTTCTCTAACATCCTGCTTTAAAACTAAAGAGGAATGGCACATACATAATGAAAGGCCCTTCATTATTCAGTTTTGCACTGTAAACTCTATCAAACATTTTTGCAAGAAAACAGGAGAAGGTGAATTCTCCAGAATGTTAAACATTTCAGGCTTTCTAGAAAATGAGTTATTTCCTGAAGCTGCAGGCTTGTAAAAAAGGTCCTTTTCACCAAAAGGTTTAGACGTCAGTACAGGCAGCCCTGCGTCACATTTCCTGTGCTGCAAAGGTTATGATACGGCAGCTAGAATCAACACAGTCAAACTGCAAATTAGATTACAGAGCTGAAAATAATTAAGCAATAATGATAGAGGAACAGGGTATTTCCTGGGGCTTAATGACCTGCTGGGAGGAGCTGAGGTCTTTAATGTTACTTTCAGATAAACATCAGGAAGAAAAGTGCTATAGTATATTTTTTACTGCTCCTTGCATGTACAAAGGGCAATGCCACGCTGTTGCTACTCCCAGAGAATTAATGTGCACAGCACTAGTCAATCAGATTTATTTATTTTCCACCAGACACAGTCTGGGGCACTGCAGGTCCCTGTCTATGGCAAAGTAATTGGAGACAAGACTATGGGAAGATGACTGTCTTGGCCAGTTTCTCTTGTGCGGGGGCAGAAGGATCAAATCAGTTGTCCACTGAAAGCATTCCTGCTGCACTGCATGGATCGCTCCACTCATCTCTTCTCATCTCTGTACAAAAGAAGTTCCTCCATCTCATCCTTGGGCACCTCAGACCTTTCTCTCAATCCCATAACCTCTAGAAAGTCTCTAATTCATCATATTTGTGTTCCCAGTTAGTTCTATCCCTCTCCTCCATGCCTTTCTCTTCTACCCTCCCACACTGAAAGTCAGCAGTTCCCTGTTTGGTGTCCCACTGTTCAAGGCAGAAAAAGCTCTCTGGTCCCCTCAGCCTCTTCCAGCCTCTTCACGCCCAAACCCACACCAGGCTCTCTTCGTACCTTCTCTGTGGGGTGCTCAGAAGAACATGTCTCCTCCCAATGCTAATCCTTACCCAGTAAGCCAAAGGAACCCAATTCCTTTCTTGTGTTTGTTGCAGAATCGTATTTGTGTTTTCAGCATGGAATGATACTACAGAGGAAGCCATGGCTAACATAGTATATTTATTTTATCTTCTGATTTTGCTGTCATTTACAGTCTTATGTTTACTGTACAATGGCTAGAAAGCAGATGAAATACACTTTTTTCTTTTTTTCTTATTTTTCAAGTAAACAATGTCTATTCCAGCTCAAGTTAATATCAATGGAAAAAAACAAAACAAAACCAAAAAACCAAAAAAAACTCAAAAACAAAAAACCCCAAGGAACCCCCAAATGATGCAGGAATAAGACTCCACTCAAATATTAATTTTTTTATCCCTAACCAAAATAGAGTTATTGTGCAGAATTCATGAGCTACAATCATCTCTTGTGTAACTGTGCTGGAGTCAAAGGAGTCACCCTGGGAACAGATTTGGCCCATTCTGTGGAAAACAGAACTCAAAGGGCAGGGTGACCTGTTTTGCAGCAAGAATGTAAATACAAATGATAGAGTATCTTTTTTTATTTTAATGACTAAGCTGCAGAATAGGAATCTAATTTCTAGACCTGGAGTTTTGTTCAGTGAGACTCAGCAACACGAGCACAAGATTTTCTTCATATTGTACAAGAAATCAATAGTAAACTGCACATCAAAACATGTATCATAATCTCTTTTTATCAAACTATTATTACTATTACTGTAAGATAAATATTACTAAGAGCTATTTTACACACCTGGACCTACAGAGTGTTTCACAAACTGTCTGAACAAACTGTACAACAGAAATCTCACCACCTATTCCTAAAAGGCAGCCACTTCTGTAACAAAAACCAGCAGCTGTTAACACTACACAGCTGTACCAGACAAAACCTTGGGGCATAAAATGAACATGATGACTCTACTTATCCAAAATTGCAAGTGAAGTGTAAGTAGGTAGAAAGCATAGTCATAATCCAAATACAGAGAGTGATACACTGCCACTCTCTTGCCAGAAGCAGGAGATTGTACTTACAAGGACATCAGTCTCGTCCAAAACCCCTGCAGATCTTCGCCCACTACTGTCAAAGGCAGTCTCCAGCTGTAAAGGGAAGGTCACAGTATCCAGCCTGCCAACTACATCTTCTTTTTAGAGCATCTCGAGCTTTCCTCAAGAGGACCGCCTAAAACTGGTCCCTTTAAAGCAGTTCTCACAGGTGCTGCAGCAGCTCACAAAAATCCAGCTTTCTCATTCACAAAATGTGTTTCCCATTTCCCTTACAACAAGCCTCTTTCTTTGTTTGTTAATTTCGATGTTTAAAGGCGATGGGACTGATGAAGGCTCCTTTTTATATTCTCCAAGCTCTTTCCCTCCAAAGGAAAAATTATTTTCTCAGAAAGAATGACAGCATAAAGGACAGAATCTGCCATCTTTCTTCTTCATTAAATCACCTACCTTATATTAATACAGCAAGAGATTGTGTTAAATATTGCCATGCATGTTTGTACTCTAAATACCCCATAAATAAAGACGAATGCTTCATCTTCCAGCCGAGACTGCAGGCCCTACTTCTGATATCTGTTGTGTCACAACAGAAAAGATTCTCCAGTAAATTCAATGCCTTTAGACTATTTTTATTAACTGAAAAAGTATTTTTCAGCCTCATTTGCAATGGCAGACCATTCTATAATCAACCAAAGTTTGCATTAGCATGTGCCATCTCCAGATGCAAATTACATAACATGGTATTTTTTCTGGCTCCGTTCAGATCGTGGTTGTCATGAATAACTCTCAACTGACTCACAAGAGGAGAAAAATACAAAAACCCAGTAATGTTTTCATCATAAGAGATACAAGCTTTCTAGATGTTCCTGTAACATACAATATTCCCTTACATTCCCTCTTCTTCCCTCCCCAGTGGCCCTGAAGCCTCTGGAGAGACCCTGTCCTCTGTCTGTCTCAGTGATGGATATCCCCACAGTGGGGGGTATATAACCATTAAGCAGACTATTAAAAAAATCTGCCTGCCATGCTCACAACAAGAAGAAAGGGAAGATATGCCTAAGATCCCAGCAATGGATGAAAATGTCCTTGGATTGTCAGGGTGCAGTGAAGAAAATGCCTTACAGCTAAAAAGAGAAAAGGGAGAAGCTAGAATGCCATGCCAGCAGGTGAGAGCAAAGGCTTTTTACTTCATGTCTCCCAGGAACAGGATAGAAAGATATACATTTCTCAGCGGGTTTTGTTTCCTTCTCCCTTGTTTATGCACCTCCAGCTGACCTGATTATGTCAATGCCTCCTGAAACTCGTTATAACAAGTTCTCCCCATTGCAGCGACACTTCTGATGAAAGCAACATTGAGCTGACCCAGGGAGCGGCAGTGGATTCCTGGAACTGGCTGTGGCTCCTGTGCCATCGTGAACTTTACAGATCAGGGTTTGCTACCCTAAAAGGAGAAAATGGCACACTCAGGGAGGGTGCAGGGCTGGGCCCATCACCTCTGGGAGAAAAGGCAGGCTCGGGGTGGTCCTAACAAAGTTTTCATACAGTGCTTTCTGTATTCTTCCTTTTCCCCTATCTTTCTTAGGGAAGGGTGTTTACATCAGGTGTATCAGTGCTAGAAACAACATGTGAAGTCCCTTATAACACTGAAATTACCATTCTTCAGGGGACATTGTATTTGTTTACAAAAACATCTTGTGGCCCAACACAAATGCACTTTGTTAAATGTTAAATGTGGTGTGTATCTGCCAGCAAAGCAAGCATGTCAAATTTACAACTGTGACTAGCAGAGATGAGAGGATTTTTTTGCTTAGGTAGTAATGTGCTTTAAAAGGAGAGTGAATCTGCACTTCTTGGGAGGGAAAGCTGGGATACAGCCAGAATTCCAGCCAAATGATGACTCCTGATGTTCTTTCACTGGCTCAGACTCTCAGCTCCTCTTTTTGATTTTGTTGAAATTTCCCTTTTACTACCATTTACCTCAATTTCCTTAAATAGTGAGAACTTAGGAAACACCAATTGTTTAATTTGTTTCTTCTCTGACTTTGACGACATGTGATGCTGGATAAATATTAATTCATTACAATCATGTATTTCCAGAACATAATAAAGGTTCTTTACAAGAGGAGGTAAAGCATATATTTCTGAGCTACCAGCAGCAATTTTTCAGTAACAAAGAATTGATATAATTTTTTCTGTACTACTTGTGACCACTGATTTTGTGGTATCCTCACCATGGTCACAGACAACTGTCATGTGCTTTGATTTGAATTATGTGGCAGGTCAATAAATGAAGCATTGGAATAGTAATAAATATCCAAAATCCACACATACAAACAAGTATTCCTTTAGTACAGTAGCCAGCAGTCCTGGTGGTTCTACGGCCAGTAAGGTGGGATTTTAGGTGGAGATTTTAGATCAAAACAAGTTCCTGAACTACTAGGTCATCCTCCACTCCTCATACCAAACAAAACTCTTAAAAATATCAGTTACTTATTAATGTTACTTTGTATATATTATAAAAATATATGCCATATAATATGTAAAGCATCACTTACCTATCAGAGAAAAATACTCTGTTGCCTCAGTGGAAAGACTGAAATATGTTACAGAAAAAGCATCTTATCATACGAATTAGGCTAAAATGCCTTTTTTTTTAAATTGATGACACTGTGAAAAAACAAAATTTTTTATAAGAACAAAAATCTGATCAATTAGGATTTATTCGTTTTCTATTCAATATGTCTTCATTTGAAGCCTGAACACTTCTTTTGCTATTTGTTTTCCTGTTCACTAGCAATTCTAATTTAAACACTATATTCTTCCAAAATAAAATTACTTGTCTTCTGGCCCCACCCAAGGAACTTCACCAAAGAACACAAGAAGTAATATATTTCATTATCTGGCTTTGGTTAGGCACAAGACATGATACAAAAACATACTTTGATCTTTATTCTGTATAAGAAGTCCCACTGCTGTGAGAAAAAAGAATGAGCAAATTATAAGAAATTTGGACATGAAGACAAAAAAGACCATTAATGGGTCCCTCCTTCTGTATAGTTCTCTAGTTTATCCAGTGGAGTGTAATATGCTCTCCCTTCCTGGCAAGAAAATACCATTCGAGGGAGGAAGATTCCCTGCCAGCAGCCAGCTTAGCCAACAAGGTCTGAAATGTCATTGGCAACCTGTTTGGAATGCTCTTCTGTTAAACTGTTGGAGATACAACATGGCACAGAAGAGAAGGAGAAACAGGAGAAAACTTGTTTCCCCTGGTGTTGGCTTATGAGAAGTTCAGCTTTATAGGATGAGCTTCAATCTTTTAAAGTTTCCTTTGATTTGTACACCAGTATCTGCTTGGCTACTTCACAAAATTTAGGCACATCTTTTTTAACACCTTGTAGCAATGGATCAACCCCACAGACCTACTTACATGGAAAAAAAGCCCAACCAAACCAAAACCTTTTTCCAAACCACCATAAAGAAAGAAGGCTTTTATAAGCATGCAGTCTGTTTTTCTAATAAAATTCCTGCTCAGCCTACATCTATTCACCGTTGTGTCCTGTCATCCTTCATAATCAATTCCCGAATTTGATTGCAAGTAGTTTTCAGCAGGGATCATGTCTTCTTCATCCCTGTGGACATTCAGATGTTTTCTCTGCAGAGTCATAAACTAATAAAAACAGACACACACATCCATCAGCTAACCTGGCATAAGTAGTAGACACTACAGTCAAATCTTTGCATGTTATTAGACCTACACATAATCTAAGAGAGCAACAGCTGAGGAATGAAAATGAGCCTAGGTGAGATTTTCCAAGCTTGCCTTTAAGAAACACAATGAGGACATGAAACACACACCTTCAGAAGAGCCTGATTTCTGGCTGCCAAGGAATCATATCGTGAATTTCCTGTATGGCTCCTTTTTATTGCCAAAGCTTTCTCCTTGCACTCCTTCTTGAAATACCTCCTCCTGTTGGGCACTGTAAGTCAGGGTCTTCCCAAGGCCACATGATCATTTGATGTGAGTGGTAAAACAGGTACCAAGGGCCATCAGCAAAAGAATCTTGCAGTAGAAAGTTTTAGTAGGATCAAGTTCTACTACAGAACTGGTGTTTGGCCCTCAACTCATCGGTCAGCCCCTCTGAGCTGTGCTTGAACCAGCCAAGGGCAGCTGCGGGCAGGGCAGAACTGTGCCAGGAAAGGACGGATGTGGCCGCTGCCAGTTGTCACTGCTCTTATTCTTACCCTGACTAACACACCTAGAGCTAGGGGTGGCCTTCTCATTTGGGTCTAGTAAGTAGGGTGCTGTCCCCCTTGAATGCCCAAGCAGGGTTTATAATTCAGTTAAGTGTCCTCTCTGTCCCTCACCTTGACCAGAATTAGGCTGTAAGAATCCCTTTGCAAGCTGGAGCAGGTTTTTTAATTCCTCTTCCTTCCTTCCACGCAATACATTTCAGCCTTGGACATTTGGCTTTGAAGGACTCAAGGGCAGAGTGTGTGGGATGTGACATTTACCAGGATTCCTCTTTCATTCTTGTTTCAATGTGCAGGGCCAGGTGAGAATTTTGCTGTCCAATTCTTATAAGCTCTGTCCACTGCACACCCATGCAGGAAGCAGTGAAAAGAAAAGCTACCTACATTCAGCACGGGATAAAGATGCTGACCTATGGGCTGAGTGCAGGACTGACAACGACACTTTGAGTCTCAAAACTTTATCCTGATGTGGTTTCATACTGAAACCATTTAACCATTTTGCTCTCCATTTAAATAAAGATGATAATAATTATTTGGTTTACATTTTATCTCTTTCCATAATACCAGTATGCTCCATTCAATAAAAAAAACCCAGCAGTGTAGTTTTGTCCCAAAAATATCTTCCTGTATCATAAAATTACCTCCTGAAGAGCCCTCTATGTGCAGTACACACAAACTCATGTGCACATGGACACTTTTCATCCATCCCCACACTCACATGCAAACACATTCACTCTGATTTTACATGTTCTGTCTCCATGTGGGAGCTGTGAGATCGCAGGAGGGGCTGGTAGCAAGGTTTCCCAATGCTTGTTATGACAAACACCCTGCTATCAGCTGCCTGCAACTGCCAAACTTCTCCTGTCTAGCTCCAGCTGAAATTTTCTGTGCCAACCATATACCACAAGCTAAATGCTTTTTGGAAAAACTCTGCATTAAAGCAGTTCCGTGATCTGGATCAGGGAAAAACACACTGTTGTGTCTGTGCTGAAAAACAAATAAAATCTGGGTAACCTGCTAGAATAGATGCTCTTCTTAACCTCATACTTTTTAGCATGGATTTAAGCTTGTCTGGAGGACTTGAGCCTTTGTTCTAAGAGTGCTTTTTCAATCCACATGAAAAAATGCCCACTTTGGCCTGGTGACCAGACTTTGAAGACTCCTACCTCTCAGCTGAAAATCTGGAAAACCTTCAGAGCTCAAAGATGCAAAGGGAGCAGGGAAATCCTGTGCAGCCTATGGATTGTTTGATGCTGCTGGTGCAGCAGGGGATGGACCAGCTCAGCCAAGCATGAGACTTTGCCATGGTTTTCATGCTCTCCTCCAAGGCCAAGGCACAAGGAAAGAATCCGCTCTGCTCTGCAAGTGGAACAGAAGAAAGCTGGCTTTTATAAGCAGATCCCTATCTCCCTTTCACCATGCCCTGAAGAGGTGGCCATGGCCCCATCCAGGACATGAGAAAATTCATGTTTAAATCTACGTTTGAGAAAAAGAAATGCTATTACTTTTCTTATGTGTAGCAACTCAAATGTTCTTCCCTGCAGTATGGTTTCTGACTAATACAGCTCACTCACAGTTCCACTTCACAGACCTATTTGAATTGTGTCACACTACCTGGTAATGTAGACAGTATTTTTAAACAGTAGAAAGGCAATGCAAAACAGTAGAAAACCAGGCTGATTAGTGCCTTTCCAAGTACTGGCACATTTTTCCAAAATTTTCAAGAGTTCTTTTTCTCTGGGACATAGGGGCTGATGCCCTAAACAATTTGATTTGTGTGGGGTTTTTTTTTTCAGTGTTCAGCTGACTTTAATCAAGAGCTTTGAAAAATCTTCCAAATTCAACACTTTCAAGGTGCATGCATCCATACTTGCCATAACATCTAGCTTGCCGCAAGATTTTTCTGCTAATCTAATAATCTTAATAAAGCAATTTCATGCTCTGTCACATCTGCTTCCAAAAAACATTTTGCATTGTTTTTCTTATTGTGTTTCTGCAGCTACAGAAAACTGAAATGAATGCTACAATTTACACTGAACACTGTTGAGTTCCTAGTGGAGATGACAAAAAATTGTTATGATTGGACACACCATAACATGCAATAAACGTTTAGGGAACCATAAGACATAAACTCACTTGTGTTCTTCCTTTCTTATGGTTAAAAAATTGAGAGGATATTGACATTTTGTCCCAGAAGCTTACAGCTTTCTCTTTCAGGAAATATTTTCATTCAATATTCTTTGTTGGTTTTTTCAGCTAAGTTTTTTTACCTCTGACTACATGGATTCACAATAATTCCATTTTACACCCCAACAACATTAATGCTAGGACGTTTAAGTGAAAATTTTACAGCTTCCCACATTGTTCCCCAGACTAGTTCATAGTAAATAGTATCCCTGACAAACAAGTGATCACAGATAATCTCCATCTTGGTGAGAAAAGAAGCAAAGAATTTTTTTCTTTCATTTATATTGTAGCCATGAGGAAGTACAATTTATGTTCTTAAATAAGAATTCACAATTCTACTTGTTTGATTATTTCCTAGTCAATAAATCCATAATGTCCTGCTGAGTATCACTATTTTTAACACTTGAGGAAGCAAAGCCCAGTTGGAGAAAGAGATAAAACATCTCCAACCTGTAAGGAAAGTTTTGCTGAGGGGCAACACTAAAACAGTGGTGTATGTCCTAAAGGTAAAACCCAGCACAGCCTGAATTACAAACCCTGCTGCAGTGCCCGACAGATTCACGGCTGCTTCTCCCTTTGCTTGTCTACTGTACTTGCCAGTTCCTGGAAAAGAGTCATCTCTGTCACTTCTTGTATCCAAACAATATCCCCCTAGAGTTTTAGCTGCTGCGCAAATAGAAATATGACATAAAGGACAAAGGATAATTTTGGCCTGCTGACAGTTTTCGTGTCCATGGGTTAAAGAAAGTTAATAAGAGAGTTTACTGTGTGTACCACTTGAACACTAAAAACGTTCCTCAAGAGGTTAAAAGTTCAAAGTTGAGTCAAAGTCTGCACTGCCTCCACTCTTCCCTTTTAATTATCTGAGGTCAGGAAGTTAATAATACCAGAAATCCCCAGTAGAGACCTCTTGCTCAGTGTATGAACTTTAAACTTGTTCAGCTTTTTTCAAAGGGTAAAAAGTTCAGTGAAAACACAGTGGATTTTCCCTCTGGTCTCCACCAATTCAACCTCAAGGGTTAAAAGTTTAACTGTAAAAGAGGAACCTTTGTTCTCTGAGCTACATTTACAGAGTTCACTTATTAAAAGGTAAAGATTTCAAACAGCAGCTAAAGTCCAAAGCGATTCTTTTCCATAATGATGAAAATATCGCAATAAAAGCAAGTCCTTTGATCTGTTATCACTTCCCTCAGAAGTGACTGTCAAAACTTATTTTTCTCTTTATTTTGAACTTTGGACAAGTAGTGGAGCCACATGGGTCCCTAAGGCCACGTATATCTGTTAAACAGCAACATGCTGCATTTGTGAATTTGTTCTACATTTTTCAGCCAGGGAGTATCTTTTCCCTACTGAAACATTTACAGCAGATGTTTCTCCACCAGGACTTTTCGCACAGTTTATTTCACACAAGCTCAGGTTCACAGTTGTGACAATGGTGAACATGTCAAGTATAGGTGTTCTCACTATCTTCATTCTCTAAAGGCAAAGATCCCCCTGCTGATCCTTTGGAAGCTATGCTGCTAGAAAATCTAAAAAACAGTTAGTCTAAAATATATATGGTTTTTTATAACAGCTGAGATTTGAGCTATGGGAGTTCCCTGGGGGGTATTCAATAGGTGCAAAGTGTCTGATATTAATCGATGTGGGTCGAAGGTTTCCAAAAAGAGGAAAAACCAACAAAAAGGTTACTTCTGGTTTTAGTATTTGTCTGAAGTCTAACGGCCAGGATAAGTATTTATGCAACCGAAATAGGAAATGCCCTTGGCTTGGAAGATAATAGGTTGCTATGCATGAATTCGAAAATCTTGAAAAACAACAAATTCTAACTTGAGCCTTCCTTAGGGAATCTCTTATGAGTTTTGGATTGCAATTGTGTGAGTGGCCTTTTTATTAAAGATCAGCTTATTAAAGTTCAGATATTCCCAGAACAGCTCATTTCCCAGTCCTGCTTCATTTATGAAGAAGTTGAAGACCAGCATTTCAGCCTTATAGTACCCACAAGCAAAAAGCCCTCACTGTGTACCTGAAAGTGTTGCTCTGACTGATACCTGTGACCCTGTTCTTTGATAAAAACCTCAGCAAAATCAATGTGAGCTCTCACTTCAGAATGCTTTAAGTCTGCCCATCTCACTCTCAGAACAGAACTCAAGATTATTCTACTCTACCTCACCCATACTTGGGAGGACTACTCAGGTTTCAAAAATGAGGTTTCAAATTTGGGTCCACTCTAGAATTTTTTTAACTGTGGTGTAACTCACACTTTGCATTTCCAGACCTTTCTCAGAGAACAATATCCACTACTGTGTCTATAAAACGCACTTTGCAACGAACATGCAGGTTTCTAAATTACCCTTTCAGTTTTTCATTTTGCTACAGACTTTGCATGACCTGATATTCAATTTAACCTGTCATTCATCAAGCATTTATACAAGCATCTCTTCTTTATCATTTTGGTCCCTTGTTTACATTGTCAGATGACGACCAGAGCAAAGATAAGCTTTTCTTGATTATTCCGATAAACATTTTTTCTCTCCTTTACATGACTAACTCTTGAGCTCTTTCAAGTTCAGTTCAGCAGGAAATGTTTGCTGTTCTGGCAGAACTGCTTTACTAGGTCCAATGGTTCCAAAGTTCAGCTAAAGATGGTGACCTTAGGCGAGGTCTAGTTGGGCCAGCCCTGCTGGGTTTTCACCAGGCTCTCTGAAGAGGGTGCTTGGCAGTAACTCTGCGTGACCCCCTCAGCAAGCTCCATTCAGACCATAAACTCACAAATTAACAACAGATTCTGTAGGTTACAGGCCATCAAGATAGAGGGAAGGATGGCTGAATCTGATTATGGAGCCACTTACGAGACTTGCAGTAGGTAGCATTGCATAATTTTTTATTGGAAGATGTCCCTTTTGGACATAATTGCCATTTTACTCAACTAATTATAATTATGCTTAATACCGAAAAAAAGCACAGACTGTTCAATACAGCTGACACTGACAATATTTGTGCAAAGCATAACTGTTTCACAAATATAATCTGAGTTCAAGTGATTCCAGGACCAAATTGAATACCTGGCAATCAGACCTCCATAAATCATCATTTTAAATGAAGCATACACTTTCAGATTCAGTGAGACATGAACTATTCCAGTTCACTTTTACTTCTCTATCAGTCTCTACACATGCTGTTTTGTCTTTAACTACAGCTAATCTATGTTTCTATGGGCTAACTTAAACAGGCTTTTGCTGTGTCTTAATCTTCAGGCTAAAAAATAATTTTTCTTTGCAGTAAAAGAAACTTCCCATGCAAAACTGCTAACACATACTGTACTCTTTTGAAACCGGGTTGTTCGGGTTTTTTTGATGGTGCGTTTGTAGCCACAGAGTTCAAAACCAGGACCTCAGAGTGTTTCTTTACTCATTCCTGCTATCATGTCACCCTCTTCACAGGCATGCATCTATACAAAAGCACTTCTGAGTGCAAAATTTACCCTCTGACAATCAGGGTACAACAACTGCTTTCTAGAACAAGAGCTCTGACCTGAGAGCACCACTAAGTTGCACTGGGAAGACTAGAGGATTACACTTCCCACCTGCCCTCGTGGCTGGCAATACAGTCAAGTGTTTCCACCCTCCTGTTGTCTCATTCTCCTGCTCTGTGTATTAATATACCATGCAGAAATTTAAATTAAAACAAATAAGCCACAATCTGTGGCAGTTTATATGCAATCACACATTCAGATCTGTTGCCTTTGCATCAGGGGTGGTGACCTCCCCACTGAGGAACAGGGAAAGGTGCTAACTTTTGAAATGTCTCCAAAATGAGTTACTGGCACTGGTAAGAAGAGCCCTGAATGACACACCATACTGGGGGGTGGGGTGAGGGGCACGTACTGGATGTTTTCATCATCTCTATGCTTTGTCAGGACTCTACTATGGTTTGTTGCATTTGCTATTCCTCCTTTTCATTCTCTGCTAAGTCGTTCTGCACCACTTGTGCCCTGTTACTGTAAGCCCAACTGACAAAGCTCTGTCCCTTGCCCTGCAAGAGCATACTGCCATGATAGATACTGGGAAAAATCAAAGTAATTTGAATGTCTTTCCTACAGAGAAAGCTCTTCTGGATTTGCCGCTCCTCATGACATATTCAGTATGAGAAGAGAAGGAGAGAATATCGATTCAATCACCATATGCTACAAGAAAGCCACCCACAGATAGCACATAATCTGATGCTATAGCCCCTAAGTTTAGACCTAATGGGCCCTTTTGAACAAATGGATCTTGCCTCATAATGTAGCCCCTGCTCATCTAAAGTGGAAAGAGCCAAGAAAAATAGCTGGATGCCAGCTGCCCACAGTACATTTGACACGAAACTTGTGAAAAAACTCAGTCACAGTGAAGAGCAAACTATCTACAGACAGCTTTAACAAGCACTCTGAGCTCTTACTATTCTTTCATTGTAGCATTTTCATGTCTATTATTTTACTGGGCTGGACCCACTTAATAAAAGGATAATGTATCTTGTAATGAGATGATTGGATTATCTCTGTGATAGCTGCAGACAAAGGTGATGTGAAAAGGAAAAGAGCCTCCCCTTCTGCACCCAAATCCTTCTGCGGCTGATTCATTTGCAATCTCTGTAGCCACAAACAAAAAATCTTACAGGAATGGTAGGATTAATGTTAATTTTACTAATTCAGAAGAGAGAAAATCTCTTCTCCCCGTATGAGTATAGAATCCCTTGAGCTCAGACTCTGGTGTGCTGACCACAATTAGGCGCACTGTTACATGCCAAAATTATGTCCTATGACACCAAGAGAAATGGAAGGTCATAAAACTCACAGTTTTCAAATAATCCCTCAAGACCCAGACCCCTAAAGTACTAAGCCTTTTGTCCTTTCAAGAGCAGCAACAAACAGAAATTCAGTGTGTGAAAAAAGTCTGGAGCAAGCTTTGCAAATGAAAACACATGGCACGGCTCTCATCCCCCATGCCGGGAGCACACATGGAGGGAACAACTTGGTCCAGCTTGGAATGTACTGGCCATTGAAACACAGTTTCTTCTAAAGATACATCTGACTTAGAAGAATGACAGAACACGACAAGGATGAGGACAGAACAATATAAAAATGGCTACATACTCTCATCAGATCCAACTGTGGGATGAATAGTCCTAAAAAAATGGGGTCTTTCAAAAACCCCCACAATTTAACTTAAATACACTTCTTTTGAAACCAGCTTGTGTGCTAGCCCTCTCTTTCCTTTTACAAAGAACATTGAAGGTCATTACAGCAAAGAGCTCCAGGCAAATTTCTCAAAGTTCACAGCACCTCATGAAGACAATTCACTTCGATAAATTATTAGGTGATAACTAATATGAATTCTGAAAAGATTTGGGCAGTACCCGGTGGGGAAAAAAAATCTGCTTTGAACTATCCAAAAAATATGAGTAAGCCATGTAGAAATAATTAATCATATACAACCCATTATAATTAAAAGTGTATTCTTAAATAGCTTCTTGATTGAGAACAAATGCCTCATTAATCTGGGACGTACTGACTTAGGAACACAGGAAATGTCAAGCAGAGAATGATGACCAAGATGACATGGGACTGCACATGCTGCATGTGCCCCATCTTAGAGGCTCACAGAGAACACTCAATGCAAAGGTCAGTGAATGTAGTGGCTTGGAAAAAACTCCACTGACATCTGATTCTTTTAAAAGTCAAATTATTTTCATTGTAGACCACTAAACATCATAGGAGTTCAAAGTGGCTGCATTATCATCCCATCTGCCATTGTTTGCAGTCATACCTTCTGCTCCAGTATTTCTCTGGGAACATTTCTATTGCTCATACTTTTACTAAAACAAAAGTATATTGTTGCAGCTGCGTGTCATTCTATGCCCACATACCATTTTCTGGACAACGTTGAGTTTGCTCTGTACATGATACAGGTGAATTAAGAGGGGTGCAACCACATTGGCATAACCCCAACCCTGATCCAATACATCTTCCCTCACAGCAGGGTTTACTGTCCTGGGCTTGGTACCCTGTTATTCAGCTGGCCCAATACAAAGCAAGCCCTTTGAAAGCTCCTTTCTGGACTGAAACATGCTTTAAAAAGGCTTCACCCTTCAATTTTATAAAACTTTATTGCTGATTTTCAAAGGCTATAGTCTAAAAGCAATCTCTCATTATTACAACGCTGTAATTTAGAGAAGAAATTTCATTACATTAATATTTTGCAGTAGAATCTCTGGTGCAAATAACATATTTTATTCTTTTTCCTTAGAGATTTAATTGTTTTGGTAGATTTCACCCAGGGAATCAGAACTTGCTCAAGTGGCAAAGCCAAGCTTTTCAAGTCTTTACACCTTCAGCAGGTAGCCGAGCTGCATCAGACCACTTTCAGCTGCAAATTTGCTGAGACAATTAGGCCATTTGGGCTCAACACCAGTTTGAAATGAAGAAGGGTATTATAGAGCAGCTTTACAACTTTGAAAACTCAGTTAGCACCTCTTTTTTTCTTGTAGTCTATGTAAGGAAGGCTGTGTCACCATGACCATGAAGCCAATTTCCTTCCATGGAAAGACATCAACTTTGATAAAAATGCAGATGCAAGTCACGTTTCCAGTTTCTCAAAAGAAAGGAAACTTTAGGAAAAAAAACCAAAATCATATGTAGAGAAAATCTGGATTTTGCTGAAAAGTTGTTTGCTGTTTCAAAAATAGCTCCAACTGTACTAACATTGTCCCTCTGGCTGAACTGCAGCAATGGGTCACAGGAGTTATCTCATGAGCTGTTTATGGGAGCTCATGATGATCTGTCTCATATCTTGCTTCTTCTCTGCGCTCCAGATTGTATTTGCTATTATACAGAGAGAAGTTCAGGAGATTTGTTGGACAGGGGTTAAACCTGCTACTCTTTCAAAATGTTTTAAAATTTATTCCAATTCAATTTCTGTGCAGTGTAAACTGTACAGATATATATGAAATCATGTTTAAATAGCCTGAAAAGCAGTTTTACAGACAAAAAAAAAAAAAAAATTACAAGCACAGAGGAGTGTCTTGCCTGCCCCAGCTGTCTGATCAGAGGATAATTCAATATAGCATAATTTACCTTTCACATGTTACCAATATGACTTCAGAAAAAAGTACTGAAAATCTCACTGAAAGCTTAATTTCAATGAGACACATTGAAGTTATGCTTTGTCAAGTAATTCTGAACAACAAATGCCTAAAAGGACATCACAGACTTCACTGAGCTATTCCATGGACAGAAAAGATATACATCCATTAAATAAAGTACTCATTGCATGTTAAGTTCTACCAGCTCTACTCACCTCCATTTTTCAGTAACATGGTTAAAAGTGTTCAAGTACATATTCCTAGAATAGTACCATAATTGGATCATGGTGTTTATTTTACTGTAGTTCACCCAGTTGTCCCTTATGGCAGCTCCCTTTGGGGAGAGGCTTAGCTCCCAATACTCATCATTGTAGAGGCTGCTAAGTTTTCACTGGAGGTCAGAAAAAGGGGGAAAAATTGTCAGGAATACTTTATTCTGAGAATGCTGGGCGTAGGTGAAAAGATTCCCAGAAAAAGTTGTGCAGTTCCACACTCTCAGGTGAAATGTGGGACCACAACAGGGTAACTGTGAGTTTATTGATCAGAGATCCACACTCTGATAAGTGTGAGAGCCCAAACAACCATGCAGAGGACAGTAGGGAAAAAGTGGATGATTGGGTTAGTGTCCAGTCAGGACACAACAGGGTTCAACTTATACAATTTCTCCTTTTAGCAGCAGATCACATATATGATGCCCACCGTAGTTCCAGAGCAAACAAAACAGCCTGGCAATAAACAGAGGCTGGGGCCACTGTGACCTGACGATCAGCAGTGGCAGGATGTTCACTCTGTGAACTGGGATGAGATAGCACATGCTGAGCCCAGCCCTTGACTCTGAGCCAGCCTCCCGAGCCTCCCCTCCCCCTTGCACCGGGTGCCACTGCAGAGGATACGTTTTCAGATGCAGGGCACAAAAAGTGACTGAAATCCTGTGGCTTGTTCCATATCTCTTTATCTGTAACAATCCCCTCAGTGTATTGGATCAGACTCTCTCGTATCCTTGCACTTCTCTACTTGCAAACAACAAACATCAAAACATTGTCTTTCCTCTTACAGCACCATTTGATGCCCAGTGGATGTGTCTGGCTTGTGGTAGCTCCACCAGTTCATCATCGTCATTGATCAACTGATCAATTATCTGCCACATGACTCCACCAAATTCTATTAGCATTTGTCAGTGATTTAAATATGTGATCATGTTTTCAAAACACGATTCATTTTCACACAAACAAATTTTCCTAGGTTATAGTTTAAAACAAATCCTCAGACAACCTCTTATTCCAATTAAATTTAATCCTTTAAATAAACTGCAGCAAATTAGAGGCAAAGACGAGAAGGCTACTGAGGTAAAAGAAAGTCTATAGGGGGATGATACACAAAGAAATTCATAAGAAAACCTTTCTCATGTACTACCCACATGTGCCATCTGCACAGTTATTGAATCAAGGTCTGAGCTGGGGGTTTTTTCTGTTATTTGAGTTACAAGGAAACCATATTTGGCAGAATTTAGAAATGCATTCCTTGTACAGAACGATGCTGCCAGTGGTCCTTGGGTGGATCCAAATTTGGTCCTGCTGAACACAGTGTACAGCTCCCACCTCTGTCCATGCAGTCTGCACCTCGAACAGCACAGACATGTGTGTCCCCCTCACCAGAAAGGATCAGGCTGCAGCATTTTTAGAACAATCTGGGCTTTTCAGTTTTAGTCATATGCTTGTAATCTTGCTAATATGAATTTAAAGGGGTGACACAGATTTTTTTCATATTGAAAATCACCTTTTTGCACTGAATTGTCTTCTTTTTGCTGACACTCTCTCAGAGTTGGTCTAAACTTTATTAATAACTTTGGTGTTCATCATGGTAACATTAATAATGAAGGATTCATTTGGTATTAATCTAGATGCTATATACATATTTGTAGAAATTCCATTGCAATCCCACAGTAGTTTACTGTTCCTGCCAATCCTGATTGAATATTTCAGCACTACAATGCAAAAATAATTCTGAGAATTGTTGAAGCCTTTGGTACACTGCATACTTGGTAAGAAGTTTAATGACTACTGTTATTGCTTTTATTAATTTGTTTAAAATGTATTTCAGCTGTCTCATAAACATTAAAATGTCTCCCATGTCTTGCATCACAGTAACTTAAGCATGATTATCTAATGTTTAAAGTACTTTTAACAGCAGTTTAAGCCAGTCCAGCTAACTTTATACCCAGGCAGTTTTGGAGAATTCACACCCCTTCTGAGGTAGCTCTGCTCTCTGATTCAGCTTGGCTGCAGTGGGCAGTGGCATCTTAAACATGCATGGTGGTGTCTGCAGCCCCTGGCTGAGTGCAGCCTCCTCAGGCTCCTTTTAAATCTAAAATCTTAAAAATCTAGTTAAAAATGAGACTTCAAGTAACATTCCAGATGTCTTTCAGAAAATCAAGATCTTAAGAACTGACTGGCCTAAAATGATATTGATAATTTCTTACCTTTTCTCCTGTTTATCTCAAATCTACTTAATAGCATTTCTCAATAAATCCAAGAATAAAATGTATTTTAAAAATCTTATGGTATTGGTGTTACAGTGCCTCTCATTACCTTTCACATGAATTTCTAACAGAGTTGAAGGGGAGAATGTCCATTTTCTAATTGGATTTCTTTCATAATAGCATTGTCTCAATAACAAAGCCTACATGGCACATTATGACAGTGTGACAGTGGAGTAAGGGAAGATGTGCCTGTGGAGTAGGAATCAGGAAAAATAGATCTCAGTTAGAGACTTCTTATGGTTATGATTCATTCAACCGTGCAACCCTTTCCCATGCCACATATTTTGCCATCTAAAATGAAGAAGAAATTATGTTGAACTTGTGGAGTTTCCATACACCTGTCAGAGTGGATGATCAAGCTTCTGCACCTAACAGTCCATAAAAATCAAGTGCAAGCTCATGTGGCACCTTGAAAGAAGCATGGTCGGTGTTCTACAAATGCTTCAAAGGAGTCAGCCAGGCTTAAACAAGCCATGATATTTCACATCTAGTCCCACACAGGGTAATAAAACCCAGCACTGCATAGAGACCACAGTCCAACTTCTGCCTTATGACATTACAACTTAACCCTTGTGTCCTGAATTGTACCATGTTCTAGTCTAGAGACACCAACCAACAGAACAGACCTCACTTTTTGACCTTTTGCTACCTGATGCCCTTAAATTAACTCACCACAGCTCAAACTTAGAGCAAAATGCAGCTAAAAGCTTTTACATCTCAGGAAAAAAAGCTGCCTAGTGTTCTCTCCAGGTCTGTGAATAAATGCCACTGAATTTTCAGTTGTTTGTAGCTATGAAATGGGGCAGTAATAATTGTCTCTTGGCTAGACATACTCTTGGTACCAACAAAATAAAATCACAAGAAGAAAGAATTCTGTTCTCTAGACCTCCCTTACATTACTACTTGTGATGAATTATTTCTACTACCTCCAAAACCACTTGTGCTTTTTATAGAGAGAAACTGGTACATCCAGGTTAAAAAAAATAAAAAAAATCACAACCCTGCAATAGAAAGAAAACTCATTCCTTTCACATGTGAAAACATACATTATGTTGGATCACTGAAAGTGTTTCTATAGCAGACTCAAAAGCATAACCAGACTATGAGGAAGGCTGACAGTTGACTTCAGTACTCACTAGAAAATACTTAGCTGCACAATTAACTTTGACTGGACAGCAAATTTTCAGATGGCCGAAGAAAAAGAAAATTAGTTCCACCCTAAGACTCTTCTCTGTAATTCAAGACTGTATCCATGTGAGCCTGCCAAGAGAAGCATGCTCAGAAAGAAACCTATTCTCTCCCCTTCAGTTCAGCAGTGGTGGAAAGTTCCCATCAGAACGACAGTTATGTCAGTAAAATCATGTTGTCTTGTTAAAAAAAAAAAAAGAAAAAAACCATAGTTTAACAGGGAAAGGGCTAATGAATGATTCAGTTAAATAACAATAAGATTTTTAGGAAGTCTTGCATGAAAACATACATTAAAAAGAACAGCGTTATCATAGTAATAATGTATAATTATCCCTTCACATTTATCCTGCCTCAAATAGAGTTACTAAAGAAGGCAAGAACTAATACCCTCATTTTACAGCTAGCATATCACAGAGCAAAATATCCCTCTCAAAGTTGTGCAAGAGAGCACATAGTGGATTCAGGCATCCTGCATAACTTTGCTTTTATTACATAATTATATTTCAGTAAAGAAAAGCAACCAACCAAAACAAAAAAAACTCAAAAAACCCCACCAAACCAAGGAAAACCAAACAAAAAACCCTATATGAGATTCTTTGCAGAAGAAGAAAATAGGGTTTTATGGATCTCTGACTGCATGATGCATCAAAGCCTTACTACAGAATTCTGCAGCCTAAAGTACCTGTTTGCCAGGCTTCAGAGTCCTGGGAAAATAACAATTTAAAAATGGTAAGAGATGAAAAGAAGCATTTTATCCAATTTCTAAAGTTGTTTCAGTACTAAAAAAATGTTTAAAACAGCACCTATCTACCCCAGTATTTGCGCAGGAACTTTATATGACACAGCTATTCAGGGACCCCATTCTCCATGTATACTAAGATATTCACATATATCAACCTGCTGGCTATATTTCCAGAAACCCTGTGTAAAGATTTATACTTCCCATATTTATTGAAAGCGCTGTGAGTTTCCCAGCTAGACAAACATGGACACATAGAAACACATGTGCGACATTACAGAAGTAAACAAGAAGGTGAATAACCAACTGCATTTCAGGACTGGAGGACTGCAAAATACAACTTGTTTTGCTTAGGACTTTGCAATTGGGGAGGGGTCTAAGTGCTGCACCAAGGCGCAGCCTTATTTTGAAGCCTCTATCCTTACTGAGGGATGTGGTAACGTGCCATCCGTGGCAGCTGAGGCCACATCAGGAGGCATGTGCCTCCCAGCAACCTGGAGACTCGTGGGAAGTCCGGTATGGAGTCAGATCATCCTAAACAACAGACCAAGGCGTTATAGGCCTGAGGCAAGGATTTGGGACATGTCATAACCCGCAAGGAAGGGCTTGAATTACAACGAGCAAGAAAATGCTAAGACTGAACTATATTTTAAGCATGTAATCTCCCATCATGTGGTATTATTCAGGAAGCTGCTTGAGCCTTGGCAGGGCTTATTCTCTTAGTGAGAGCTGGTGCGTTAGCAGGAGATTATTGTGGGGCAGGGAACAGAGAAGGAAAAGGATTGAAGTGCCTGTGACGTAGGAGGGAAAGGAGGTTACGCAGCATGAGCCGGAGAAGGGAAAAGATCCACAGGCGCAATGGGAGGAGCATGTGACAGTCCCTGTGCCTGATAATGAAAGGGCTGACAGCCTCTCTGGCAATAAAAATCAGTTGTTTAAAGTTGAAACCTGAATCCCGAAGCAAGAAGTCACTGAATATCCATTTTGAAGAAAAAAAAAATAGTGTTCACTGTGAAATATATATTAGATTAGTAGCTGTGGGATCAAGCTAAGCGTTCCTGTACAGTTTGCTATACAGGAATTATTCATCCAGATATGCAAAACCTGCTCACTTGATAGATGGCTGAAGTCCTCAAAAGCAAGCTGGATAAGCTGACTCTGTTGCTTTCACTAGGGCTGAACCGGTGCCAACCTTTTTCAGAATCAATACCTAGAGATGCTTCCAAGGCATCACAATAAAGTGTTGGCATTGTTACAAATGAGAAAGCACCCTCTCCAGATCTGCATGTGCCTGCTGCCTTTTGGACACGTTTGAGCTTCTAAATCTTTCATCCCTCTTGCAGCAACACAAAAGAACTACTGTGCACTTAAGGCAGCCAGTGGGGATAGGGAAGGTATTTAATAAGGTTCACTGCAGTTTCAACACCCAATTTATACTTTTCCAAATGAGATAAAAAGTAAAAAGGCTGCAAATCCCTCTAGTTAAGAGTATCACATCTCTGTATGCACATAAGAGTAGGCAGCTGCTAATTCAAGTCACTGATTTACATTTACCAGACATATAAAAGACTAGATATTTTTTTCTAAAAAAAATCAATACATGAATTAGTAAGGGTTTGGGGCACATAGGCTCTTGTCATGGTCATTCCAAGTGCTCTTTTGTCATCTTGTCAGGTGGAAATCAAGTAAGAAATGGTTATTATTCTTTTTTATTGGAAAAGGCAGCAACAGAAGCAGTATGCCTGTTCCTTCTCTGGGGATTTTTTCCACATATTTTCTATCTTTTATTTTTAGTATTTCACTTTTGCACTGATCTTCCCTTATAATTCTTCTACATTCTCTGCTTTAGGTTCTTCTGGGCTCAGTAAGTGTTATGGCACCCAGTCCCTCTTTTACAAGGACCTGCAGAGCTTTTAGTACTGTAGGTGGGTTCCAAAACTTTATTGGTGCTTCCTGACCACACTAGGCTTAAGAACCCAGATCCCGTAAGCCACACGTAAATCTATTATCAAAAGCTGTTTCAAAAACAGTTTAAAAAAGCCTTTGCAAAAACTGAGACTGCTCTTGATCGTTCCTCCATACACCTTAGCTGTTATTGTTCTAGATATTAAATATGACCATAATGCCCCTTATTGGGCTCTCTTGGGTGCCATGTCTAACTCAGCTGTTCTTTTGGAGGGTGGAAAGATAAAGGCAGAGGGGCAGGAGAGCAGGACAGAACAAGGATAAATAGGAGAAGGCATGGAAGAAATCCCTAACAGAGGAACCTCAGCCACTATAATTACCAGAGCCCAAATTTAACTGTGCTACACTGATTTTTGCAAAACGAGCTTCTTATCTATTAAAGATGAAGCTCAGAGCTTCAGTTTGATGGCCTAGTTCCTTTTTAAGGCTATCTCCAGAGGTGCAGCCTTCCTAGTGACTGTAACCGCACCATTCCATCAGTTTCTTTAAATCTTGGATATTTCACTTCATGTTACCTCCATTATCAAGTTGCTTTGTTCAGCAGCTTTGAAATATTATATAACACCAGTCTCCCTTGTCCCCTTGAATATAAAATATTACTATTAATCCTTTTGTAACTGTGAATCTAGGTTATATAATTTCTTCTATAGACTTTTTTTAAAGTTGACAGAAAATGCAGAAGAGGTATTTTCCTGATTTAAATTTTAGAATTTGTTCCAAATGAAAAACTACTCTATTGGCCTTTAGGCAGTATACCAACTGAGGCAGACATATTTAAGCAAAACATAGGATGCACTGAAACAGATAAGGTGCTGATAAAGTCTTCTAGGCATTTTCAAATCTGTAGACTGAAATAATTATAGAACTTAGACATGTATCAAAAATATAAGGCTGAACTTCATAATGAGAAGCTTGGCAGTTTTATGCCGTGGTATTTTACAGCCTCTAACTTCAGTGTTTATCACTTCTTACAAATTACTCAGAAGTTACTCAGGTAAAAAGAATAAACATTCAGTCTAGATGTCTCTGACACATGAAATACATGCTAAATTTTTGTGAAATACTAGACAAGTAGAATCTCTACATTCACATTCAGAAGCATCATAAGCTGAGTAATTTAACCAGCGATGATAAAATAAATTATATTCTTTTTAAGGCTATGCACCGAAAAGCTGCTAAATGAAAAGTGACTTTTACTCAGTGGGCAAAGCTGTTAGATGAATTTCAAGTCCTGCAGATTAAAAACAGAAGAAGAAATGTTATCTTTCTCTGCGCCTTGAATTTAATTCCGATTCCCATTCAGGTCTGAATAAACTCAGTGGGCATTCTCCATTTATCTTCAGCAAGCTACAGATCAAGCTCAGGAATCATGTTACAGCTCGAGAAGAGATACTGTTGTACTGCCATTGTCTCTGCTGATGTAATAGACCTGCAGCTGAATAAGCTTCATTTCTGAAATTTCATCGGCTGATAAACCAACTATAATAATTCTAATTTAATAACTGAGAAAAAATCAGAAGTCTATTCTAGAAATGAAAAAAAAAAAAAAGCTATATTTTATCTTATTTTATTTTATTGTATGGGACCTGTTGTGGGAAAACAACCCCAAACTTCCAAAGTTTAACAATAAAAGAGCTGTAAACAGTAAGTCGATCTAGAACAGACTGCCCAGCACTGTGCCCAAAAGAAAGTTTAATATCTCCAAGGATGGGGATTCCACAGTTTCAATGGGAAACCTGTGCCATAGCTATGTCACCCTCACAATAAAAAAGCTTCTGCTCTATTGAAGGGGAACCTCCTGTGCTTCAGTTTGTGCTCACTGCCTCTTGTCCTGGTACTGGGCATCACTGAAAAGAATCTGCCACTGTTTCTTTTGTACCTTGTTCCAGATATTTAAATATATTGACAAGATCTCCCTGAACCTTCTCTTCAGCTGGGCCGCATAGTCCCAGCCCTCTCAGCATCTGGAGCCTCTCCTATGAGGAAAGGCTGAGAGAGTTGGGGTTGCTCGGCCTGGAAAAGACAAAGTTTTGGGGGGACCTTAAAGCACCTTCCAGTGTCTGAAAGGAGCCCACAGGAGAGATGGAGAGGGGCTTTTTACAAGAACTTTTGGTGATGGGACAGGGGGGAATGGCTTCAAACTGAAGTAGGATAGATTTAGATTTGATATTAGGAAGAAATTCTTCCCTGTGAGGATGGTGAGGCCCTGGCACAGGTTGCCCAGAGATCCTGTGGCTGCCCCTGGATCCCTGGAAGTGCTCAAGACTAGGTTGGATGGGGCTCTGAGCACCCTGGGGTAGTGGAAGTTGTCCCTGCCCATAGCAGGGGGGGTGGAATCAGACAATCTTTAAAGTCCTTTCCAACCTAAATAATTTTATGATTCATCAGAAGAACAAGAAACAATCAAAATGTTCACTCATCATTGTGCAAATTAGCTACTATGGCTCCAATGCCTCTTCAAATTAATCTGCTACTTGACACAGGTAACCCTGGGAAAAAGAAACACCCTTTTAGGAAAAGCTTCATAATTTACTTTCTCTCATGCTGAATAGCCTTGAAAGACCATAAAAACTGTGAGACAGTCTGAGAAAATATCAGCCACAGCTATACTACATATTCTGCTAAAATAGAAGAACCTGACTCTGTGGGTTTAAGAGCAGATAGGAGTGTGTTCACACTGCACAGAAAACAGGGAAGGGGTATTTTCCCCTCTCACCTGTACAGCATGGCTCACTATCCCACTGCCTGGGGAGCACAAAGCCACTTCTGGCCCTTTGCTGCTGACTTTATTAAAATCCTCCATCTTCTAAGCTTTCACCTGTAATCTTGATAAATGAGATCTTACTGGGTATGTTCAAAGAGTTCAGTAAGATCTATGTCTAATCAGGGCAAGAGTAACCTGTAAACACTAAAAATGTCATTTTTTAAGGGGGAGAAAAAAAGAGCATGCATTTTCCCCAAGAAGACAAGATATTTGCTGGCTATTTAATGTTGCTGCTATGATCTTGCTTCTGACAGAATTTTTTAAATAGGGGCAAATATTTTTTTTCTCCCTCTCCCCCCCCCCCCCCCCTTTTTTTTTTTTGGTCTAAAGAATCAGGAAGAACAATAGCAAATGCCAATGCTTGTGGAGATCTAGAAAAGTATATTCGTGATTAAATTATTAACCAGGACTTTCTATACTGGGAAGGTGTGACTGGAAGTATCTAGGCTGAGACAGACATTCCTCTGCTTAAAATTCAGCGTGAAACATATGGAAAGTGATACACCAGGATGGATTTTGAAATACTTACACAGAATAATGTGGGAGCCAACCAGCTGCTGTTTAATTTAGATTGTGCAGTGAATAACCAGTGTCACCTGGCTACCATAGGGAAATAGAAGGTTAATAAAACTCACTACAGCCAAATATTACAAGAAGGAAACTTTCCTGCATTCCTCTGTCAATGTAAATATTGGTTATTCCAGTCTCTTTGCTTAATTGGAGATTTCACTACTAGATACAACAAAATATGTAGGTTTGAACCAGTTCTAGAAATGAAATACTAATGCAACGTGAACTGAAATAGAGTAACTTGGTTCAATAAGAGTTGCAGGAACTTACCCACAATGACAATGCATTTCAGGAGGCTGCCTGAATACGTAAAAGTAATTTAAACTTAGGTATTTTTTTCAGTTATGTGAAGAATTAAAAAATTTGAGAGAAATGTGTGAACACATTTTAGAATTCCTCACTCTTAATTGAATCACCAGGCTGCAACTAAAAGCCTGGACCCCGGACAATAGGTATTAAACATAGCATGCAATGTTTTTTACATCTATTTTTAGAAAAAGCAATGTTTTTAAGAATCCCCACAGAAAGTAATTTTCTGGCATGCACAACCATCAGACATCGTGTCTCTTTGCTTATGAGGGCATTTTCATACCAAGCTTTCACATTTGCTGTGGTTGATTGCATTCAATCCAGCAATTCCCATTGACTTCTAGGGGCTCTGGAGAAGGCCATCAGTGACCTCATGTTTTCTACCTTTTCTGTTAAAGTTTCTTTGAAGCTAAAACCAGGTTTTTCAGTTGAACATCTTTCCTCCTTATACTTCAATTATATTATTCTAAGCCAATAATACTTTACACTGAAAATATGTACAGCTGTGATGCTTCCGGAAGCTGTGGCATTCTGTCAACACACACCTTCAATTTTATTAAGGACCTTATTAAAACTTATTCTGATTTCTCAGTGTTAGATGCTAAGCTGTGGTTACAAGGCTGAGTTCTGAGTTTTCTTCTAGAAATTGTGCTTCTGTAAATAGAATATGACTGGCTATTTTTCAACTGTTCTGTAACTTAAAACACAGCACTACCAATTTCTTCAGAACAACAAACTCAACAAATTAGAGTACTTTTTGTTTCTGTCGCTAAGGAGCCTGTGTGGTCCACAGCAGGATAACTGAGAAGAAGGTTTGCTGATTTCTGGTTTAGATTTCTATTGAATGACAACAAAAATCATATACTACTGATAATCTGAACTAAAGCAGACCAGCATTAGATAGCATTTGACCAGTGAATTCATATGACACATGCCATGATGCTCCCTACATAAACTGAAATGATATGCTCTGAGGATACAATTACACTTATGATCCTAAAATACATAACCTTGGAGAGAGTTCCTAGGAAGGAAAACAAGAAAAATGAGTAATCAACATTTCCACTGGGAAAACAATCTAATTTTAATCTGCAGTCTACATCAAATATTCCCACAACCAACTTTAGCCAGCTTTGGAGGTTCACAAACTAGTCTAAAAAGTACTCTTAAAAAACCCAAACAAATAAATAAACCGTAACCAAACTAAAGCCAAACAAAACAGATCACATATTTATTTTACCACCTAATGACAAGCACTAGTACTACTTTACCTGGCAAAACTAGAATGTATTTATGAATCTGTGAAGCACAAGTTTCTTTCTGAGATCTCAGGACTTGCATCTCACTTTTAACTGCTTATGACTCAGTCTCAAGTTTGTATTCAGACATATGGAATTGGAGAATTCATTTTTGTCTGGTCTCTAGTATGTAAAGCTGTACTTTGAACCAGCCACAAGAAAAGAGACCACATGAGTGGCTGAAAGAAGTGGTATTATATTATATCACAATTACTGGTCCACACAGAATTAGGATAAAGGCAACAATTAATGGAAGACATCACTGAAGTCCAGTTTACGACTCAGTATCAGAGTTTAGAAAGTTTCCATGTTAATTTCCAGCACATTTCTCTCTTAATATTTGTACAGCAGTATTTTCTTTTCCATCCCTGACCTGTCTCAGAATTTTTCTGCTTGTTCACTCCTTTCTGTTGAGAAGTACATCTAAAATACTTAATCCAGATTTGACCCTTCTCAAATTTAAATCTGAGCTTCCAACTGGTGACAAATTTTAAAATGCTGATTTTTTTTCTCTCTCACTAAGATCAAATAAATCGCTCCTTCAGTGTGGCTATTCAGACCCAAAGTGCTTCTCAAAAACCTGAGGCAGTCCTTGGAAGGATTAAAAAACTATAATAGGATAACCCCGCAGAAATCAATAAACAAACATCTAATAATGTAATGCACACCACTCAACTTTTCTATATCAGGTGAAACAGTTCTCAGTAATTGAATTTACCTCAGATCCTTTAGGAATGTTGATGATCCACACAGCTGCCTGAAATTAAAAATTGGAATATGATTCTAAGTAATTTTATTTAATACACAGTAGGAATTTATCACTGAAAGACTTGTGTCAAGGGTCCTACAGCATCTTATCTAAAAGGATTGTGATGAATTTTCACTTGATTCAGCAGTTGCCTATGTTTCTATTACTAAAGCCTCCAAAATACCTGGTGAAAGCACCACTGACATGATGAAGTATCACACAGTGTGAGTGGCGCTGCATACTAAAGGAGACTCAGGCTGGGGCATGTCCCCAGTGCAAAACTCTCAGGCCAGTTCTCTGCTGGCCTACTGCTGCTTTCTTTGCACTTTAACATGGCACTGAAGACTCTGCTCTCTGATTCCTGACCCTACAACTGGATTGGAGGGGAAAAGAAAATAAGATGTTGTATTTTGGTTTTTCCTACTTCAAGGAATATTTTTTTTTTTCTCTACAGAGCTACTACTTGGAGATAAGAAGGCAAGGAACAACCTGGTAGGACTGTACTATTAACTATTGTCCATTGAAATAAATCTGTGCTTTTTTTTCCTCAGAAAGTGCAGTTTTACAAAAGCTGCTGTTTTCCACAGCACCAGCCTTTCCTTGCTGCTGTATACAATATATTTTCAGAAACTCTATTTTAGCAAAAAAGGTATGTTATTGTAATTACCCTGCTAACTGAAAAGGGAGGCACCAGAGGTATCAATCAGCTGATGTGAACCAAAGGAAAGATCCTGATACCAGCCTATTAGCCAAGACTTTTATCCCAGTAACTGTGTTTCATGACTGTGTGTACCTTTGGCACACATAGAACGAGCTGTTTGAGAGAGCTGCTCTGTGAAATTTGTAATGATTTTTGCTCAAGGCAAGAGGGATAACAAACAACCACCCTTTCAGCAGCCTGAAAAGGCAGGGGTGGACACTGTCCAGCAAGGAGCAGCAGTAAAACCTGTGCAGTGGATTCCTACAAAGACACAGCCTCAGGTTCAGCCACTTCCATGGGATGGATGTGACCACTGCACTTCAACACGGGAGTTGAGCAAAACTAACAAGGAACAAAACCGAATCTGATGCTTTTAGAAATGAAGGCATGGCCTACTTTTACTTCCTGACCCCAGGCAAATGATTGACATTGGAGCAGACTGTGACCTGTTTAGACTGGTTTAGTGTGTCAACTGCCACCTGGTTTTATGTCATTGAACATGTAATGAGGCTCACTAAATAAGGCAGACCTAACCTAGAAAACTGCATCAGTCTTCACTTATATTTTTAGGGTGATTCTTTCTGAAATAAATTTAAATACCAACCTGAGTCATTCACTGTGAAAGTCTGCACAAGCTTTCCTGTGCTATCAAGAGAGATTAAGGATTCTAGCCAGTTACTTGGTGCCACTTTATTCTGGCTTGGGTGATTTTCCTTTCTTTTTATTTTTTTCGGTTTTTAAAAGGACTCTCATATTATGTGTTGAAAACCTTCAGAGAAAGGGCGTGCCAGAACCAGAAGCTTCAGCGTCTTCAGGAGAGAGGAAATACCAACACAAAAAGGGAGAAGTCACATGCCAGCTCCAGTGACTGGCCGATGCCGCTGCTCTTCCCCAGTAACAACTTAACATTAACTATTTTTATTACTAGCACTGGACATGGGTGAGGAAGCAGGAATCCTGCTGCATGTTTTCCTAAAGGGGACCAGTGCAGTTGTTTCTGACAGGACTGTCCCAGCCTGCTGCATTTCTGGGTGCCCTGCTGAGAGAGCCATTATCACCCTGGAGCTCACCTACACTGCCCAGGGGAAGCTGAACACTTGCTGCGTTTTCTTCTCCACACTCAGCCTCGTCACAGGGCAGGGTTGTAGTAGCCCTGGCTGTGGGCAGGCTCTGCCCTTGCCCGAAGCAGCTGGTGGGCAGGACTGAGCTTGGGGAAGTATTGTGGCCCCACACAAGCCCCAAGATGGGCCATAACAGTGTGACTCCAGGACCAAAACCAAGCTTTGTGCTTGGCTTGCTCTCACAGAGATGTATTCCTACTGCTGTTCCTAGTAAGCTCACATGAGAAGTAGGGCATGTGTCAGCTGAAGCTTAACCCTTTTAAATTTTTTTTCCCCTGACTGAACACTTCTTAAAAAAGGATGATGATTTAGTCTCATTTTCGACTTTATTGCAGCATTGGAAGGTCTTGGATTAGGCTTTTGGATGTTCAGTCGACTTCTGGATCTGCTGCAAAGCAATGGCTTTAGGCAATGCCTATATTTTGAAAAATATGCAGATACTTTCTGTGAGTTGTTCAAACTGCAGTGCTGGGTCTAAACTCACTGACCTACTTTAACTTGTTTTTTGAGTGGCTGAGTTTCAGACTTATCTTCATTTTATCTGGACGTCAAATATTGCTCAGTTTTCAGAATTATTGTTGGCTCTGTCTGTAGCCGATCTCTTCTCTGGGTAGGGGGTTTCCTGCCCTAAATTTTCATTGCTAATTGTAGTCACTCCTAATGCACACAAAAACCACTGTTCCAGGCTACGACATCACCAATGCATGCTCTCATCCCCGAGAGGCCTTCAGACATCTGGGGCATTATGCAGTTAAGTACTTTCACATCTGAACATATTGAAACGAGCACATGTAAAAAAATAATACTTCCAAAGTGTTTGTTGCCTCAAAACTGAACAGCTGGCAGGCTATCAGAGCACCAAGTCCATTTGCAGGGATGGAAACCAAGTGTTTGAGGAAAGATCAGCCACCAGGAGTCACACATGATTGGGCTGTCAAATTGCCGGAGAGAGATGCACATCTTTGAAGGCTCCCCATTCACAGAGGCAGCTGCCCAAACTCTGTCAGTTTGTTTCATTTGTTGGAAAACATGGCCCCAGATCTTGATTCCTGGTGGGCAGATGTTGCTATTCCCGTGTGGTGCTCCCATTCCCGTCCCGGGAACCGTCTGTCGGCATCTCCGCTCCGCGACACACGCCAACTGTTAGCACGAGTTTTCCTTGCGAGGAATTTTCATGCTTCCCTGCAGACGCAGTTGTGCAGACTTAACTTTCACCAACGTGAAAAAAGAGCAGCAGTTTCAGGCATTCAGAAACTTCCGCTCCCTTCTCTGAGTGTGTTTCAGTCTCTGTCACGTGCTTGGTTTGTGGAGTGGCTGAGATTCCCCCCCAACTGGTGACACTGATGACTGGCTGTGCTGCCATTTCTCCACACATGGCATACCTTGCTCTAGGAGAGAAAGGGCTGTGGAGCCCTTAGTTAGAAACCATCATCAGCTTGTGCACTGTCTCCTGTACTGCGCTAGTGTTTTAATCCAAATTTCTCCATGACAGCTCTAGCGGGTTCACATTTCCTTAGACTGCCTTGACTCTGAGTAGTTTGTAGATGTGGGCACAGTGTAGATGCCACACCAGTCAAGGTATTTTTACTTTGTCCTAGCAACACCTCAAGACACTGTGTTGGTGGTGATCCAGCTGGCTGCCAGGTTTTATTGAGTCACTGGCGGAGGAGAGCTGCCATCAGCAGAAGCGCTCTCCTCACACCCCATCTCCTCCTTTCTGAGCAATGCCCAAGTGCCCCTGAGAGTCCTGACTCCCAGAGCCCTCTCCTGTAACATGGCACAGTTCTTCTGTTCTCCAGCAGCAGCATGACCCAGCCAGAGCAGAACATCAGTACGCTTGGTGCCAGGATAAGAGGGTGCGAACGGCTTTGACACGATCCAGGCAGGCCCAAAATAACCTCAGCTCTTGGCAGAGCTGACACAATTTGTATGAGGAGACTTCAGGCTAGTCAGAACTCGTCAGCAGACACCACAAATCTGATTTTCAAAAATGCATTTGAAATGTTTGAAAAGTTCCTCTTCTTCAACTTGGGGTTGTTCCCCCCCGCCCTCCGTTTCTTAATTTACAAAAGTGTGTCAGCAGACAGTGCACATATTGCATGCAAGTTCCATATATTTTTCAGATGTTTGGAATAAATATGGTTCTCAGATGCCACCATCAAATGCCCTGCCTGGGCCCCTACCCTGTGCTCCTTCTGAACAAGGAGAATTGCCTCATCTGAGTGCACAGCAGACATTATTTTTCCTACTCCCATCACAGCATAGGGCCACTCCAGCAGGGTGTGGTGGAGCCTCATGGCCAGTCCTGTCCCACCATCTCCACAGGGAGCAGAGGTGGCTTGGGAGCAGCACCAGCTCTGCCATGAGGGAGGCAAGGGACAGTGACAGTCTGTCCTGGTGCCAGAGCCCTGCCACACTCACCAGTAGCCCTGGTTATATGTATTTTTAAACAAACAGCTTCACAGAAGAAAATACTGGAAATCAGCACCAGCAAGGACTCATCCTGGCCCATAATCTGATGGTCAACACAAATATGGTACAGCCACAGAGCCTGCTCCTCTGCTTCAAGCTACACCCGTGTGCTTGCAGAAGTAGGAGTTAAAAAGGGTTTACTTGAAATCCTCCTCTTGGTAAAATCCCTGCTCCCTACACTGTAGCTGTTGTACCATGCCAGATGCAAACCCTTGCTGCACAGAAGCCCTGAGTTTTTGTTGGGTTTTTTTTTTTTTTTTTAAATAGGAGCATGAAGTTTTAAAAATATGCATGTTATGAATGCTTGCCCACTGCTCCTGCAGACACCTGGTTTCCCAAAAGGGCTGCACGAGACACAGGGCTGGGCAGCTACAGACCCTGGTGCTGTGCCTTCTGCTGGATCATTGCCTTCTGTCCTGGAACCAATTGCTTGTCTACAAAAACAGGTGATGGTCTGATTAAAACAAAACATGAAAAGATATATTACCCCTCCTTTGCAATGCTTGCATGCTCTCTACATTCCCCAGTGCAGGTGCTCCTAACCTGGCTTCAAAAAAGACCTTCTCTCAAGTGGTAAATGATGCAGATTCATTGGGAACACACTGGATTTAGATATGCAGATTCAAAAGCCCACAGCTGTTTTTGCAAGAGATCTCTGGTTTCCCTGGAACAGAGACACAGGCTCAGGCCCTGCCCAGGCAAAGCCACATGCGAGAACCAGGAGCTGCTCACAGGAATGCCTGAGATCAAAATTTCATGGACTCCATACTTGCAGCACGGCCGCATGCTAGACTTCTTTTAACTTGATAAGAACCAATCACAACAGAGTTTATCAAATAATTTCTTGTTTACAGAGCCATAATTTACTTTGATATAAAAACATAAGCCCCAGAAGTGTTCGCAAATTTAATTTTGTGTTCTTTTCTTTGTTTAAGCTGGGACAATAACAACTTGCATTAAAACCTTAGGAACAGTTCAGAGTGACACTGTACCACTAGGAAAAAATCAAACCACCAATAAAGCCACCATGGGAATTATAAAAGATGGGGCTGGCGCTGGGAGATGAAATTCACAGGCACGGCTGAGTTTGAAGTTGTCATGGTACCACTGCTACTACGTGTGAATCACAGCACCATCAGACCATCCTCTGAAAAGCAGCAGTTTTGCCTGCATACGAAGCAAGCAAAACCTCAGAACAAACTGTTCTGTACCTCCCAAGAACTCAGTGTTCACTCTGATCTAGTTGTCTGGATCCAAAGTTTAAAAAGTGGTGAGATTTTGGAAAACTTAGTAATTTCCTGCAAGCTAGGCTGGACTCCACCTTGCCATGACATTATGGAGTTGCAATTCTACAACCTGTGGATTAAGTCAGAAGCACCAGAAACAAGTACCTTGTCCATGGCAATAATAAAAATGCGCAGAATCCCTGTCAGTAAGCAATGCTTTTATTGCTATTAGCCCTTTTGTGCTCTGGTACACATTGTAGCGTGGATAATCCATCACTATCTTGTTAAACTTATTTTGCAAATTTTTACTTGAATATGTGGGCTAAGGTTTGTTCCCTTTATTGCTATGCTCCTAATCATAGTGTGCAGCCAAGTGTAAAAGATCTTCTGTCTTCTCAATTAACAGACAATTAAGCTTTCCCCTAAGAGTAATAAACTCCTGAAAACTGGCAGGGGCAGCAGTCCACAGATATATCTTTTTCCCCAAACTGCAGATTTCCAGATCTGTGTGGAATGTTCTAAACTAGATTTTGCTGAGGAGACACACAGAAGGTATATTCACACTAACTAACATGCTGAACAGGTGAAAAGTCATCTGGTGTACGAGTAAATATTTCAAAATATTTCTTTCATCAAGAATTTACTCATGGTACATGAATAATCTTTAGAGACTCTTTCTCAACAACACCTATTTTTCGAGTAGGGCCCCAGGGTCTCTGAGCATCCCTGGAAGAGACAGCTGGAAAAAGCAAATATATTGTCAGGATGGTTGAATTCACTGACTTAGAAGCATCTGCACTGTTATGAAATAAAAGTAGGAGGCCATAAATTCCAGAACCCTTGCTCTGAACTGAGGAGTTGGGGAATGCAGAAACTGAAGATAATGGCAAACTCCCCCTCCCTGCTCCCAAATGCATAGTCAGATATCTGCGAAACAACACGTAGTTTACCTATATTTGTAACTAAATGCACTGTTCTTCAGTCCAAGTCTCAATGCTCCCCACACAAAAGGTAAGCAAGGTCAAGCTGCAGAGGTGAGGTGTTACCACACTCATTAAGTTACACCACAGGAGAGCCAAAGATCACACCCAGAAGCAACAGGGCTGCTCTTTTTTTTGCAGTGCAAATGTTAAGGCTGGGCATTCACAGTTTAACAGGTCCAGGGTCAGAAGATGTTCTTGCACAATTTTTAAAATGATAAAGAATTCCTTCCTGAAATTTATGATCTGAAAACTTGGAAGGAAGACCATCCTCCTCCTCTCTCCCTAGTTTGCTGTAGGAGCAGCCAGAATCATCTGCGACCTGTAACTTGGCTCCTCTGTGAGTGTGCATCCCCAATGAGTGCACAGTAATAAAACTGAAGAGCAGAATGTGCAAGGAGGTTCTTTTACAACTTACAGAGTAGGTAAAGTCTTCTACTTCATCAGACTCTGTTTAAAACCACAGCTAGTTTGAAACCTGCCCAATAGCCATGCTATACTAACCACAATTTGTTATTTTCTTGTGCCTTGCAACCAGAAACCAGGAAGATTCCCTCAAATTCACTACTAAGAAGTCCCATTGCAGTTTTTTTTTTAACTTGCTGTGATAAGATGGTATTGTCAGCACTAACCTTTAGCTAAGCAAAGCCTAGCCCTGGCCGTGACATCATGATATACTTCTCTGTTAGTTGAAACTAACTCAGTATAAACAAAGGGAGACACCTGGGGACTTAGAGTCAGCTCCCTCCACATAGCCTTTCCTGCTTTTACCTCACTACTACTCATTTTTCAGATCCAGATGACACTCCTTTTTTTTTTCTTTTTCCCTTTTCCGGGCAATTTAATAAGCAACTTCTTTTTCATCCCACATTTGATCTTCCCTTTTCTTCCTTCATACTTATTGGGTTCATAGATTTATTTTTTTAAGGCATCACTGGACAAACCCCTAGCAATAGGTCCCCTTCTGTTTTGTGATCACCTCCACGACACAGGCCATAGATAATCATTCTTGTTTTAAGTTAAGAAACAACACACACTCAAAATAAGGATAACAAATGCCCAGGTAAGGAATTAATTAAATAAGGTTTTCTCCTCCTCTACTCTTGTTTTATTTATGATTTTTCTACATTTCATATAGAAATGGATTGACTCAGCTCCCAAAAACCATCTTAGTATTATCTGTAACCAGTGTTCCTTGACTAGCTCCAAATCAAGCTCAGTTGTCATTTAGTAGCTCCATACATCCAAATTATTTCCTCTTTCCCTCTTATCTTCCCCTCACCTTGATCTTCTAAAGCTCCTTCAATTCGCACCATAAAACCTTTCCTTCCAGTCCGACCTGCCTCACTTTTCTCCTCCTTGCTCCAGCTGCCTCTTCAAGTGGGAAGTCATCTTTCTCCAGAGTCAAGGATAAAATTCACCCCACGCAGAGGAGCTGGTGTCAGGTCCACTTAAGTCTTCCAAAGAATTTCACCTCAGATGACTCTCCCCTCTCCTCCTCCTCCAGACTCATTCCTTTCACAATGCTTTTTAACAATGACCTCAGCCAGATTCCTTCACTACTGCTAACTTGTAACAGCACTTAATGTACTTTATGTGCCTGCAGTGGTTTTTTCTGAGTTTGTAATAGGCTGCAAATTCCTTGAAGCATGTCTCATTATACTTTTGTATAGCTCCACTCACTCTGCCTCTACTTAATAAATAATGGCTACTCTACAAGAATGCTCACTACACACCCCTCCTGCTTTAAATACCAGCCCTTGCATTGTCAGCTTTCTTAATTTTTCTTTTGTCTGCATGAGTCATTGTACCCATCTTCTGTGTGTGTTTACGTACACATTCATGCTCATTGACATTTCTCTCCACAGAAAGAAATGCTAAAGCAACCCTCTGCACCTAAATTCCTTATTTTGCACACAAAAATTTTTATTTAGCTGGAGAGTGTCAGCTTCAAAGATTTTCCACTTTTATATTCTTCCTAGAAAAGTCCCCCTTCTCTCCCAAAAAAACCCTAGCCAGAGAGTACAAAAGCACTGTTTGCGTTCTCCAAGAAAAGCAATTTTAGACACGAGACCCCCTGTTTAACTTGCCCTGCTGTTGCTATAAGAAATATATGGCAGATGAGAAACAAACAACGTGCTAAAAATACACAGAAATCTTGAATACTGGAACTAAGGCTAAGTGAAAGAGCTTTGTGTTGAGGAGAACACAGTGAGGTGTAGCCTGGCTGAGAAAAACACCGGCTCCCACAAGCACAGTCATAATAAGGCACTTTCACTGCTGCAAGGTCTTATTTACCTGTCCAAGCCTATTAGGGGTTAGACCTGCTCTACAATTGCAAGCCTGGAGTCAGCTTTCACAGGTTCCAGGTACAAATTACAGCCAGTGCCCTGTTTCTGCTTCAGTTACTCACTGGCTTCAGAAACCTTTCTTTCATTTTCTTCATTCACATTGGCTTTTAAATTTGCTTATTTAATGCACTGCAAGTGAGTTACGTTTCCAGAATGTTTCTCTTGCAAGTACATTTTAACCTAGTTTTCCTCAAAGGTCTCAGGTGAGATAACCCAAGCAGGGCAGGGTTAGAGAATGTGACTTAAATAACTGATGCATACAGGAAGCTGCATCAGGGTTGTGGAGTTTACTGTCTACTCTGTGATCCGTCACTTGCCAAGATGTTTCTGACCAACAGGGATAACCACATCATAGCAGTCCCATCATCACCAGAGATACTGTCATCTGATAGGAATCTTCACATTCAGGTGCTCTAAATTCAAAGGGCAACCCACTTTCTATGCATTTTAACACACCAAAACTTGAGATATTGCAAATTATACTCTCTTCTCTATCTCAGATACATGTGCAGCTGATACTCGGCTAGCATTGAAGTCTCTCTAAAACAAAAACTCTTTTTCGGCCTGTTTAGCAGAGCAATCCTGACATAATAGTATGATCATAAGCCCCACCTGAAATTTCATAAAACCCCACAGTCAACTACAATGCAAATTTGGGGTTCCTCAGTAACGATTTTTGGACCATCCATATTCTCCTCTCTGTGAGGATCGTGGTAAGAAATAAAGTCATGACAGTTTACAGAAAACCCCTGAAAGCAATAAGCTCTCTCTTTTATATAGATGCTGTGGGAAGAGCCACCTTTGCTCATGGCAGGAAAACTGCAGTGATTATTGCAGAGCACAAGTAAGCAGAGATGAGATAGCAGCTGTAACTTCTGCTGTGGAAAGAGAAAACATGGCAAACAGAATTCCTGCTTTCACAGGAGTCTTATCATTTTGGCTTTGTAAACGTACCTTTGTTTTCTCAGATGCTGAAGCTGGTACCACAATACTCCTCCTGAGGTCCTTTTCTGTATCTCCCTCTCATGCTGGATTCTCAGCAAGCCCAACCCAGCCATCTTTCCTTCCAGACTCAGGATGGCTCATCTACCCAGCTGGCCACTGTGTATCCCCCAACCCCACTGAGCAGCAGCAGCCACTATGACCAGCAAGGCTCCATTACACTGCCCTTTGTTAGTACCTCTTTTAATCCTTGTCAAGTCTCAGGATTTTGAATACCAGATAAAAATGAGTATCTCTCTAAGCACTCCTCATACTACTGCAGCTGTGTCCTGGCCTTGATGCATTTCTGAACAGAGGTTTCTGTGCTTCATCACCTTCTGATCTGGTCCTCACTCCAGGGACTGAATTTTGCCCCACAAACACTGTTTTCACTCATCTGACCCTTCCTCTCCTGGCTCCCACTCCAGAATAATCAAGCAGAGAAGGAGAGTGAACTCCATGCATTCAGAGTGAAACCACAAAAAACAAGAAGCTGTGCCCTGCCCTACAGATGTTTCCACAGTTGTCAAGGATTTGATCTCCTATGCTGAACCCTCTACTTCCCCGCAAGGCACAGCATTCCACGCCACAGGAAGCCACGCTCCACATCAAAAGGGACAGCACCGTCTCGGCTCCTGTGGAATCGTGTTTGCTTTAGGCCAACTGGGCACAGGCTCAAAGGGTGACACTGGCACAGCTGCACCATTAATGCAGGCTAACAGGAATACAGAAGATGACTGGAAACCAGCTGCTACTTCTGCAGCCCATAATGTACTGCCAAAAATCTCCATATCCCCTTGATCCAAACTGGGAGACAGAAAAACTGAACTAGGCAGAAATTTATACAGTGCTCAGAATCGCGTATGACCATCATTACCATTTACTGCTCCAGGCGCCCTAGGAACGAGGCACAACAGTTAGCCTGGGTCAGAGGAGACTTCTGTTCCATGCAGGAGGTTCCTGGGACTGTCAGGAGACATTTTGCAGCAGCATTGTACTCTGTTACAGGCATAATTTGAAATGAAACAAGGGGTAGCAAGCCATATTGCTCTAGTGTAAGCACAACAAAAGTGTTTATGTAAAAAAAAGAGATAAAGATGGCAGGAAAACTGGAATAGTACCTTTCTGACTAAAAGGAACCAAATTTTCAAGTGCTAGGCAGATGTTGGAAGACAATGAAAAAATCTGTTGAAGCCACTGAATACATAAAAAGTTTGGGGGTTTTTTTATGTAACTATCTTTATCCCCAGACCTTTTAAGTTTTAAAGAGTGAGATGTATTCAATACAATAGCTGCTGTCAGTTTCTAGACAATTATTCCTTCCACTTCTAAATTAATAACTGCAAATCTATGCCATGCAAAAATAGGGGACAATTCTTTGGGCTGTGAACATTTTCAGCAGGGGATTTCAGTGCCTTTTCTTCCTCTATCAGGAGCTGCCACTGTTTTGTCCGTGTTGAGAGCAGCCGCCACCAGCTCCCAGCTCTCTGTGTCAGATCTCACGCAAGTGGCAAAATTTGGGATTGCTTCCCCTGGAAAGCAACCACTGCCTGCACCACCATAGTGCCTTCCCTCTGGGAAACAGGTGGTGGGGCAGAATGGGAGCAGGCAACAGGCTACCAGCCGGACCACGCTGAGGACACTTAAAAAAAAATAAAAATTCCTCTCTCATTTTCCTTCTCTGACCTTGAACCTGCAGTTTTTATTCTATGCCATTTTCAAAAGCAAAATTTTTTGGTGGAAAAAAGACTTTGTGTCATACGCTCTGCTTCTTTCTGCCACAGTAAGCAGCATTCTAAAATAAAGGGGGTACTGGGGGTAGGTGCTGTTAGATGTCATCACCTCTCTTCTCAGTGTGAAGGCACTATGCAATGCCTTGGGTGAATACTTTCAGAGGAGAGACCAAGACACAGCTTTCAATACAGTCAATGCATAACTCAGTACCTTAGGCAAACACTTATTTCAAAGGAGTTGTCTAAAAATATATACTCCTTTTGTCTCCTCTGCCCTTCATGGGTGATGACTGGGCTCCTGTGTAGTTTAAAGATGAGATGAAAGGACTCAATAGGTAAGAGGAAGGGGGAAAATGGCATGAAAGTGAACAGTTCCTTACACAGGAGACAGACATCACTGTACGCAAGGATTACCTAAATTATTCTTCTCAGATTTTTAAACATATTTACATGCTGACCAACCAGCTCTTGGTACTTGTCCATAACGAAATGTAAAGCTTCTTAAGATTTTGGACTAGGAAGTAAGCAAACCTCCATCAGTAATACTCCATGATCTAAGTGGTGGAAAACATGGCAAACTCAGGCAAACATGTCCTGGGCTGCATCCAAAGCCCTGTGGGCAGCAGGGCAGGGAGGGGATTCTGCCCCTCTGCCCCCTCTGCTGAGACCCCACCTGCAGTGCTGCATCCAGCTCTGGGGTCCCAGCACAGGAAGGACAGGGACCTGTTGGAGCCAGGCCAGAGGAGGCCAGCAAGGTGATCAGAGGGATGGAGCAGCTCTGCTATGAGGAAAGGCTGAGGAAGCTGGGGTTATTCAGTCTGGAGAAGGGTATGGGAAGACCTTAGAGCACCTTCCAGTGCCTAAAGGGGCTACAAAAGAGCTGGAGAGGGACTTTTTACAAGGGCATGTAGTTATAGGACAGAGGGAATGGCTTTAGGCTGAGAAAGGTAGATTTAGATTTGAAATTTGGAAGAAATCTTTTGCTGTGAGGGTGCTGAGGCACTGGAACAGGTTGCCCAGGGAAGTTGTGGCTGCCCCATCCTTGGGAGTGTTCAAGGCCAGGTTGGTCTAGCAGAAGGCGTCTGTGCCCACGGCCGGGGGATTGGAATGAAATTATCTTTAAGCTCCTTCCCAAGCCAAGTCATTCTATGAGTCTACCACCTATGACATGAATAGCTACACAAGACTTTTGTTTCCCGGATTTTTCTAATTCTTCCTGCAAATGTTAATGAGGATTTTTTCACTATGACCATGTTAAATAGCAGAAAATGAAGTGGGATTAGAAAGTAAAAGGTACTTGAGAATAACAAGTAGCTAGCTATCTTAAGATTCCCCTTCACTCTCTTTCCTCTTTCTCCACTTAAAATAATTGTGGCACAAAAGGTAAGACCCTCAAGTCACTGGTTCACTACAGCACACACACAGGAGAGGCACACAGATACACTCGTGTGGGGACAGCACGTAGCACCTGAAGGGACACAGGCTCCCTGGATGTCCAAAGGGGAATCACATGCTGAGCCATTTGTGAGGCATATGAGAGTCACTGACGCTTCTTGAAAAAACACCAAAACCAAACGTTTCTTTCAGAGTAAAATGTGAATTCAGGAAAAAAAAGAAATGTGGAATTATATCAGCTACTGGAGGAACTTCCATCTTCCACAGAAACCCTAGCAAAGCATTTTTCAAGTCAAGGCATACAAGAGACTGAGCACCAGGGCATCCAACTCCAAATCACCCTTGAATTTCATCACTTTCTCTCAGTACCTGTGATGAGATTTGGGCATGGAGTTTGGTCAGGCAGAACTTGAAAAACTGTAACATTTTGCTAGAGTTACAGAGGTGCAGATAGGCAGAGGTAGAGAGGTAACAACATCAGACTCGATGTGTCTGTCCCAGTGGCTAGCCACAGCTCATTTGCAGAAGCAACCTTTGAGCTCTGTACTGAAATTTTCAAAGGAATTTGAGCATGCAAAAGTGTACGACGCTAAAAATCAACACCAGCTTCAGTAAAGACTGGGGCCAGAAAGCCCCACTAACTTACAGAGCAGCCCACTTTGCCTCCCATTTAGTGAGAAATTTTCACCACCTCCCTGAACCAGACCGGATGGAGAGAATCCAGATGACCTGTACTGTGAAGGAGGACACAGTTATTTCTCCATCTCTCCCCAATGTACCACGATGCACTGAAGGCACATGCTGAGTTTAACTGAAGAAGCAGGCATCAGGTTTATCTAACAGGCATCTCCACAAGTCAATTGTATTTGTTTTGCATTCAGCTAAATTCTGAGTAATTTAACCAGAAAAGTAATCTGGAAATAGTGACAAATCTCTTTATTCATTAAGAGCAAGCATTCCTTAGAAAACCAAATCAAAGTGGGCTGCTCTGAGATTGGATCAGCATCTGCTCCTTCATTAGCAGCACTGATAGTTACCAGCAGAGAGGATTTTTATGCCCCGAGTTTATGCCATGCTCCCTTTGAGTCACTCTGACAATCAAAACGAAATAAAAATATTATCAGCAATTATTGCCTGCATATCCTAGCCACTGCTCTAGGCTCATATCAAGTCCCTACAGACATTCCCACGGGCATATTCCACAGCCCTAATGTGCCAAGCTGTGCCATACAGCAGAACATTGTCATTGTATTCTTTAGTTTCAAACCCACATTTTTCTAAGCAAGTTTAAAGTCAATGAATTATAATTTGCTTCACTTTTCTTATGTAAAAACATGTTTGTATTACTGTAATAAGTTTCTGTACTCTTATAGGCTTCCACAATGCACGTCCCTGAAAATGATCTATCAGAGTCCACACCTGTCCTTGACACCCACAATGTTACAGTTCATTTCACTGAGGAGCAGAGAAGACTGGGGTGCCAAGTCCCATGAACACAATTGCTACCCCCCATTTGGAAATCTCTGAAGCAGAAATGAAAATTTCTTCATCCAGCAGATGTTTCATGAAAAAACCCCATCAACATCACATGCAACTTTCATTTTGTGAGGAACAAGCCGGAGACCAAGAAGATTCCGTGTGACCACGGTTCTGTCTGCAAAGAGTTCACTGGCAGTGTGAGACACTTTTGAGTCAGTTCATTCTGAATCACCATGCAAAAGCTGTTAACATTCACTCAGAGGGGAATGTTTCTTGGGATATCACACCCATTCCACATCCTCATCACCCCACAGGCTGTTTAGCACACCACACGCTCAGCTCCGCAGCCCTGCTCGTTCTGGTAGACACTATGCAAGTTTTACTTGGTGTTACAGCACAACTGAATAAATATAGTGAATTTACAAGAGCCTGAACCCCCCACCAAGTAATAAAAGGAAAGTCAGAGATACTCAGGTGCTCCATAGAACTGTCCTAGGGCATCACGACTGCAGAAACAGAGGCACAGTGTTGGCTTTGCCTGGTGGGCACACTCAAAATCGAAAGAAACAGCACTGACGAAAGCACGTATTTCAAGAATTTCCAAGCTGCACTGCCATTAGAAGATTAGATTGGCTCCTTAGGGATATTGCTTTTTCAGGTGGCTGCATTTTGGCTCAGCCATTGATCCCTCACATCAAGCGTACTTACAGAGAGAAGAATCTGTGCAGAAGCTGGGTCAGGGTCCTTTCCCTCTGAAGCACAGTTGAGCATCACTGGTGGCATTACATCCGTACTACAAGGTGACGTACCCAAAGAGAGACAGCATCCCCATCCTATTCCATTTTAGATACCAAATAATTAAAATGCTCAGTTATATAGTTCAGGAAGCCCTAGTTGAGATCTGTGAACTCGGAATTATTGTTTTAAAATTACCTTTATGTATTGTATTTTCTGCTTTCGAGAATGCTTCCAAAGAACCTCAGGAGCACAATTTATTGCTGCAACCAGGAAGTGTAGGATGATTCACGAAAATAGCTGTTAGTGTTACCCAAGACATTCATGACCTATCCTATGTGCTTGCTTGCAACTGTACAGCTCCAGACACTGTGTCTGGACACCCTGGAACAAAACTTTTCTGGAGAAACAGCACTTGCACTAATGCTGCAATCCATCATTTGTACTAATGTCATAAGCTGATTTAAAACCTCCAAAATATGATGCAAGTGCACTGTTAAACCTTTGTGTGGGCTTCAGAGGCAAATCGTGTTCACTCATTCTACATGTTTGTTTAAGAACATAAATAGAATAAACTGAGAAGTCTTCTTTGTGATATGAACCAAAGTCAATTTTAGTGGGAAAGGAGATCTTTCTGCAGGGACCTGAACAATGTTTTAACATTTAAAATTATTTTCACACGAGAATTCCCATTTAGAGGTTTCCAGTTTATGGTCACTGATTTCAAGTTAATAAGCAGAAGGGTATTTAAATAAAACATAATACAGAGTTTTGTGAAGTAAAGCTGCTAATCTGATTTAGAGTGTTTCATTTCCAGCTCCATAACTCTCAGTTTCCAGTCAGTAGCCTTGCTGAAGGCTATGTGTGCCTAAGTTCCTCGAGGTACTTTTGTTGTCAGAAATTTGTATCAACAGCACTGACGCAAAGAGCCCACTAACACTCCAAGAATGGAAAGTACAAATGAAATAAACCAGATTTAAAAACCATCAAGACAATGCATTTTTCTCATTTATTCAAATCTTCTGCAGGAAGTAAACACTGAAAGATTTAAAAAAACTTCACACTGCAGTATGTACAGTTTTGTGACATCACATGAGGAAATTAATTTCTAATTAAAAAAATGAGACCAGTTAAATTACTGAAGACACATCACAATAAAACTGGTTGTGGTAAAATCCCAAATTCTTATGTATGGCAATGAAAATCAATACTCCTTTGTTTTACAGGGATGGAATAGTCCTGGTACAATATTTCAATTACGCAAAATGGAGTCCTGAACTTACATGACTTATTATAGTTGTATGAGCACTTCATGTTTTAAAAGTAGGTTTGCATTTTTTTTTCCAGACCCTTTTGATTTGAAGCACATTCTTTCACAAAGCTAAAATACCACAGCAGAAGTCATGTCCAGAAGTGGAATACTGTTGTGTTTTGAACTGACCTGACTTGTTAAGACATTTTTTTTTTGCCAACGCACATATGCACAGGGTCCCCCATGCACTTTTCATGCAGCAGGTAATCACAACTTTAAATAAAAGAATTTTTCTATACATTCTTCCAGACTTGCAACTGTATACATACATGCAAAAGTTTTTAAACCTATGTGATCATATTTACACTTATACATGGAATATACATAACAAAAAAGATTAAAAGGTTTTTTTCCTTTGCATTAGAACAATACAAAATATGTATTTTTCATTAAGGAAACCACTATTTACATCACCTTTTAAAAACCAATTTCAACATATTATAGGCGTAACAAGTCAACATATTTACATTATATATAAATATATATATAATATATACTTACCAGTTTACTCCTCTGTAAGATGTGGCAGAGAACAAACTGGTAATATCATGTCACTGACGTCAATGAGAGCTGTAATACTTTCACCAACATTTAACAGGGAAAATTTAAACCACTCATTTCTTTCTTTTAAAAACATTTTTGTAAATTAAAAATTTAAAAACATCACTAAGAGTAAATGGCTAAGAAAAGTGAAAGTTATGGCTGAATTCCCTTTTGATCTCAATATAAACTTCTCAAACTGAGCTGCCCAGCTATGTGGTATCAGTAGAGAAGCCCTCCAGCTCTCCACCTTTGATTCTGCAGTCATGCTTTACCCACCATTATTTCCTCGAGCTTTAGCAGAGGAGACACTAGAAACCTGGATATCTGAGTCCCAGACACTTCTCTCTGGAAAGAAAAGGCATATCTGCGTGGCAATTCCAAGTCAATCCCCAAATCCAGCTGGCTTGGGTGCTCCACCAGGTGCTGGGGATGCCCCCTCGAGCAAGGCACCAGGCACTCCACAACCCAACTGCTGCAGCCCCAGCCCTTCCCAGCCAAGTGGGGCTAAAGTTAATTCAGGTTTAATTTCCAAGGGGCTGCAATAGCAGCTCTAAGCATGGTATGGAGACACTTCCCTAACTCACCTCCTCACTGGTCTGAGAGCTGGGGGCAGCTTTCCCCCAGCAGTCCCAGCTGGCTGTAAGTGGGATGTGTTCTCCCCTCCACCCCCTGCTCCTTTGATGGTGAGATCACACACCAGCACCCATCGGTCCTGCACCACTCTGCCTATACAGCTGCTGCTGCCGAGACCTGCCAAGACCCCATCTAGCTTCAAATCTATAGTCTAAAGGCCTAGAGGAGACAGGAGTTGCTGAGAGCACTGAGTGCTACTCAAGAGATGACCTTGGTTTGCAATCCATCTACGGGCACTGGTGGAAATCAGGGACCTTAGCATTGCTCGGAAAAACGTGGCCAGCCCTAGCAGTCTCTCCTGGGGCAACAAACCCAGCTCCCGAACCCCTCTTTTCTGCTGGAAAAGTCCCCAAGGAAAAAAAACAGCAACTCCTTTTTACTCACCCATGCTACAAGACAAAAAATAACTCATGAGCCTTTGGTCCTAAGGTGTAAATGCTGTAAATGTGGATGGGGTAGATTCAAAGAAGACCTCTCTTCCCTAGGGAGGGGGTAACACCAGTGATACTGGAGAATTTCATACAGGAGGAGACCGCTGCCCCCTTAGCAGCTGACTGAGCACTCCCTTGGCATGTCCTGCCCTCTCTCAAGGGCCTCGGCGCTGTTACCTGCTGTTTGAGATTGCAATGTCTGCAAGAGATAAGATTCTTCCATGAACACCATGTCCTGAACTTAAATTCTTGTATATTAGAGTTTACTGACGTCTGTGAGAATGGCAATACCCTTTCATTAACATCAACTAAAAAGAAAGCTAAATCCTTAACTGGTCAAACTGTTAACATTTTAACTTAACTGTTTTATAAAACTTTCAAAACTAAATGTTCAAAAGTATATATTATAACAATAGACTACCCTAGAATAAATACAAAGGCCAGCACATTGCTAGATTCCAGTATTACTTTTTGTTAGGGTCAGAATCTCTTCCCCACTCTTCATCTCAACTTAACTTAGAAGAAGTTTTTTCAACCAGATAATTCCACATCCTCTCACGCTGCATTTTTCTGTGGAGCCCTTCAAGCAAATTATAGCCCTGTATTTAGTCTGGGGACCATCTATTATTCTATATTGTATATATTTCCTACCTATATACACATTGTTTCAAGAAAAATAATCAATTAAGACTTTAAAAGACATTTAATGGATGGAACAAATACCATCTTTTTAATATTTCTGCTGGGTTGACTCATATAAAAAGAATTCAGTTCCACTGTCAATCCAAAATATACTTTATCTCATCAGTGATTATTCTATGAGACATCTGAATTGTCATTGGGCCACTTAGAAATGTAATATTAAAGACAACAAACAAAATTTTATTTTTCTATTATACTTCAGACAATGACATTTAAAATGATACTAGATTTGTGTGAAGGTTTTAAAATATAAATCTTCTTTGTACAGCCCATTAATATATTATGCTTCACTGAAATAACATAAAAATATATCTTTAAATTGCTCTGTTATTTCTCATAAAAACCAGGGGGAATGTTTTATATGGATACTGCCAAATATTTGTGTTCCCTAAAAGAAGGTATCCCCCGGAGGGAGGCAAAACAGAATAGTGGTGCATTTTCCAGCTGTCAGACAGGACAAGTCCCTTTCAGTGGAACTGCACTGGAAAGAGGAGGAACTGATCTCAGGCTGGGGACAGGGACAAGAGGGGGACAACAGCTTGCTCTGTCTCAGCAAGCCAGGAGTCCGGGAAAAGGATCTCTGAAACCAAACCAGACAGGAAAAGAGCAAAATGCCCCGTCACTCATCTCTGCTATGCAGACATGAGATGGACAGAAACAGCAGTTTTGTCATGTCATCCACTTGCAATGGTGAACACACACAAAATTAAACCGGAGTGTAGCTTCCATTATTTGTGCAAGCCAACTGCTTAGCTGCTTGCTGATGGCAGAGAGGATTATCACTGAAATCAAGAAGCCACAGAGAACTTTCTTTTTTAGGGGAGTAAAAAGTTCAGCAAAACTTCTGCTTGCCAATAATTCATATAATTTAGAGGAACTGGATTTTGTCCTCTTCCTCCCCCCAGAGAAATAAGGGCTGCAAATGGAGTTAACACTGACAGTGCTAACGGGAAAGCAGAGCCACATGGCTCTTCCCCAGCCAGCAATTCTTTTTAAGGTGTCTCAGCTTTGACTGCAATTTTCAGTTCCTCCCATCTCAGGCTGATATTGCCAGATGTTACAAATCACAGCACAGGTGGGGATTGAGGAAAAGGGCAGAGAAGGATTTCTCAGACATATCCCACTATCCATTACAAAACATGACAAAACCACAGTTTTATCCTCAGTGCTACCTGGAAAATTATTCTAAAGCCAGATTTTCTGCAGTGAAAGGGTAGTGCATTAAACCATGCATCAGCTGTTCAGAGAGTAATAAATATTGGCAGATTATAGATTCTTTTCCCTGGTTGTAGGAAGAGGCCAACATATTTTTCATTAAAATCCTATTCCATCTTTGAGTGAAAGTCTGACGTGCTGCTTTAGTACAGCTGGTATTCTTCCACAGGGAAGCAGGATGGTGCTGAACAGACAATTCCACTCATCCCCTTCACAAGCTTTCCAGCATTTTCCTCACTGAATACATGTACTAAGCCTTCTCCATCACACTACTTCAAGAGGCATTTTGGCTTTCCCCTTTCAGGCAGGGAAGTGACAGGAATGTGCCGACAAAAGGATTCATGCAGTAATTGCATGGCCTATGAAAATCTGCCTTTTTTATAAAAACCTAGAAAAAACCCTTAATCATAACTAGTAACTCATAACTATGGCTAAGAATTCTGAGGAAGGCATTTGTCAAGAGCAGGGCAAGGAAGAAAAATAGATTTTACACCACTATTCTGGCAGGACCACAAACAAGATTTAAAAATAACAATACAAATTTTGGAAGCACTAAAAAATACATTTCAGTGCACTTCAATTATTAACACTGACGCAGGTTTTCCAATATGACAAGCTAATACCTTGGACGGACTGCTCCATTTCTTAAAAGTTATTCTTAAAATTTCACAAAACATATTAAAACATTCAAAAAAAAAAAAAAAGTACACTGATTCTATGCTCAGGCTTCAAAAAAATAAGGATTATTTTACAGGGAGGGAGGAAACGCAGCATTACCACCACCTAGGCTGTACGCTTACATTTTATGTTATACCAAAAGCTTGCAGATCCAAATAAGACTCTGATCAAAGAGTACTCATAACTTAATCTGATACATACAGAAACGTCTTGTACAAATTACAACCCTTCTAGTTTCCTTGTGACAATCTACTGTAAAGCAAATTTTATCTACATGTATTTTAAATAACATCACCAGAAAAATAAAAAGTTTATCAAATGAAAACGTTTCAATTAGACCATGCTTTTTTTTTTTTTTTAAATCATGCTCAATTTATACAGTAGTCAAGTTCATACTCATTTTTCTTTTTTCTTTTTTTTTTTTTTTAAACAAAGATTCAAAACCGCTGATTGTAAACTCACTGAGGAGGCTGCAGTTTATTCTGGCTCTTTTTTGATTGTTCGCACTTTTTCCAGAAGTCCATGCACTTCTCCATTCACACCACCATGCTGATGAGAGGTGTTACTCCCCATATGGCTGTTGTAAGGGCTTCTTAAGTTACTAAAAGGAGTTTTAAGCTCTGCATCAGCTGTCAACTCCTCTTTGATTGTAACATGAGTTGAACTCTCGGTAAAAGAAGGTTCATTCCAAATTTCTTTGTCATGTGCTTCTTGGCTGCTGACAGAGGTACCACCTTTCTGTAGCATGTAGTACAATATTGGGTTGGTTTTGGTCAGTCTCGGAGAGTCTTTCTCATAATCATTCTTTTCCATGCCCGTGATCACCCATCTGATGGGCCCTTTCTCACTGGGCATGGAACACATGCTAAACTGGTCGGGCTCAAGTCTGGACACTGTACTCCCCAAATGTTCAGGGAAGGGGGAGCTGGCAGGACTTTTTACTGCTACAGGATACTGAAATGTTCTGTGATCCACACAATTGTTCTGCTGCACAGGGCTTCCCACCAGCGATCTTACTGAAGAAATGGTGAATTCAGGTTTATTGATTGTGGCACTGGTTTTGTTTCCTTTTTTCTTGCCCTCCGTTAGTATGCTATTCCTATGTTGTGACAGATCTCTCTCACAGTTTTCTGAGAGAAGCAGCTGTTTCAACACATTAAAGCCTTTACTATCTCTAGACCAACTCCTATTTTCAGTTTCACTATTTGAACCATGACTTACAGCATATTTAAATTCAGCATCACTTCTGCTGAATTTCAGTTCTTGCTGGTTAAGCAAAGGCCCGTACAGTGCCTCGGTAGGAGAAGCGTGATTGTTTGCAGCATCAGACACATTACTTTTCATCTTTTTTAATGGGCTTTCCAAAGGCTCAGCATGAAGCTTCCTCTTCTTCGGTACCGTGCAAAGACTCTTGGATTCGAGGTGTGTCAACTCGTTGTTTCGATGACTCCTGTCCAGCTCATCTGCAGGGTAATTGTCTTGATTCTGTCTCAGCAACCTACTTAGCAGGCCATTTTTAGAAAAGGAGAAATCTTGAGGTGAAAGAGGCTCAGATTTCAACTCCTCGGATGCTGGAGAAGCAGCTGTGTTTCTCTGCAGTGAATGAACAAACCCTTGGAATTTGTTACCCTTGCATTCTCTTACTTGTTGTGCATTTGAATTATAAGGAACATTTGATTCTTCTGATGGTTCAGTTTTTATTTTCACCGTCAATATTTGCTCATTCAAAGCCTTGTCTGTCTGTTCTTGAGAACTTTCATCTCTTAAAAGCATCCTCTCTTTCTTTTCACTTTTACCTTTATTGGGAGTTCCCAGAAGCAGCTGAAGGACAGTGCGCCTTTCAAGGAGATTTTCTATTTCCGAACCTGGAAGCCCTTGTTCAGCGGGTGCGGGCTGACAACTGAATATTTTGTTATTTTCTTCATGCATACTCAATTTATTCGTAAGCAGAGGGCTGTTCAATCTATCAATCAAGCCCACAGGTTTCTCCATGTTGCCTGCCAGCAGCTGTTTGCTAGCTCTTTGTTCCTCACTCGACATGGAAGTCTGCATGCCGCACTGAGCCAGGTTCTGCAGCAGCTTGCTGGCACTGAATGCCGAGGAGTTCTGGGGACTATCGGTCCTGCTCAGCTTAGCTCCTTGAATTTCTTTGCTTTTGGACAGGTCTATCAAGTGTTTAGATGCGGGATTCATCAGTCTGTCTGGCTGGATGCTGCAGGCGTAGGGTGGAGAGCTCCGCTTGATGGCCAGCGACTGGTGCGAGAGATTTATAGGAGAGTCTGCTTTTGCAGAAGCCAGCAAAGGCGGAGTGCTTAACGGGGTCATGCGGTTGGCACTGGGACTGTCAGTAACAGGAGTCCTTTTCCCAGTCTGTACAGTGAATTTTGCCACATCAGCTGTACTGTGTGGTCCCTGAGGGTCATTACTCTTGTCTACCTGTTCTTCACTCTTATGCCCAAGTAACAGCTGAAGTAGTGTTACTTTCTGGTGGGGATTCAGGTTAGAAGCTTTCGGAGTGTCTTTCTCTTCCTTGTTCCCCGAACAGGAAACTTTTGGATCCCAGTTATGAAGCAAAGACTGAGTCAGGTTATCCAGCGATGCAGTTGGACCTGCATCCGGTTTATCCGTCCTCTGTTTAAAGGATAGGTCTATAGGAAGACAGTTAGAATGGGAGCTTTCATCATCACTGCTGTCTTCTGTAAAACTGGGATTGTTGTCTGAATACTCATCAACAGTTGTTGGTGTGCTGCTGTCTTCAAAAATGCTGGCTCTCTCGCTCTGCTCACGCCCTTTCATGTGCTTGGTGGTATTCTGGCTTTTCAGCAGATGTAAGAGCAAACTGTTGCTGGGAGACGTTTTCAGGTTACTCCTTTCTGCAGTACTTTTGTATCCCACAGTTTTGGGAGGCGAATGTATGATTCCCACCGAACTCTGAAATGGTGCCATATTGCCTTTGCTGGCAACTGTTTTGGGGGATGATCCTGCCTGACCATTGAGATGGCTTGTCATTCCTTTGGCCAAACCAAATTGGCCTATGTCCTTCTGAGCACTTTCCTGCAATCTGGCCATTGCTGCAAGTCTCTCGCTTGCAATCTGATTGGCATTTTGTGCTTTTAAAGCATGTTCCCTGGAGTACTGCTGCAAGTGGGCTTCACTGGAAAGGAGCAAGGCCAGCTGGCTGCATGCTATGCTGGGCTTGGGCGAAGCAGCAGGACTGGATCGTTTCTCTACCATGCTTGCAACAGCTTGTAATCTTGCAGCACATGACAGGGGCTCGTTCATCACCTTAGGGCTGCTCTGCACCGCATGAGGAGATTCTATAAACCTCTCTTTGGGCAGGTTCTTAGTTATGTCAGGCAGGCTGTTGTCCAGCTTCTGATCTTTTGCTTTGCTCTTCTTCAGCAGAGTCTTCAGGTGACTGGATGCAACACCATAGCACCTTAAATCTTTCTCCACTTGTAAAGAATCATGGCTAAGGGAATACCCTTGCTCTTTAAGACTCTGTCTAATCTGCTGTGACAGAGCAACACTCTGCAGCCTAGAGCTGAATGACTGAAGCAAAGAGGCAAGTAATGTGCTATCCTGTTTGCCTTTAGGCACATTTTCAACCATGCCAGCCAACAACGCTTCCTTTTTTCCATCTAAATCCACAATGGAATCAGACAATCGCCTTCTCTTTGCTGCATTCCAGTCTTCTGAAGACTGCAACAGTCTCGCTTTTTTAAGGTGCAGCATGCCAGATCCCCGATATGTACTTGTGTTAAGAACTGGACCATTACTTTGACAGCTGGGAAATATATTTCCTGAAATCTTAAAGTTTTGATCCTCCCCACTATGCCCAGTGGACTTTTTGTCAACTGCAGTACCTGAGCCTCCTGCTGCTTGATGCATTAGTAATCCCTCTAGGTAAGTTAGAACAACAGAATCCTGGTGCATCTCAGAGCCAAGCTCTTCTCCATGAGTCATGTTCAATAAAAGTTTCCAAAAAGGCTCTGGTTCTGTTCACTTCAAAGGCTAGTTTTGCTGAATCAAGATGCAGAGTTAATAACAGGTAGATGTCTATAGTGTTTTCTTACAGACTTTCAGAAACAATAGAAAATGTATTATCCTAGGCAGGCTTCTCCCAGTGTACACTGTTTGGTGAGCCAGGTTTCCAATCATAGCAATCAGCTGATATCTAGGATATTTATGGACAACGTCTAGGAGGAGCACTCAAAACATGGTTCCACAGAAACAAAGTTCCATTAAGTATTTGCTGCCTTCTTTCTTCAGGAGACCAGCTTGCTTTTCTTCCTTTTCCATCTCCACCAAGCACATAAAATTCCTAAGTCAGAAACACAAAAAACAGGAAAAAGATATTTAGGATAAGATATAATTGCATAAGACTTTTTTCCTTTAAAAAAAAAAAATCCAAACCCAACTCCCCACACATTGTCTTAGGCAGAGATTCAGGATACATAAAAAGCAAACCCATTCCAGAAGAAACTAAATATCAAATAAAGGACAAAATATATGGTAACCAATTTAAAAAACTTAATGAAAACAATTCTGAGACAAAGTTTTATACAAAAATTAAGCTTACTTATCATAAGCATGGCTACTACAAGTCTTCACTGAATTTCGCTATTCTGCAGCTAAAAATAAGGAATAGCAAACCTGAAAGGAAAATCTTGAATCACTCTAAACACAGTTTTTAAAAAATTCCATTGAATTTTCCTTCACAGTTGTAAGAACTTTTCTTCCCTAAATGTAAATACACAGGACACGCAGGCTACCACTCTAAAGTAGAACTAAGAGGAAAAGGCAGGCCTAAAGTCAGTGTTTAGTTTCACACTGAGTATGTTTTCAAATAACAGAATAGGCAGCATCATACATACGAGTACATTTTTGTTTGGCGGGGGGCTGATATTGCTGAAAGTAGAAACCAAGTTGTTAGTGATGCCCAGGACTACGTGCTAATGCAAAATCCGGTATGGTAACACAACAGGGGTGAAATTTGTTGTTCTTACAACACCCAACCACCACAAGTCATCAGAACAATCATGCGATAAGAGGGGTGAAAAAAGGTTGCTTATGCTCCTGATGCAACATAAATCCTGGCATCAAAACCCTCCCTTTCCTGAAGGATTTTCACCTTTATGTTCTTTCTGTACATGAAACGTATGATGGCAAAACCAAACCAGCTCTTCCCTGAAGTCTTGTTATTCTTCAAGAGCGCACAATATGCCTACTAAATACTTCCTTGGATGGGGCAGTGTGGTATAAAAAGCTGTTTTAAAATGCACGGCAACGGTGCTTGCGCTGGATGCATCTCTTCAGTTTCACTCACAGGGCTGGTCAATGGCAGCACGAACGGTTCAGTCACCACAGCTCAATAATTAGATCATCACACCACACATGCCTCCTCCGTCACTCATTCAGTACTGAACTGGCATAAATATTCAACACGAGCAAAGGTAAGTGTCTTTCTGCATACTGAACTCTTCAATTTGCTTTCAGGGGCTAAAACGCCATTGAAAACTTGTATTGACAAGTTTAAAAGGGATGTACACAGATTAAATCCTTGCCTCCTCTTGAAGTGAATGAATATTTTATGATTGATTTCCCAGAGGCTAGTTTTTAATTCAAAACCTACAGGCAACTAGAAGTCAGAAAAGAATCAGATCTTAAAAAAGTAAAGAATAAGAACTACTAAATAGCTGTAATGTTAACAGTCCTTAATCTCCCAGGGCAAAGAATCCCTTATTAGGTTTTAAGTCATCTAGAAAAACTCTAAAAATGGAGCTATCTTAAAAAAACTGCCCAAAACAAACCCAAACAAAAAATCTAACTGGCAATGCATTGTAGTGTAAATGTGTATACCCATGCATTTAAATACCAAACGCAAAGCTGTTAGCTATTACTAGGGTCTCAGTACTTCTCTCAGAAATACATGTCCACATTAATCAGTATTTACACAATTACCTGTAGAAGATACAGTGTTCCTTCAAACATGAAACAAATTAAATGTGGATTAATCTAACTGAAAATTACTGATCATCTTACTATTCCTTCAAAAACCTCTGTACTTCTGGGTGGGCTTTTGCAGAGTTTCAACCCAAAAACAGAATAAAAACTACAAATAACAACTCCTTTAAAAAAAAAATTCTAGATTTTCAATGAAAACATCAAATATCCAGCAATAGTAACAGCAATACAATTAGACTAATTTCCTCAAACATTTGGGAATACATTTTATCTGGAGAATATATTTTTCCAGCTTCCAAAAGTACACTGTTTATCACCAACCAAATTTTCATGTTTCAAACAGTAATGAAACTGAGAGTGTGCTGTTATTAAAAAGGAGAAAGTAGCACTTGATAATGCTCTGTGCCACATTTAAGACAATAAAATTGAAATTTTGTCAGGATTTCTGACTATCTGATGAAAGCAAGGCTTGCAGGTCACCTTTAAGATAGAGTCCCAAACAAGTGCACCATTAAGCTAATTTTCAGTACAACTTTACTCATTACAGCTTTTGGTAATTCAAAAAAGACCATGCAAATCCCTCAGGTACTCCAAAAGCCTCTTGCAGGAGATGTCACTTGTAGCCAGTACAGTTTACATACAACAATCTTTCCAAGAAGTGTTTTGCCACCTTTTTCATTTTTAAATTTTATTTTAATTACTCAGTGCTAGGGAAATACTGATAAATTTAAGGAAATCGGGTTGCTGCAAAGAAGATTCTTTAAAGAGAATGAAATCTGGAAAGCACTTAACACATAAGAACAGGACATCAGCAATCCTTTAAAAAAGCCTCTTCTGATCTAGCGATGCAAGAGGTATTACAGTGTTAAAATCTCACATGAAAATGTCCATCTGAGGTGTAGTCATGCCAAATCCATAACAGCTTTGGAAATTAACGTTCAGCAGGACACTGAGGCAACCATTCAGCAACCTTTTAAAAACATACAGACTGTACAAAACAACTTCCCAGGACTCACTGAAATGTTAATATTTTTTTCTTGAAATTAAATATTTAAGAAATTACTGGAGCAGGGGTAATGAAAAAGAAAAGAAAGTTAAGGAAAAAGGCAGAAGAAAGAGAAGGGAGAAGTCATACAGCAACAGATCTCTTTTATTTCCCAGTAAGGGCTGAAGCAACTGTTAAGATCTATGAATCTCTTGACCTAAATATTATATTTAATTACTGTGACAAAAAAAATTGATAAGTTGATGTGCTTTCCTGACCACGACTACTCTAAATGCACTCTTTCTTTGTCACTACTACTATCTTTGGGGGACTTCTGTACCCTGAGAAACAAACAACCCAACTGTTTTGCAGACCTCCAGGAGCACCCATCAATTACAGCTCATTAAGTCATGTATTACCTAGACAAAACTAAAGCAGCAGCAGAATCCACAGCACAAATGCTGTAACCTGGTGAGACACTCCCCAAGTGAAGCACACCATGAGAAATCAGTCCTACAGCCTTTTAAAACGTGCCTAGGGAGAAACTGCAGGCACAATAGGGAAGATAAGGGAATATTAAAATGTCCACTGAACTGTATACATCCAGAATATTAATTCCACTTTTGCAGTTGTTGAGGTTTTTCTTTGTTTGCAAACTACAAATATATTTATCCGTCATAAAGATTTTAAAGGAATAATAACAACAAACTTTAAGATCTTTGCTTACCGTAAAATATTACTGCCGCAAAAGATAATGAAATCTGAGAACACAGATTCTAATATGTTAAAACACAACAACAGAACCAATGGCTTCTTGCTCCTGAATATTTGGTTTTGATTTTTAAGGAATTCTTTGAATGAATGAAAATTTCAACTGCAAAACCTAACTGGAGACTCTAAACAAACAGCAGACTTTTAGTTCACCCAATAGATATGCAGTTCCTACTATTTAAGAAATTACAGACAGTTCCCAATTTAAGTAGCAAAATTACATCCATATTGTATTTTTCCAATATCCCAGACTAGTATTTCTAGTTAAATCCTTTTGCTAAATGGAACAGAGAGCCACAGTAAATTAACAACACTAGACTAGCATTATTTGAGTAGGAGGGTTACATAATCTATTGGATAACTCAAAAAACTTGGTGTTATCAAGGTGTCCTCTTCTGCAGTCTTAATTCAAGATCACCGGAAAAAAAAAATCTTACAGAAACCATTAAAGTATTCATTTAGGAAACTGGCAATGGCTAGCAGATTGCCCACATGAACATTTATTAGAAGAGAGATTACCCAAACTCATGCACATTGTTAGAATGATTAATAGAGATTGAGATTAGTATATATTCACACAGATAAAACATTTTTATTAACTGCATTTCAGAGTTCTTTCATGACGATTAAACTCCTGCAGCAATTTTACGTTCCATTTTTAAGCTGAGATGAAGCAAAACATGCATTTGTAAAGCTAAAATCAAACTGGTCTGTGAAATAAAAATCTCCAGTTATTTAATAAATTTGGTGTTCTAACGCTTAGCTACTACTGGAAGAGCCAGAAAAATTCTCACTAGCTTCACTGACTTCCCATTCTCATATTCCCAAGTGTAAAGGCTCCAGCCCACCACATCAACCAATGGCTCAGACTGTCGTTTTAATTATTACAGATTGGAGGAATGCAGCATTGTGATTACAGTGGCAGCCTGGGATCCAGGGGTCCAATTACTCACTGTGCTGCAGACAGGCAGTCTGACTTCTGGTTTTACTTCTCTGTACCCTTTTTTCCCAGATGGAGTAATAATAGATGGAAACTTCAGAAAGATAATTAAGGATAAATATATTAAAGGCTGCATGTTGCTCAGCAGCTCCAATATCAGCACTGAGTAAGTACTTAAAACACCGGATTTTAAGTGATTCCCCATCCTTATGGCTGCCTGCAGTGAAATGCTGAAGAGCACAATGAAATTAGGATCTCAAAATAATTCCTAGATGCACTGGAAATTGCAGCAGAACCTTGCAGTGAACTAAGAATGAGTGGGGGTAATGAGACTTGCTGTCCCAGAATTATTTTGCTATTAAGCTCAGTTTGCACACCTTTGATTTCAGCCGGAAGGATGTTTTCAGAGCAGAGGTAAAAGCACTTCAGTGTTTAGTTGGCTCTTTTTGCAAAGGTTCTGAGCAGTGAAACAGCCCTGATCACAAATGTACAGAGCTGCACAAACGAGCAGGTACTTCAATGGTACTTAAGCACGTGCTTTAAGAGAATCAAGTATTTAAGTGCTTTGCTTTCCGAAATCCACACTTTATTTGTGTCAGAAATCTGTTGAGATGAATGGAGCAGCTGAGACCTCTTCACAGTTTTGATACAGGCAGCCAAGACATTTTGAAGGTTCCTTTTGCAAATGTAATTTATAAAAAGACAAAAAAACCCCAAAGAAACCAAAGCAGAAATGATCAGATGGGAGAGCAAAACTCAGCAATAAGCGGGTGAATTCTCCCACGGCTGCACTCAAAAGAACTTGGGAATCCAGAAGCCTTTTTTTACAACAAATTCACTTAAATAAAATAAATCAGGCTCCTCTCTTACAACCGTAGGGTATCAGTTTGAGAAAGCAAAAATAAGCTTCTTCCCAGGAGCTTGGCACATTACTCACTCCTCGTAGGCCTGCTGACTGACTCCAAAAGACATTTTAAACATGGGAAGGATAGCCTATCCCTTTCAGACAGCTCAGTCAGGAGAGGGCTCATGAGGAATCGTGTTGCAGCAGCAGGAGCTCCTGCTGCTGCCAGGAATTCAGAAGGGGGCTCCCGAGACTCCGACCCCACCAGAGCTGGCATTCCCCATCCTGAGCTGGGGCTGTTCCCTCCAGGCTGGCACGGCGCACACGGCAGCACCGCTCCCTCTGCGAAACACCCCCTCGGATAATGCAGGATTAGCAACAGCCACGGCTCCACAGCCAAATTCTGCACCAGCATACAAATGGAAAAGCCTTTTCCCTCGTGTTTTTTTAAGTTGTGTGCTGCCAGAGCCAGCCCCGACCTGACTTTTAAGTTTTAGACAACAGAGAGAGGTGTTGTTTTCTACAGTATGGGGATGGGGCAGCAGTGGGAGGGGGTGTGTAGAAGGGAACAGACCCAAACCAGCCTGATCAAAACCTTCTGATCATTTTAACAGTTTAAAGAGTAGGATTTTGAAAAATACTATAGCAAACCAATTCCATGACTGATGAAACAGCTCAAAGAGATGCAAAATCTACCGTTCCACAAAAGCGCACAAACTCCAAGTAACTGAGAAGTCTGTAAGTCACACAAAATCAAGAGGAACGCAGAACCAAGAGCACAGCAGGCACAAGACACAGTTTTTCCTCTGAGAATAAGACCTGACAGACCACTGGACTGAAATGGTAGCCAACCAACAACTGAGTGGGGAAGAATAAAACCCAATTGTTCTCGTGGTAGAGACTATTTAGACTTACTTCAGCTTTTAAGAGACCACTAAAATGTAAATGCTGATTACTGTTGTTGTTAATAGTAGCGCCAGAGGCACATAAGGAAGGGGAAGCTGTTCCTAAACATTCCACTTGGGGTGTGGAAAAGGGGATTCAGTCACCTCATCTCAAGTGTCCCTCCACTCCTCAGATTTCACATGGGATTCACCAGTCCGGGAATCTGTGACTCACTCAGACCACGGAATACCACCCCATGACAACAACGGGGAGCTTTGGGATGGTACGTAATATATATCAAGGAGGAACACAACATTTCCAGTGTGTACTGAAATGAGGTGAGGAAGTGTCAGGGAGATTTCCATATCCACGCAGAGGGCTGCTCGGGGAGGTGGCAAGGTGAGGCTGTGAGGCTGTGCACCCAGCCAGGAGGGGGAAAGAATTTGAAAAAAAAAAAAAAAAAAGCCCCAACAAAAAACCAAACCAGCCAACCAAAACCCTACCCAAGAAATGAAAAAAATCCTTCATCCAACATCATCCCAAAACCAAGGAAACCCCCAAAAGAGCTGAAGTACATGGGAAGGGGGAAATGGGGAGCAAACAATTGCCATGAAAGCTGAATTCGTGAAAGCCTTAGTAGCAGCTCTCCAAGGCTTACAAGTACACTTAAGCACCATACACAGCTTAATCCAAATCTGGCCTGCATATCAAAACCTCCTGCTGGAAAGTTCTGCAGAGACGAAACACGTGTGGCCATTTTTCATGCTGTGACACTCTTCAAACAATAGCTCAGCCTACCTTAAATAAGTATTTCTTATTCTAACAAGTACAAGAAGAGGGCATCACAGAAATAATCACTCCTAGATGCAGAAAATCCCATGCTGTTCATATAACTTATGATTCACCTGGTATTTCATAGAAATTTCAGTCAATTCCTTACCCAGACTTATGCACATATATTTCTTCTTACAAATACTACTGGAGGAATATTTATATTTTCTTCTCTTATGGTACTGTAAGGGATATCTTCGAGTTCAATTTCTTGATCACGATCTGCTAACACTCAAGGCATGAACTTAGAAACACACTCTGCCAAGTCTTTGCTAATTGTAAGGAATGGGGAAGAAGAGACATTCAACTTGCAAATGCCACCTGTGAAGGAAGCAAGTATTTGACATCTAAACCTGTCCCATCACTCACTGCTCAATGGTCTTCTGCTACTGAAGAAAAAAAGGGCAGAAACTAAAAGATAATGCAGAGAAGTTACACCCTCACCCCACACCCATTAAGGACAGGGATCCAGAAACAGCACATATCACTGAATCTCCACTAACTTGGGTAAGGATGTTGATCCAAGCTCAGAAACACAGTGAGCAGAAAGGCTTTTGGTTAATTGAGGCTTCTTATTCAAGAGACCAAGAGCAAAAACCACACAGAAATCTATACAAAGACTTGTTTGCAGAACCAAAGAGTGGATAATATACAACAGAATGGACAGAGGATGCACCTTTCCAATCTTTGGTAAACCACTTGCCTATAAATAAGCAATTAAATGGAAACTCAACCAGATTTTCATTCCCTCTGACACAAAACCAAATCACTGATTATGCATTTAACTCTATGTCAGCTCCCCAAGAATGAAACTTGATTAATATACAGTGAAGAAATCAATGTCCTCTCCTGGGCAATCATGCTTTTGAGTTATGATCAATGCATGCAGATAATGCATTTCCACACAACTCTGACCTTCTGCTTGTTGGAGGGATCTAAAGATACAGGCATTTATTGATAGCAGTGCACTAAAACTGTGTATTTCTTGGAATAATGTTATGTTAGGTGGTTTGGCATATGTTAAGTCACTATGTTATTTTAACCAAGAATTGGTTTCAGACATGAAAGTGCAACAAAGGACTAAAAAGTAATGTACAGTATTTTATTGACAGTAATAGCTGTGTTTCATGTGGGACCAAGCATCTCAAGGTTATGAATGAAAGCCACTTTGTAGACTTCTCAGTAGAACAGGTTTCAGCTAACTGAACACAAATACACAGTAATTCCAGGCGAGGTGAAATACAGGATCACAGTCACATAGCATTCAACTAAATGTACAACCTCCATAAATCCATGTTAGAGACCCAGATGATTTGTGGTTTGGTCTGTTTTTTTGTTGGTTTGGGTTTTTTTGGGTTTTTTTAAGTGAGTGAAAGGGACACTACAGCTTCTGTTGTAATAGAAGATTTCAGCTTGTTGTGGATGATGTTACCAAAGGTTGTTGTGGACATAGAAAAGGCTCGTATAATTACAATTAAGTGGGAAAGGAAAAATCTGCATCAGAAAGATGGTCTTTACTAGCTCAATTCAAATAAAAAATTATGATTTTTTTTCCTCTCCAAAACAGCAATAAAGCCAAGTGAATTTCAAGATAAAACCGAAGAACCAACTTTAGTGAAACCTTGAGAGAAGAGGCTCATAACATCCTGTAAAGACAAAAGGACAAAGAGTCCTTATCTTATCACTATGCTAGAGTTAATCTAAAAACATTCACAACATAAATCCCTAAGTAAAATATTAAAAGGACTTTAAGTCATATAGATGTATACAGAGATGATCATCTGACCCTCACACATAAAGAACAGGACTGCACCTCACCCCTAGCCATGAGTCAAATCAGAACAATTAAAATACCAACTTAACTCAAAACCAGTGAAAATGGTATTTACTGCCACAAAGGCATGGCAAAAACAATGGATAGCTGGCAAGGGGAAGTGTTTAACTACCCCTCACTGTAAGGACATATACTTTGAAACAATTTCTCAAAATTTATGTTGATAAAGGTGCCATGCATTTTAAGGAGATAATATTCTATCACAAAGTTGTGGAAAGGAAACCTTTTATATCTGTTTTTAATGAGTTATTAATGAAGAAAAGAATTGCAATAGCAAAAAAAAAAAAAAAAGAAGCTACTTATTACTACTGCTTGTTCCACTACTGTCAATAGAGTAGAAACAAGTGCTTATGCCAAATTAAAAACTACAAAACAAAGCAACATAGATGTGTAGCCAACTTTTGAAGAAAGCGTGTGTTTTTCTACATAAAACAGCATCACCCCAGAAATAAAAGACCTATTAAAAATAAATCTATTACTCCATACTTGCACATAAGTATTACCTAATTTGGGACCCTATTTCACAATGCCTGTGAAACCAACAGCCTCACTAAGGCTTTATGAAGCCCAAAGTGCTAGTGTTACACCAACCAACTCTGCTGCCCTGTTTGCACATGTGTAAAATAAGAGCTGCGCTCAAGAACCTGCTGAAGACGTGGAGCACAAAGCTCCTACAAGGCAAGCCAGACTGAGGACCTTGTCACAGTCCAAAGAAACCCCAAAGACACTGCCAAGCATTTGTTTTGCAGTTCTCCATGTGGGAACACGGGGTTACGAGTGGCATGAGGAAGGACAAAGAGCAGGGACTCCTTTCACTGCTGAACTTCACTCAATGCCAAACAAAAGCACGGCCACCGGTGAGACGCTTGAAAGAGAAAACCCCACCTCCAACCAGAAGGCCCATGCTGAATTTAGAAGAGTTTATTGGTGAGCTAAAGATGTCTTTGTAAGAACCGTCTCCTAAACAGAACTAAAAGAACAACAACAAAAAAGTCAATGTATTCAAACCCACTGAAATCTTAAAAGACGACTGAAAATTTAACTGATCCAAATATTTTAATTTTTTTTATTTTACTAAGGTATCCTGTGAAGCTGGAGTATAAATCCTATAAACTGAACTTAGTTTGTCCATCCCTAAAATAGATTTGACATACAAACACAAACACAAGGTCAAGGTCATAGATCAGCAAGAAAGATTACAAAGAGGACTGATGTAAGAGCTGGCATTTGATCAAAGCTCCTGGATGTATCTTTTTTTTTAGTACACTTACCAGAAATACCACTACCCTACATTTTCTTCATATTGGTACATTATATGTTTTAAGTATTCCCTACCCTTAAGAGCAGCTGCTCTGTCCTTATTTATTTTGATAAGAGCTCTTAGGCAGCATAGCAAATAAACTAAGGAAAAGCTCTTAATGAAAAGGAAGTGAAAGACACTTTTTGCCATCTTTTTCACTCTATTCAGCCATTGCTAATATATATTAAACCACAAATCTAAAAGGAAAACCCACTCAAACACACAGCAAGACCAGTGCTAGAGAGTCAGGACCTCAGGTTTTAACTTGGTGCAGTCCAAGATACTTATCTTAATATAACAACTGTATATTGGGATGTGCACTTCCAATATATCCACAACACTTGCTTATTTACCCTAATTATCTGTATGCACAGCATATATTTCTCAATTAACAACAACAACAAAAAAAGAACAACACAAGGTCTGTGCAGAACACAATCAAACTAACCTCTTGTGTAATCAGGACAACATTTAACCTCCTAGAAAGCTTCTCTAATGCTGAACGCTGAGTAAGTGAGCAGATTAAACACAATAGCAACAGTTGAAAGACTCATTAAAACCGAGCTGCTGAAAATAGTTAGCAATGAAAGTCATTTACTGATCTATCCATCCATCCACATCCACGCACCCGATACATTCTCAAAGCTTTAGACACATGCAGGAGAGTATTTAGCTTTACAGGTCACGTCTACCACATGTACCCTTCTGATCCCTTACATGAGGAAGAGGTGTCTTGGGTGATACAGTGTCACATGGCATTCAAAGCGGCACTGCTGCCACAAAGTTTAGATGCTCACTGTAATAAGTAGTAATTTAAATAATAGTGTGGTTTGTATTCTTAATTCTTAACCCCCACCTTCAACACCAGCACTGCTCTGATGTTAGTCTAGACGTGACTGGGAGCAGTTTATATTTAGACAGAGAGATATGCCTATAAATAGGACTGTTTGTGTTAGTATTAAAGCTGTTATTGGAACCCATTTGGGGTGACCTGCATAGCTCACTTGTATGTGGGCATCTCAGACACTGCCAGTAAAACCTTCATGCCATCACACACCCTCCTGAACCTTGTTTCAGCTATTTGACATTTTGTTTACTGATTTTCCTCCATTTTTGTAGAGGTAGTACATTTGCAGATCTCTACCAGCATGCCTGGGTTGTCTCAGCTACTGATGAAAGGGCCTCAAATGAAAAAAATATGGAAAAAAAAAGGTTTAAAAACTTGTCTCCTTTTCGAAAACATCCTTCACAAGAATAAGGTTGTCACCCTTTTAAGCTATAATATTGCCTGAGCTACTAGGGCCAGATACAAATCACTCCTGAAGCCCGGGATGAGAGCTTCTCAGCATTGTGGTACAGGTGCTTTTAACTCTGATAGTGATTCACCGGATCTTAAAACAGTCACTGGTTTAAGATCAAATTGAGTTAAGTTGTAGACCTCAGGGCAATACGATTCTGCTCTTCCTTAGTCTCCTTTTTCTAAGCCCTTTCAGCAAAATGGAAAAAAAGGGGAGGTTGGTAATTTTTTTTTTCCAAGTGGAATTTCTATCCTTCCTACTTTGTGAAAACCTGATAAAGCTTCTCACTGCATTAAAGAGTTAGGAAGGGGGGGAAAAAAAAAAAAAAAAATCAGGCAATGATTACAACAAACCAACAGAATTTCCTTCCTTATCCACAAACAAATCAGCAGCTTACTCTGAGAACCAAACACACATGAAAATGTGTATATAGGACATATCACAACCAAAAACATTCTAGGAAACACATCAGCTTATTAGCAGTATGGCTACCCAACATGTGAAACCCTAAAGCAAATATATTTGGAATCATACAGCTTATTTAAGTTTACAATCATGAAAACTCAAATGCATGAAAAAGCCTTTGCTTGAATTGAGCTGTATTAAAGTGAGTAACTGTTCATTCAGTGTCATGGCAAGTCTTCTCTCAAGCTTATACTATAAAAACCCTCTTTAATCTTCACAACCAAACCTCTGATAAAACAAGTCAGCAGCAGTTGTGGGTTTGGGTTTTTTTCCATTAAATACGAGCTCTCACTCTTTACGTACATAACCTGAAGAAGCAAGAGGTTTCTGCTTTTTCTGAACTTTTGATCAAATCCCCCACTTTTTAAGCAGCAGGGATGTGGCAGGGAGCTATCAGCAGCAACTGGTGGTTTTGGCTGTGACACCATGTAGACAATATTTGAAATACAGTTCTTATCCATTCCTCTTTGGAGAGCTGGAACAGGCATCTTTCCACACAGTGATCCAAATGTAAAGCATTTCAAGGGTGCTGTCTTTTAAGAGGGGGTAATGACAAACTGCAATAAACAACTAGCCAGTGCAGCAATGACAATAAATATGACAGCTAGCACAGAGTACTTCTGGTCAATTTAGTAGACAGGTAGCCCACAACAATGGATTATGTTGAAGAACTGGATAGCTGTCAATGCCCAATTCTGGAAAGATACAATTTTTACTTAGTTTTAGAAAAAATATTGTCTGAGGTTATATTTACACCTGTGAAATTAAGTTTTTAAAAATCTTAAAATACCGTGTTGATGAATAGTGCAGTAGTAAGTTCTTGAACTTTGTACTTTCTTTTTACTTATTTATTTCCCCTTACATAAGTAGACCTAGGAATTTCAACAGGACAATAAAATAATGGCAAGGTTAAGCACACATGCAGATCAGTGCATGAGAAAGGCATCTAAATGATGCAACACATTAAAGTTGCAGACGTATGCATAGGACAGATGGGTATCTACCATGCTAAAACCCACTAACACATCACCAGTTTAACCATCATGACTACTAAAAGCAAACTAGTTTACATTTAAAATTTCAGTATTCTATCATTCAGGACACGGCATGGGATTTCCAAGATGTGTAACATCAGTTATTCCAGTATTCCCATTCCTCAAATTGTTCAACAAACAGTAATCATTGCAGGTTATTTGGTTTCCCACATGCTGGAATTCTGAAATCAATTCATCATCTAATAAAATTGGTAACAATGAAAGGCAGTGGAAGGCAGGTGGTAAATTTCTCTCCACAAATCTTGTCTCAGCTTTGGGGGAAATATCTCAAAATTATAGTTTTAATCTATTCACTTAATGATTACTGATAGAATATTATGAGAGAGGGCAAAATTGCCATAACAAAAGAACTAAAAGTGAAGAATCTAGCAAATAAACAAGCAAAACTGCACCAAAGTATCCCAAACCATGTATGATGTAGTATAATGTCATTATCTGATAGTTATTATCTATAACCACAACTCTATTGATTCAGCTGGTCAGGCTATGTATTATTTCCAGCTTCCCCTGCCATAACAGAGATTTGGGCATGGCTGACAGGTCACAACCTATGTCTTTTGTGTTATATAAAGCCATCTTTCCTTGACGTAACTGGAAGAGTCATTTCCCAGCTCAATGTAACATCAATAAGTAACTCCAGTGTTTTCTAAATCAATATGTAGTAAGGCCTTGTCAATAACCTGAAGGTAAGTTTCATTGACCGCCTGCATTATTACTAAACCACTTTTTTTTGGTTTCTTCTCTTTTTCAGTCTATATACAATCTTGCTAAAGAAGAATGGTTTTGTCCAAATTCTGTTGCTCAATTTCATCAGTGAGTGAAACCAAAAGAACTTCACTGAATACATTAATGTGATTTCATTCAACAGCAGTTAAGACTTGTGAGTATCTGCAGAATCTTACAGAACCACCAACAACTCCCAAATACCAAATAAATGCTGAAGCAAATCATATTGGAAAGGGAGGTACAAGCCAAAGAGGGCAACAAAGGAATACTAGAGGGAAAAAAAAGCCCATAAAAACCCACAACCCAAAACATCTTCTCAAAGGGACTTCATGCTCTTAAAAGCATGCAATTTAAAATCCATTTGTTGAGAAAAAGCCAGAAGTTTTGGTGGGCAGGTGAACATGTCTTCAGCCTCTCAGGAAACTCAGCAGATTGTAACCTTGGCACCCTAGTTAGCAATCTCAGGAGAACAAGATCAGGACTACACAGGGATGTGAAAGGAACCATCTTCTGACTTGGAATTCGTAAGAGGGGTAAAGACCAAAGCTACTGTGAATGAGACAAAGTTGGCACTCCATGTCCGGGGTGAGAAAAAATACAGGTTAATAAACTTCTCAAGTTCAGGGCAGAAACTCATACCTTTCAAGTGTCAATGCAGGATCTTTGTGTATCTGCTTTTCACTCCTCCCTGCCAAAAATAAATACATTATAATCAGGATGCAGGAACTTATGGTGGAAAATAATTACATTTCTACAACAACAGGAAAGTAATTCTGTTAATTCAGTATTAGCTCATGAAAGGGAGCGTATCTTAATTCTTAACAAGGTATCAACACTAAAATAAAGTTTTCCCCCAATGTTAGTTATACCTGTGGTCGATTTGTGAGCGTATCAGAGCTTGACAAATGAAACTGAGCTGAGCAAGCTGGTAAAGGTAACCTGCCAGGAGAGAGGGGATAGGTCTCCTTGCCTGGTTAATACTACCCACTTTGTGAAAAAAAGCTGTCGTCAGGAGATTATCTTTATTCCAACACTCCCACTATCTGTTTACCCACCATGACTAAAAAAAGCCCCAAACAAACAATGAAAAGGAAACCAAAAACACGCAACATACCCTTGGCACTGCATTTTGCTCCTCTGAAATCTTACTCATTTTCTCCTGCTATTATCATCATTACTCTCATTCAATCTTCCCTCAGCTCCCCACTTCCACAACCCACACTTGTGTAACATTAATGACATCCAAAGACCATTCCACACTACACAAAACACAGCTGTTACTGTAATCTTTCCCCTGAAGACACTCTGTTCATATAACCCTTTACTTCAACTTTTCAACTGTTTTTCTCTCGCTCTAGATTAAGTTTAAAATTTCTCATCTGAGTTCTACAGACATTAATAACTTTCATTTCTATCCACATAACCTAACCACTTACTGTGTCCTTTTTCCTTACCCTTTTGTTTCCACAAACACTCGTTTTTGCTGTAATACTCAGGCACCTCTCACACAGGAAATTCCATTACGCTTCTGCACTGCTCCCCGGGCGAAGATCATCTACACTCTGGAGGCTCTTTCTTCCTCTCTTCCAGCAGTAAATTACCAGAGCAAAAATTAATCCAAACCCACCAAAATACCTCCTGCAAGACCACAAGCCAAAACACAAATGATGTATGTTGCTTGCTTTTCCTCACGGACTTGTTTCTTCCCTTTCCCTCATCATTGTCTAGGTGAAGTTTAAAATAAATACATCTGCACCTGTGAGATGCTGACAAGTTCAGCTGGACAGCAATTAAATGAAGCCCTAGAGCAACACTGGCCTCCAGAATAAGTATGTTTTCTCTTCCTCTTACAGAAGAAAAAATGCATTTATTGGTTTTGCAGTACAACAATACATGCTGCTGTAATAACACAGTTTTCACTCAATACCTTTCTTTTGCTACATATGATTGGAAAGGAAGGAAAGAATGATATACACTAAAAGATCAACAGAACACAAAGATTAATGATAGGGAGAAAAGGGTACAAAAGGCCTAAAATATAATGTAGAAGGGCTAAAATATAGCATCAAAGGGCTGCCCTTCTCTTGAGCTGCTACTTTTAAAAAACTAGTGAAAGCTCTTTCACTTTTCCAGCTGGTACAATGACAATATCCCTACCCTGATGCAATCTGCTTTCACTTCAGAGGGCACAGAGGCACGAAAGACCAGAGAATGAAAAAATACTGCTCCTAGGAAAGGAAGGAGATACTTCTTTTCAGAGAGACCATAGCTATTTACTTACTTTTAATCATGACAACTAATGAAGACATGGATGAGTAAACTTTTGAGGAGCAAGGTGAAGGCTGAGAGCACCCGTCCCAGGGACTGGCCAAGAATAAACCCAGACCTCCTCCTGAAACAAAGGAAGCTTTCTGTATCTCAGCTGCCTTAATGAAATAACCTTCCGAGCCCAAACAGCAGACTTAATACTCCAAGTTCTCAATTTTCTTGAACATAATTTCTCCTCCTCAAACCAGAGGAGTTTGATTTACAGGGTCTACATTTGAATTCTGTTTTACTGCAAATAAAACTTAACCCTTGCTTCCAAAGTCGCTTTGGTATCTCTCTACTAAATCATGTAAATCAGAGCCTGCTAGTAGCACTTCAGAAGGTGAACAGTTTGGGTGACCAAGAATAACCTACCAGGATGCAAACTCCACTTACCTTCTTTATATGCTGCCAGGTTTATGAGAGCAAGTCTGTCTGTGCTTGACATTTGGCACAATTACTATTGTAAAATGGTTTATATTCCTGTAAATTCAGACTACAACCCCAAAGTGCTTACAAACTAAGATGAGATGCAGAGATGAAGAAGAAAGGAAGGATTGTAGGGGAAAAGTAGGTTTAAGGAGGAAGAAAAGCATCAATGCCAGGAGAAGATAGTGAGGCTGTTCAAGCTGCCTGGGACACTGCCTCACCAGCATGGAGTGCTGAATAGTAAACAAAGAAGAGCAGAAACAAGATGATGTAGGACACTGCACACTGTAAAACATTATAATCAACTTGCTTCACTAAAATATAAAGCCAGAGGTGAAATTCTAGGTAGCATGGCCCCTACAACACCAGCTGTATTTCTCCACCATGCTGTAGGAAGCATTTCCACTGAACTACAATAAACATTGCCACAATGGATATGGACGGAAAGTCCAAAATTTTCAGGGGTTTCCACTGTTTTTATTGTGATTTTGAGCAATGGAACAAGAGAAAAGATTGGAAGATCTAAAACATCTTGACTCTAATCTGTTGCTGAAAAACAGGTGGGAGGGAAAGAATGAGAAAATCCAGTAAATTACTGTGTATCCATCACCACTCAAGACCAAAAGCTCCACTTATATGAGGGGATGGGGGCTAAGATTCCAGACTTAAACCATTCTTGCAATTCACTTCTCCATACAAGACACAAAGCATGCACTGAATGCAACTTATTTTTGCCAGCTGCTTGGTGAGACATGAATGATTAAAGAACATGGAGTAACAACAAACACCTTTTTATTAATGTATCTGAAAATATCTTTCTTGGGTTTTCCACAAATTCTTGTATTTCACTTCACTTACTTCACTTAAATGCTTATTTTTTGAGAGCAAGCATCATCCATGTTCTTCACAGATAACGATCACAAGAAATCTAATAGTATTTACGACAGTCTTTCTAATACACATCCAGAAAACCCAGACTACTTGAAAAGGATATGAATGCACAATCTTTGCCACTTCAGGTACTAAAACATCTCTTGTTTAACATTTTTTTGTTTAATTGGAAAATTTGATTACGAGCTTAATTTTTCCATAGTACAGCTCATCCAGCCATTTTTAATTTCAAATTGGCTTGCACTCCATCATGACTAGCTGAATGCTACAAAAACTTTTGACATCGTGACCTCATAAATCTCAGAGAACAGAAGAAATTCTCGTAGGAGCAGGGAACTGTTGGTAAGATACTTCTTCCACCGTTGACTGTACTCTGTCAGCTGTAACTATGTGCAAGTGTCCACACTTGCAAATTACACAAAATATGCATCTGAACTACCCTTCCATGAAATTATTTTCTCTGGTAAAATGACAGTCACAGGTAGAAAAGCTGAGAAGAAGAAAATGTTTGAAGTTGACCAAGCACCAGGGGGTTTTTTTTGATGAAAGATACAACCATAATTTTAAAACTTAATAATAATACCAATAAAAGATAATCTTGATGTACTCTACCACCAAGCTGCAGAGTATAAGCAACATCCTAGGTACAGAAAGGACTTTCATAGACTTAGCCGTTCAGTACGTGAATCTGGAAATAAAATCCCAAACTATTTTGGATTTGAGTGAACTACAGAATTAAATTCCATGTTGTTTATACATAAACTGAGATCATTAAAAAAACCCCACTCACAAGCAAACTACCAAGTAAGAGGCATTTCAGTTATCAAAGATCTATTTCAATCTGACATCTAAATATCTGATGTTAGATGGCTGCTGCTATTTACAGACTGATCATAGTAATTTCACTCCTCCGCTGTTCACCAGGACCTCTCATTACATGCACTGTGTGGGTCTAAACCATGTTGGAGGCTACTGGGTACTGTCAAAATTGCAACAAAAAAGAGATTCCATCTTGGAACAAAACGGAGCACTTTAGGAACACCCACGAACATATCACAGCAGTTCTTTGGAATACTGCTACTCTACACAGGAGGAACAGTGAGGACAGGAGAAGATTAAGCAGCTTGCCCAGTAACACGTGAACTTCATATCCATAGCAAATGAAGAAAGATTTTCTGAATTTCAGCCGAATTACAAGATACTTTTCTCTCTCTACAGTTGGTGGACGTTTTGGTTTTTTGGGGTTTTTTTTCCTACTAGTGAAACAAAACAACAATTGGGTACATTAAACTTGAGGAAACAATGGTGCTTGTAAAGGAGTAGTAATTGTGCACTACAGTAAATGCCTTTCTCTTCCAAAAGAAGAAAAATTACTGGCACTCCCATCACCCTCAGATGGAGACGCGTATCACTTAAATACAGTCAATATGGGTGTTCCACTATACCTGCTGAAACAATGTTCTCTCCAAGAAAACACCATGTCAGTACTGAACTAAAGTATCATTGTCAGTGTTGAACTAAACAGATGAACGATCAAAAATGTAATTATAATCAAAAATACAATTCCACCAACTTCCCCTCTTTCTCAGGGATCTAACATGATGGAGCAGTCCTAATGAGCTGGGCAAGAACTATTACAGGGATTGGAGCTGCACAGACCACTGCACAGCTGCAGCTCTTCTGATCCACTGCCCACTTTTAATCTCTTTCCTAACCAAGAACAGTAAAGTCCCTTCTATCCTGAAGCAAGGGTCTCTCATAGCAAAGTATGTATGAATGTCTGCACACATACCTAAGCACTTCCTTCCCAAACAGGTCTCTTTTTAATTCCTTGCTTTAGAGAGGTGTTAAAACCTGCCTTCTACCAGGCTAATGCAGCTGTAATACACTCATAGCTCAGATGGACCAGAACACAGGGTGTGCATTCATCCCAGGTTACGCCAGTGGAAAGGCAGAACTGCAGCAGCCTGTGCCAGCAGCAGGGCAGTGAAGGAACTGATGCTGCAGCCACAAGTGAATCCAGACAGACAGCTTTTTCTGCATGTGATGAACTGCTCAGTGGTGCCCAGCCTCTGGAACCCTGAATTACACCAAACCCGACTGAGCCTCCTCTGCAAGTCTCATGAATAACTAGAACTAACTAGAGTATTTTTCCAGATGAGTTTGTACAAACTCAAATTCCAGCTTCAAAAGCCGGAAGTTTCCAAACTGACCAAACTCAGTAAATAACTTGGCTCCTATACCTATTCATCTGTAGAACTCACAGATATCTGCCACACTCCGTACTTTTTGCCAGAGCGAGAGAAAATGGATCAAGCAGTTGCCAGCAGCTTAAACACCTAAGTCTGGGAGGAGAGGATGCATCCCAAACCTTCTAATTGCTAATAGTCAGTGCCACCTATGGTTGATGTTGCAGAAACAAAGATCCAAACAAAGAAAAAAAAAAAAAAGGAAAAAGGTGTTTGGAACTTTTAATGAGGTTTTATAAATGGCTTCAGGAGAATAGAGTAGACAAAAAATGACTAATAATTTTCATCTATTCTAGATCATTTACCACCATTGCGCTAGGTAAGGTACTAGTATCAAAACCAGGTCCAAATTCTTTATATGATCTTACAACAAAAACATTTAAAAAACACACCAGAAGTTTTAAGTGCAGCTTTCTATATTCTTATCACACTCGTCTCCTCAAGTAAAATTAATCTCATTTTTATTAACAGCTCCATTTCAACCACTCAACCTGGCTCTGTTGCTGCAGATGCTTTGTCCGGTGGTCAGGAAAAACACATCAGAGAGTATTTCATCAGGCCTTGCAAAATCCTCCCCCATCACCCCATCGAAGTATCAGCAACATACTTTATTTTCAGGGAAAGTCAGCCAACACGATAGACACAATAATTCCCTCCAGAGGTTTCGAAGCAGTCTCAGTTCAGTACACAAGGCCATTAATTACACAACTGCCTTTAGCATTAGCAGGATTCTGGTAATGACAGCACTGCTTGAGTTAAGGCTGCTGTCAGTATCTGCACAGAAAATCTATTTACTTGAAGTTATGCAACACCTCCACTTCCTCTCTTCTTTACTATGGTAGAGCATGGTAACAGAAAGAAAAGGGGTGGAGATTGTGAAATGCTTGCTCCCTATCTCAAGCAGGGCACAGCTAACTTTCAAAGCAGATCTAATCTGGAATTCACCTCTAAAATCTGCCTAAATTGATAATAGCACTCAAGCACCAACTCTTACTTAACACTTGATCAAGTATTCCAGAGGAAAAGCTGTGTAATACAGTTAACCACTGCTGGAATCAACTGCCTACCCCCAATATAAGAACTGTTTTTAAATCCGATTTATTTGGGTAGGGTTGTGTTTGGGTTTTCTTCATCATTTGGTTTCTTCTTCATCACCCCATCCACAATATAGAAGTCCACCCCAGACTAAGTTGTATTCCAAAATTCTCACCAAGATTCTAATGTCATCAGTCATGCTCATTCAGTAAAGTTGGCAGTAAAAGTTTTAATTCGGCAAACATCCTTCTACTTTCCATTTGGAAAAAAAAAAAAAAAAGAAAACTAGGAAAATCGCAGGCTACCCAAGCTGATATATTTCATGGCACCAAGAAAATCAAGACAAAATGAAAAGTAACACATCATCAGTCCTCTTTTAACAATGATCTGAAGAGTCTACCTCGTATCTCTAACGATACCTGGAGAATTGACAAAAACCAAAACTAAACAAAAACCCCAACAACTCTTAGAACTGGCTCTTCTCAACAGAGGAATTATAAGAAGTCCCAAAGCAGCCACAGGATTCTTGACTGGTAAAATGTTTTCAAGGACTTGGATTTAATCACATGTCATTTTCTTTTCCTCTGATCATTTATTTAAAGTCATAGGTTGAATTATTTATGAACAAAAGTTAATTGCATTGAAATGCAGTAATGCCCTGTATTTATTTAACACCTTCTTCAGAACTCAACCTCCTGTCACTAATTGGTTAAAATCTACAAAAAATGAATACAGAATTTGAGGTAAGAATTAACCATTTCTATAGCATTACTGACATTCACTTCCAAAACCTGGTTAAATACAGTGAAGTCCCTGGATCCTCCCATCTGCTGAATAAATTCTGCAACTGTTTTTACCAACTTTTGCTTTTGCTACTACATGTGTTTATGTTTTAAAAAAAAAGTAATTCAGGGGAAAAAATAGCCTACTCACAAAATATTTGGTTTGAATAAATAAGTTTTGACTAATTGTTCGCAACTAAAATCATCATATTTGAGTTCAAACAGCCACATCACAGAGCCTCCCGAACTGGAGTTCTTCAAAATTTTCTTAGCTGCCTAAGGATCTTGAAGATCAACAACTTGCATGTATAAGGCTGTATTCACACTCCTTGCAAGGTGTAAAATGTAAGCTCAAGGGTACACTCATATAAATATACCCCACATCCATAAAGTGTTAATCTAAAGTCAGCAAGGCCATATGACAGAAGTAACTATTACAGTGTATGACTGCTGCTCAGCACACAGCATTTTCGAAGTCCCTCATTTCCTTAAAGCAACTCATTTACTTGTCACCTGCCAGGACAAAGAGTAGAGAGAGGATTTCACAAATACCTCTGTGGCTTGTGTGTGGTGATAACACACCAGGAAAGATGGATTTTCATTTTCTCATCAAGTTATTAGATTAGGTTTACACGCAGATTTAAATGCCCAGGAGGAGTCTGCCACCTGTCCTAAACTTAATTAGTCAGGAATGTCTGCATGACAAGAGCAGATACTTCAGATGTTTCAGAGTGACCACAAGCAAACATCCTAAATAATCACCACCACAATTTCAGTGATGCCAAGAACGAAGCACTAGGCACAGCCCTCTGTGAAACAGCCTGAATTTTATTAATGAAGTGCTTCATACTTCCCACACAACTGATATCAGCTGAGCATCTGTACAACCAGAAAATCAACTATGTAAAGTCTACAACCGGGTTAAGGAAACGAAGACCCTTAGATTTCCCACTAAAATAAGGGTGCACATTTATGCATTACTAAGGGGGGGTGGTGGGGGGGGGGGGGGGGGGGAGTGGGAACACTTAAAACCCGGGAATTTTTCCCCACANATGTGAAGACTCAAATCCTGCAAGACTTTCCCTCAGCTTTATTCTTGTGCTTTTTATCATAGCAGGACATCTAAGATTTGCAGGTTTTTATACCTCCCCTCACATACCCCCCCCCCCTTCCACACGTAGGACCAGAACAGCAGATTGATAACTAAGAAAAAACAACACATTTTCATTTAAAGAGGCAAACACATCCATGTTCAAGTATATATCACATTTATCATCTTGCTAAAAGCTAAACCAAAACCCCCGTAAAACGTTAATTAGAATATTATCTGTGTAGGTACGTAGCAACTACTGACACTGATGTGAGTAACTGAATATAATACAGAGAATTCAGTTAATCATCTCCTTACGTTGCCATTGGCACATAAATTTGTCTCATTAGCAGGGGCTACTTAGTTTGCTGTAGTAAACAAAGCTGCCGATACGACAGCCTCGCACACTTTTCATTCATTCACATATTTTTCTTTCCTTAGACTTCTAGCATGTGCCACAGAAGAGCCGAATGTTAAACATTCCTGGAGTGTCACAATATGTAATACAATAAAACAGATTACAACCATACCTTTCTTTCACAGCAGTGGTGCCAAGCACAGGTACACTGTAGCAATCAATTTGTTCTGCAGACAGTAAGGCTTTCATAGAATACTAATGCAAAATCTCTTTTCTTTCTCCTTCGACTTGACTCCCCAATGCCTGGGTCCCGACCAATACAAGGAGGAGGGCAGAATGTCTTCTGCTGAGATAACCACAACTACTAATCAAGTATACGTGTACAAGGGCACAGGATTAAACCTCCACCGGGCTTGACTCGGGCACCGAGAGCAGCTCAACACATGCACAGCAAGGTCAGAATTAAACACACACACACACGCACACACGCACGCGCATCTACTTGAGTGAACTAATTTATCACACTTTACCACTGACGGCTTTTTACCTCAGGGGAGTAAAATTACATCCTGGTGAACTGACAAGGTTCAGACATAACAGCTTCCCACAACAAATCAGATCTCTCGGAGAAGGGAACTGGGCTCAGAGGTGAACGCTCCTCTCCCGGCTTCTCAGAAACTCCACGCACACCACGCGTGTCTGCGTGTTTGTGAACGTGTCTGTGTATGTGTGTGCAGGTGTGTGCACATGTGTGACACACAGCACCAGGCATTGGCTAAAGCAGAACCACAGCGGCAAAGTTCAAAAACAGGCACTAACTCCCCTTCGAGAGAGTTCTCCTTCTGATTGTATTTATCTTTACCTCTTAACATAATCAATCTATCAAGTCTAATTACTCCAGAAGAAAGCATTTTATTATTGTCTAACATAGCAAATGTCAAACAAGCTGTTCATTTACCTTGAAGTTTATTAGCATAGAAATGCAACATGAAGATGCTCTCAAAACATTGTCACTTGTATTCACAACATTTTCGAAAACCCACTTAGCAGGTTTTTATTGCCTGGCATTGTTGGATACTGTTTTAGTTCTTAAAATAGGCAGGGCATTATCTTAATTGTATCGCCCTTGAGCTAATATAAGACTTTTTCTTTAAACATCCAATTTGTATTTAACTTTTCTCTTTGGTTCTCTTTAAATGAAGACTTTTCCCACATTCCAGTCAGCTGTACATATGTGGATACACATGTTTTCATAAAGGTTCATACATGTGCCTTTCAAGGAGTGAAAAGTGAAACACTGAAATTTCAAAGCAGGGATTTTTTTTTCCCCCCTCAAGTTCTGCCTTGTCATGCATCCTTCCTGGCATTTTCCTTCCAGTACAGGCAGATGAACATTTCACCAAAAATATCAAGATGAACCCTACAAATTACCATCTGTGGGGTTTTAACAACACAGCTTTTGCACATGATCTGTATTAAGAAAATACTGCACAAATGCTCCCCTAAATAACCCCCAAAATAATGCCTGGCACTTTACCTAGGACAAATTAGCAAAATATTTTTGAAATATCAGTGGCTTCACAGAGACACCAGCAAAAAGCAGCGTTAATCAATACTGATGAGTTTGTCCTTGACATACTGACCGTGTCATCGGGCTATTGTCATGTGATATCATGTCATTTCCCCACCTGGCTCATGACCTTGTCCTTTAAATGACCCAAAGCTTCCCTCAAGTAGCAGGAGGCCCCTCCCCGCTGCCTCAGCAAGGTCGAACGGGTCAGCGTGTCCTCATCTATAATCCACCACCATTTGTCAGCAGGGAGGCTGGAGGAGGCAGGCTTGCTACAAGGGGAGAATGCCCAATTAGGCAGCTGTCACACAAAGCATAGGCTGCAAAATTATCCCCTGTCAAAAGAAAGAGCAGCTGCGGGTGCCAATTACAGCAACCTTTCAACCCTTTAGGTACTGGAAACTACACAGAAGTAAATGAAGTACAATTAGTGATAACAAATCGATGAATTAGGACAGTAAATTAGAAATTACTAGCAGGTGAGCTTAGGTCTCCCATAATATTAAGGGCACAGCACACCCCAGGCAAGGGCGGGAATACACAGATTTCACAGAGCACATCGGTTTTGTCTTATCCATGTCTTCCTTGTGTGGAGCCTGTTTCCCTCTGCTGTTTTCTTCTCACAAGCCAGACAGTGCAGGGAAAGGAAAAAAAGGCAACCCAAAGAGGAAAGAAGTTGTAGCATCCGATCTTGCCTCTTTATCCTGGCAAATGCAGTTTCCTCCTTTCTCAGGAGGTCCTCAGAGCCAGCACAATCTCTTTCTAGTAAGCACACTCCATCTGACATTTGCTGCAGCTCAAGTTCCAGCTGAACAACGTTTACCCCAGAAAAAAAAATGAACCAAGAACAAAAACGACCAGAAAAAATAAACCCCCAAGTAAATTTTATGTCAGTTACTCTTGAAGCATTTAAATCTGAGTTAAGTGCTAGACTTTTTGATGACAGGAGAAGACTAATTTCTCCACATTTCAGTTCTGACACAAATCACGCAGTGGCATCTCCAAGCATATATAGAGCCTAAAGTTTGCAAGCAAAGTTTCTACTCCGTGATTTTTTTTCCCCTTAGTGAACAACTCACAAGTGGTTTTTTGCCCTCACTATTTTATTAAGCAGACAACCTGGGAAGTTACTGTGTGCTGGCACCAAAAGGCAGGTCCTACTGACCACAGTAAATCCAGCTTCTCCTCCGGTGCATCAGGTCAACCCTTTTAACAGGAGAGGGCTACCCATGGACACCTGGGGCTCTGCATGCCCAAGGCAACCACGGACAGGTGGTCACCTTACCAGCCCCTGGCATTTACAGAATAAGAAGCCTAGAAAACAGAATAAGGAAAAGAAAAATAGGAGGACAGGATTAAAAGTATGAATAATTAACATACCGCCACATTGAACCATGGTTCAGACAGCGGTACCAACACCTTTGTATTTAGGTGCTTTGAGTCAAAGTGACAATCAAATTAGAAGAACAAAATTCAAATTTCAAGATGCCATCTCCTCTTCCCAGCTCACAGTCATTTCAAACTAAATGAAGTCACCATTTCTTGTCAATTCTCTCCTTTCATTTCTCATTCCCTAATCACAAATCCACCTTTAATATGTTCTTATGCCTTGCAACCATGTTGAGCACTGAGGAGTCCAGATTCCTCCCAGAGGCAGCTCTGAATAATACCTGTATACTTGCACTATAATTCATACATGTACTCACACATGCATACACATATTTATGCTAATACATTCATCAAAATATGAGATGGAGCAGAAATTAAGCCACTGATCTCCAACAAGCAATTTCCTATAGCTATCTCTTGATCTCTAGCCAGTGAGTATTCCACTGTTTAATAAAAAAAAAAAATCTTGCTGCTATAACTCTGATAAGAGACAGGATAATAGAACACGACCTATAAATAGATGCAAAAATGCTCATTTAACAGCAGTTGCAATAATGCTCAAATTTGACATTTTCTTTTGAGTAGCATATGGAAACCATAGAGTACTGAAAGAGTTACTGTGTTTAGAATTCAGTTTCCATCATACTTGGGTGACTATCTCTTTAAATAATTTAAATCCTCTCCATCAACTACAAAGCTGTTTTGAAGCCATTTAGCTTTGTTCTTTACATGTGTTCTAATTAAGAAATGACCTTGTCATCACACACACCAGAAATCCTGGATTATTTCCTGCAGCAAAAATCTACGAAGCCAAAAAAAAAAAAAAAAAAAGACAAAAAGAAAAAAAAAATATACACTTCTTCCTTTAGTGAGGAACTGAGGAAGTTGTTGGTTGGCTGAATGCTGAAGCAGTTTCACCGCATAATTTGTGTGTGTGTGTGTTGTTGAATGTCACAGGGCGGGTTAGTGTGACCTTGAGCTGCATCAGCAGCACAGCAAGGGTCGAGATGCCTGCAGGCGCCCTTGTACTGGATTTGCAAGACAAAAACCTTCAAACTGGCTGAAGGACATCTTAAATCTCTTCAAAGGTTTTCCCGAACTAATCTGGGCTGCTCTTAGCCGGATCTGTGCCAGTGTGAGAGGCAAAATTAAAAACAAGGTCTTTGACAGGATGTTGTCTCCTCTTAACCCTTTCCGTGCGGGCGGCAGCATCGCGGGCGTGCTGGAGGTACGCTCTCGAACGCACCGAGGGAGGCTCAACCCGCAGCAATTCTTTCATAACCAAATTATGTAAGGCACCATTTACTCGGAACGGGGCTCTTCCTCCCGCCGAGCACCCAGACGGCTCCCCCGCACCGCCAGCCCATCCCTCGCCTCCCCCGCAGCTGGAAGTGCCATTTTTCCAGCACTCTGCGGGGACAGACCCGGCTCGCAGGATGCACAGAGGAGCTCGGTGCCTCCGCTCTCTCCAGAAATATCCTGGGTGAGGATGCTTTTTCCAAGTGGAAGCAGTAGCACCCACCACGGCATATTGTGCATGTTAAGGCCAGGCAGATAAGGAGGAGGGGGGTCAGGAACGCGCAGAGGGCTGCCGTGGCAGGCATCAGACACGTTTTATGAGAAGAAATTAAAAACTGACCACTTCTCATCCTAATCTCTGATTTCCTTCCCAGTCATCCCGAGCCAAGCAGGAAGCAGAGCAGAGGCTATTAACATGTGACAGGCCTACCAAGAGCTGGAGAGTATGACTGTACACACAGGGGAAACAAAAACAAATAAACCAATTGCCCGGCCTGCCTGTGATTGCTCATCATCTCACAAGTGGCAGAGATAACCTCTAGGAAAGGCCCTAGGAACACATGGTTACTCCATGAAACCACAAGTTTATCCAATGGATTTAGCAGCTTTATTCAAATACAACTATCGGCACATCAAAGGGATGGGCACTTTCGCCAGAAGTGTATTTGCACATAGAATCGCCAACTCCACCTCCAGTAGAATTTTGCCAAGGAGGAGTATGCTTAGTTAGAAAGCAACATGGATCCCCACATCTGAATGTGGAGAAAAAGGCCTCACCACCTTCTCCCCATCTATTTTAGTAGTGGTATGTTATTGGTCAGATTAAACTGTCAGTTTCTACAAGGGAAAAAAATAAATACAAATGGGTTAAAAGAACCTCAAAGCTTAATCAAAAGGAGCCAGCATCACACTTCAGAACTATCTTTTACTGTTTCCAGGATATCCACCAGGCAAGTCCTTGAGGAGAAAAGGAAGGAGTCACTCGTACCAGCAGAGGGTGGTGTGATTCTTCTCTGCCTGAGCACGGAAGGCTTCATTTAGTCTGGTTTTGTACAGTCATTTTCTAAGCACTACAGTCTGTTACACGGTAACAAAACACATTTAAGTTTACTGAAGAAGGACACAGCTTTGGCAGTTATGTCACAACTGCTATAACACTACTCTTCACCTACCACTAAAATAGATTCATTCCCTCACTCCCAAGAACCACAGCTCTTCTCACAAAGCACCCTCCGTGTTAGAAGGCTTTAACAATTTCAAGCATTAGTTTTCAGTAACATCAGTGACGGTGCCTTCTGCATCAGCAGAGGAGGAACTCGCACCATAGAGATGCTTTTCCACAGGCCTAGGGTTTCCAAGGCATTTGTTACACCTGGACAGAAGGCCACAGTGTTCCCATAGCATCTGGTTGTCAGAAGAACTCTCGTGGTTACCCAGAGCAGTCTCAGGGACTGTTCTGCCCCAGAGGCCCTGGCATCTCTGCTCTGCAGCCCCAGGGAAGCAGGAGGCTGGAGGTGGCACACACCTCATGTGCCTTCTCCACCGTATCACAGATCCTGGCAAATGGAGACTGACCAGACCCAACTCATGGGGATTCACTGATCTTCCTGCACAAAGGTGCTCTTTTTGCAGCCTTTCAATGACAGGATTGCCATCCAGGCAGCCAACTGTGGGGGTTTAAAAGAAAAAAAAAAGGGCAAATAATTTTAGCCACTTAGCCTATTACACAATTATTGCAGTACTAGGACCTGTACTGTGCTTCCTAGAAAACTTTCCAGTTTACCCCAATTACCAGGAAGAGAGATTAGAAGAGACAAGTAAAAGTAGCTCCCATGTTACATGTTAGCCTAGCAGAAAACACTAAAATGAATTTTCAGGGTATGACCATGCAACATCCGTGATTTCTTAAGTTTCTCCAACGTGTAACAAGACAAAAATATATTATGGGTTTTCCAAACACCAAGAGTTGTGAAAACCCCCAAAACAAAAACAAAGAACTCCTATTGCAGTGTTCCAGCTGATCAGGGTGACTCAAAGATGCAACAAAAGCTTTCAAGCCACACAGTCACTGCTGCCAAGTATGGAACATGTTGTGTGGCCCTGCCAAAACTAGAAGCCAAAAGCCAAAAATACAAATTAGCAGCTTTCTTCCAGGGCCACAACAGTTCAGTAAAAACTTTCCAAATCAGGCTGTCCCCTAGGAGGTTCAAACAGAAGCAGTGAGTGCAGTTACACAGCACCCAACCACGACTCCCAGCCTACAGCAGCTCCCGGCACACCCATTGACACAAACCACAGCCATTGTGACAATGTCATGTCTTAGGAGTTGGACAGTCACTCATTTCTACCCGTCCGATGAAAGCGGTCTTTGTGGCTACAATTTCTCACGGATGGCAAGCTGCAGAGGGTAAGGCTGTTCCCTGCCTGTTTCTACCACAGGCATACTCATACCAGCACACACAAGCCCTATCTCTAAAGGGCAGGATGAGCATTTTACAGACCACCCAAATACAGGCTGCCTGCTCAGTCTTAATTCTGCCATCTTCTAACTGTTGATTCTGAAAACACAACATTCATATTCTTTAAACCTAAGACATTTTGTACACAGTGTACCTCAGTGCAGCAGAAAAAAAAGAAGGGGTAAAGATGGCAGAAGTTAATATAGCATATTCTCTTTCCACTTGGATGCCATTATTAAATCAAGAAATATCTGCTAACGATGCTACTGACAAAAACAATCTCTTGGGACCATACATCCCATTGGCATTAGCAGAAAAAGTTGAGAAATCATGTTGTGACTGACCATGTTTCCCAACATTTCTGGCCTAACTTCCCAGCAGCACCCAAAGCAGCCCTTGATCTGGCAGAAAAATGAAAATTAATACTACTACAAAATATTAGGTGTATCTACTTTGTAAGAAACTTTATCAGTAGTGTATTAGTTTTAAGTATGCTTGATATAGCTGGCCTTCTTATACTAGTATGCAATAAACGACTTATACCAGTATAAAATAAATTAATATTTTAACTACTACTTGACAGTAACAGGTAAGGGCAAGAAGTACTGAATAATGTAGATTAAAGTGATCAAATACTGTGATCCTTTCCATATTCTCCATATGGAGAGCATCTAGAGGAGGGCCACAAGGATGGTGAAAGGTGTGAAGGCAAAGCCATATGGGGAGTGGCTGAGGGCCCTTGGTCTCTTCAGCCTGGAGGAGACTGAGGGGAGACCTCATTGTGGTCTTCAACATCCTCACGAGGGGAAGAAGAGAGGCAGACACTGATCTCTGCTCTCTGGTGAACAGAGACAGGACTCAGGGGAATGGCATGAAACTGTATCGGGGAGGTTTAGGTTGGATATTAGAAAAAGGTTCTTCACGCAGAGGGTGGTTGGGCACTGGAACAGGCTCTCAGGGAAGTGGTCACAGCACCAAGGCTGAGAAAGTCCAAGAAGCTTTTGGACAACACTCTCAGGAACATACAGAGCTGCATCCAGCTCTGGGGTCCCAGCACAGGAAGGACAGGGACCTGTTGGAGCCAGTCCAGAGGAGGCCACCAAAGTGATCAGAGGGGTAGAGCAGCTCTGCTATGAGGAAAGGCTGAGAGAATTGGGATTGTTCAGCCTGGAGAAGAGAAGACTTTGGGATGACCTAATTGCAGCCTTCCAGTACCTGAAGGGATCCCACAAGGAAGATGGAGAGAGACTATTTACAAGGGTCTGGAATGACAGGACAAATGGAATGGCTTCAAACTGACAGTAAATACGTTTAGACTAAATATTAGGAAGAAATTCGTTACTGTCGAGAGTGGTGAGGCACTGGAACAGATTTCCCTGAGAAGCTGTGGATGCCCCATCCCTGGATTGTTCAAGGCCGGCTGGATGGGGCTCTGAGCAACCCGATCTAGTGAAAGGTGTCCTTGCTCATGGCAGGGGGTGTAACGAGATGATCTTTAAGGTCCCTTCCAGCCCTGGACATTCTATGATTCTATGGTACAAGTGAAATAACCTTATTCTGTTGAGATCTCAACTAACACCCAGGCATCTACCATAACTTGCTAGTAAAGCCCAATGGTTAATTTAGGTCTCCCAACAACTCTCAAATTCTCACTGCAGCAATCTTCTGCAGATGTTTTGTCAAAAACAGTAACTTCCAAACCTGGCACACCTTTCCAAAAAGTCCATCTCAAAAAACCAAGTCTGATGACCTGCTCAGATAGCACCATTCATTTTTGGGGGGTTCATTTCCTGCTTCAAGCATCTCAGATACTAACTTAAGGACATTATCAACACTTCATACTAAGTACACTCACAAATACGTTTTATTCTAATATTTAACTTGTGTCCTGATCATGAATTACATGAGCATTTGCAGAAGAATAAGGACTGTATCTGTGTTTAAGGCTGTGTTTTGCTGAATCAGGACCCTGAACCTTAATGCAGGTTTTTCTCACTGCTGTGCCAGTTTATTTTATTCAGTACAAAGCCACCAACAACCTTTGAGTTCTTCTGCTCAAGGTCATTTTTAACATTCACAAGCACAGCTTTTTGGCTGTCTGCAGAGCACAGAATTTTTTTTAAAGTGCATCTCAGAGCAAAGTGATGTCTGGAAACATCTTTAAATAGTGAAAAACACCCTTTAAAGTTGCCTTAATCAGTTGCCTGCTAATAATTCTACTTGGCTACCTTTAATACCATAGACTCTAATTTTGTCTCCATCTCTACACCCACCCATATCTGGGAGGTATAAACATGATATAAAATCAGTTTCAACTTCTGCAATCTCAACGTCTAAGCTACACCTCCCACTCTTAGCCTTTGAAGGCATCCAGTACAGAATCAGGTCCTTGAGCTCCTTCCCCTGTTCCGCCAGACACAACATTCTCTAAATTTGCACTTAAAAGGGGGGTAGGGTGGGGAGCTACCTACATTCAACAATAATTTGCAATATTAAAAAAAAAATCCAGAAGTTTGTTTATATTATGTTTTATAAAGTTAAACACAATTCCCTATTCCTCAGTCATCTTCTTTCATCACCCCAACTAACCTCCTTAAGCTTCTGTATCACTTCTTTCTTCTTATAATTAAGGATGTGGGATTGAAGGAGGTAATATGAGGAAGCACTTATTTTATTTACATTTCTCATTGTGCTGTATTAAATATTATTAGTATTTTATCAGCACCTGAAAAGAAATATCACAAGCCTAGGAAACAAAAACAACAGTATGTTTTGGGGGTTTTTGTGTTTTTTTAAAACAAATATATCAGTCTCTGCATCATCACTGAAACGCTGCATTGCCAATGTTCACCTTCAAATACTCTTATTTAAATACTCTTATTTTGTCTGTGCAAATCTCAGTAGAAAGCAAGAAGCAGCATACTGATTACAGAAAATACAGCTAGCCATGAAAATTGAAAAGATGGAAGCGTCTCGCAGGCAGACATGTGTTGTATGCATGTTTTGTATACACTGTACTTCCACATGCGTGCATCTACGCTAGACATGCACAATTCATCCTGGTACCCCAGGCCATTGAGAGTTAAGAAGCTGACAACCAGATAAAGCCCAACAGAAGAGTGAATTACACTTGTAGGGTTCCAGCAATGATCACACTGTAATACTTTTTCTGTGTGTCCAACAAAACAGCTGAAGCCAACAGCAGTCAGCAGCGATTCCTGGTTAAGTGTATTTGCATACTCAGCTGCCAACAGCACTTCTCCAAAACAGGCTTCATCATTCCCAGGTTGTGCAGTGGCTCAAACTCTCTTGTTCTCCAGTGAGCAAGGGTTCTCTTGCTATTTTGTTATTTCACTTTACAACACCCTCAGTTTAGAATTACAGGTGTTTTGTGCTATACTCAAGCCAGAGATTCCCACTTTACTGCACACATCTAAATTTGCAACATATTAGGCTCTCTTTTTTTTGCCTTAAAAATCCAACTGGTTATGAATCTCTAGTACCTTTATAAGTTTCAGGACTCTTGACTATTTCTTAGCATAGAACTCAAAAGTGGTATCAAACCTCACATTAAAGTTAACAGAAACTTTAGTAGAAGAAAATGAGATTTTTCCTGTTCCTAGTCAAGCCATAAGCTTAAGTAAGGACCACTTCCTCATTTACTTAAGAACCAGTAGTGTTTTAAAATAAATAATAACAGAAATAACAAAAAGGAATGGAAAGAAAGTTCCTAGGCAATTATCCTGAAGTGCTCTCCTCCCTTTCTCAGAAACACTAGATTCTTTTAGAAACAAAGCCTTCGATCTGTCTTGTAGCAAACATAACCCCTCAGCCCAAACACAATGCCTCTATAAAATGAATACACAACAGCAACTGTAGTTCAGCAATTTTTTGAACTACAGCAGGTTTTGCCAAACTACTGGCTTTGGAAAATATAGAGCACACTAAAATTGTTCTGCTTTTTCAGAAGACACATTAGGTTTCTATTTAGTGCATACCACAAAACGTAAGTCCAGTTTCTCAAGGTATGCAATGGTCCACTCAAATTTGTCTAATTCTTAGCATTGTGCCAATAGTACAGTTGTTACCACTACCACCCCCAGGCTGATTTAAAGAATAAGAAATATGAAGCTTTCACAACTTTTTTAAATGCACCCAGAGATTTCAAAACATTTACAAAACCCATGTCACTTTTCAATTATTTTCATTTACGGATGACTAACAGTATGTCTGTGCCAAACATAGACATAAAACGCATTCTTCAAGAGGCATGAATCTACACAAAAACACAGATTTGCCAAATTAAAATACTGTGAGAACAACTATTTACCTCAAACAAAAACAAAAAGCAACTTAAAATTAATTTGTCAGCTTTCCAAACTTTCATTAATATCACAAAAATTGTTTGAGTTATTGGAAATGTACATAATCATAAAAATCAACATTATTCCATTGTTTCATCTTTCCTGCTGTACAAGTGAACCACTATTGAGAAACCACAAACAGAAATGCAGCACTGGGAGAAGGCAAACTGAGTACTAATCTGAAAAAGGTAAAGAAGATGGAATGTTACTACTCTAAATATCACTTACAAAATTTATAAAATAGTTGCACAGATAAATATCAGATGTCCTCCTACAGGCTGTCTTAACTCTCTGTGGTTAATGGATCAGACATAATAGGGAGAGAATTGACACAAAACTCTAAACCTTTCCTACTTGCTATGTTTATGTGTTAGTACCAACAAGCATCAACAACTAAGTACTGTCCACAGAAAAAATAAAAGGACCCAGTTTATTTGCTCACTAGAGAAAAATAAACATTATAGTACTCTCCCAAAAGCATAAGGTGTCCAACAAAAACAACTGTACATAGAGTTCACCTACACAGATGGCTCTATGTTGTGTATCTCCTTGTCACCCAAAGGATCTCCCATGCTCATGAGGCAGCCTTCTCCTCTCATCTGTCACACTGACATTTGAAACGTAAAGAACAGAAAATAAATGTTTATGGGAAGAACCGCATGGAAAATTTCCTTCCCTTAATTCTCTTCTTATGTATGAAGTTTTCCACAGCAGGAGCAATTTGGCTGTGGAATATTCATGCTCACTACCACCTGACATCAAGGCTCATTTCTCTGTGAAAGAGTCTCCAAAGGATAATAAAGTAAAAGCCTGAACACTTGCAAGAAGCATGTAATAACGCAGAGAAGCAGTAAAGATTACTCCCGCCCTAAGCAAAGGGAATAAATAGATAATCGTGGAAAAGAAACTACTAAGATCTTCCAAAAGCCTGCTACTTAAGAACACAGGAAGAACTTGGTCTTTCAACGTAACAACCGTCAACATCTAATGTACATCTTTCAAGGCAAGCGCAAGTCATATAAATTCATACAAACCTTTCTTTTTTTTGCGATCCAAACCGGAATGCCCGAGCTGCAGCCTGCTGGCCAGATCCAATCCACTGCAACAATTCATCTGGCCAGCTGCCCACTCCTTGCTGTCCTCCCCAGTGGCTAATTAGATATAGGAAGGAAGCAGGCAAGGGCTCGGGGAATTACCCTCACATCTGATTTCCCACTGCTATGTTTCATAAGGACCTGCAGCCCCTGCTCTATCTAAAAACAGGGCGGAAATTACCACGTGTAGTGATGGTGCTCGTGTAACTCCAAATGCCTGCTAATAAATATGAATTTTGCTCCATGTCTGCTAGCACTACCAGCCCTGTGTCAGCACAGTTGTGGGTTGCCCATACGTTTCTGTTCCAACGTTGTACACACCCTACCACAGTTATCCACACCTCTACACACACTGTCATCTGCAGTCCAGACCCTGTGCCACCAATGCAGCTCCCTGGAAAAGCTGGACACTAGTTCTCCAGCTCAACAGGTTGCACACCAATCCAGGCAAGAAATGTCTTGAGCTGGGGTGAGTTTCTCCCAAAACAGGCCCAGCTCACAGAGGAAGGCTCTCCGTGCTCCCTGAGTAACATCTAGCTCTAAGTTGAGAGTGACTGCTAGCTGCCACCACAACTCCATCAGGGCATGCATACTAATGCTCTTGGACTGCTGCCATATCATCCATATATGCTTTATTACAGCTCATCTCCTTAATGTGCAAGACATTTATCTTTGATTCTTTCAAAATGAGAAAGAAAAAAAAATCCTGATACTGTAGAACTTGTTTTAGTACTGTTCAGACCATTTAAACTGGGTCACCGTAAGCTCTTCAAGCAGATGTTTCTTTGTCACCACATACAAGTAACAGCACCAAGTTATTTTTTGCCTTATTAACAAACTTTTCTGAATTGTAAGGGCTAGAATTCTTAATAATGATCGGGTAAGCTTCTAGCCACAGTTTTTCCATTTATCAGCAGGAAGTTTCAACACTAAAAATACAGAAAGAGCAGGTTAATCACATGAATCAACCTACCAGCCTCAACACTAGCCAGTCATGGGGGGGATGACAGACGGGCGATGGGACAAACACAAAACTTGCAAAATTGAGTCCATAAACTCAAAGACAGATCAATGGCCATGACTGACAGAAAAATAAATAAATCTCTAAGACACCAACTAACCATCCTCAGAAATATGAAGCTCTTCCCATTCCTTAGGTACACAGTGAGATCAAGGAATGCAACTGAGAAACGGCATCATTTCAAGAGCAGTGAAGGCTCACCGATATTTGCTTTTGGAACAAAGGTACTGGACTGGATTATGTTATTTTAAAATAGTGAAACCCTTTTCCGATATGGTTTTATTTCAAGGATGAATTGTATGACATGAACTGCAAAAACACAACCTGTCCTAGAAACCTGAGAATTAGTGGTGTGGAAAAAGAAGAAAACAAACCAAACCAACACTTGAAATGCATACTTTAATTAACTTGACCAATTATTCATAAAAATTTACCAACCCCCATGAAAACAGGATTTGTTAGTTTTTCAGAATGATAAAGAACCTTCTCTGTTCCTGCTCCCCCCGAGTTTGTTGCCAAAAAATGTATGGCACAAAATATTCCCACACTCTTTAAGAAAAATTTAAATGTTTAATAAGCAATGATTACAACTTGCTGAACTCAATGTCCCTGTAAAAGATTTTACCCCTTTAGTCAGATGTAAGACATCTTAACTCTAGCTCTGTGGATGTAAACAAAAGCACTGAGTAGACAGTCTTCTACTCTCAAAACCAGGATTCATTTAAGAAAGAAAGTGTTCTTGGCAGTTGTTCTCTTGAGAGGGAAGATATGCCAGATGATGAAGCTGCTTCCCATGGAGGCTGGCAGGTAAGAGGCGAGCCCTGGCATCTGCTGGTCTCCCCTCCAGAGCAGCCACTAGTACAGCTGAGCACCTGGGCCACTTCCTTTCTCTCATAACAGCCAAAGAGAACAGCAGAAACCAAACTGTGGAGTTACAGTTCTCCATCAAGTTTTGTCTCACTTAACAAAACTTTTGCAATAGGTATGCATAGTTGCAAAACCCCCAAAGAAAGTCAAGACTTTTGCCATGCCAAACTTGGCTTTTCATCACCGAATTTTTCTTTTGTTTTTTCCCCACAAGTTCATGGAAAAAAACTTACTCTAGGAGAAGGTAAGAGAGGGAGTATATTTTAAATAATACACACTAAATTAAAAAAAAAAAAAAAAGTATGGATGGATACAGCTTTTGACGGCAAATAGGAAAAAATTACTGGTTCTCCTTTATGGTCTAAAGAAGGATGAAATAACAACAAAACACAAAAAAAGGTGATACGTGACCTCAGACATTTGTAATGAAGAGGTTAAAGGACCCATGCTGAATTCTCATCAAGAAAGAAGACATTCTGAAATGACATATTTTCAAAGTACTGACTGAAAACATATTAAATAGATCAGTCCTGCAGAATTATTTAATGCTAAGGGTGGTAGAATGAATTACTGCAGGTGGTGACTGAAACAGAATGTTTATAGAAGTTCAAGAAAGTCCAAAATTAGTTTCCAAGTTAATGATGGAGCAGCAACTTCAAATACAGTCACTTTGCTTTTTGTTCATGCAAGGTAAATCTTATTATTACATGCCATCATTTTAGTGCACCTTCTAGGTCTTTAATATTGTACACCATTTGCCTTTTTTAATAAAGTAGGTTGTACATCCATTTCATTAAGATGTAACAATGATTAATCTCAAGTAGGAAACACTGACACCATACCAAACGTGCAGCACTCATACATGGATCAGACCAGCCTTCCCAAAAATCGTATTTTATATGGGTTCAGGCTACCCCAGACCTCAGATATGAGTGAAAGGCATTCTGAAAAGGATGAGCCCTGGTACTACAGCTCCCCCAAGCTGAATCCCACATACCCAGCCAAGTTGGACGTCTTTCTCATCTCATTTTCTCTCCCTCTGTTACACAAGAGGAATCATTACACAGTCCAAGGCTGTGAGACTATTTCAGCATTAATCTGTGCCTGCAAGACAATATGAACACAGACATCCAGGGCTATGCTGAGCTTGGGCACTGTCAAAAGTTTGTCCTAAACTCTGAAAACACTTGATGTTGCTTCTATCATTTTCAAGACCTGACTGAAGAATAAATCTCTTTAAATATGCCTTGAAAGAGACACAGAGGATATACAGCAAAGTAAACGCTGCTTAGGGATAAGGCATAAAGAAAAAAAAATTAAAAAGAAACAAAAAAACCCAACAAAAAGCACCCAGCCCAGATTTAAAAGGAAAAAAGGCAAGGATTCAGAAAAAAACCCCAAAAAACTCAAAAAAAACAACCCAGCCAAAGAAACATTAAGAGACCACATCATCCCAAACAAATAAAATAAGCAATAACAAAATGAAAAGCAGAGAGATTAAGAACTAAAAAAGTAAATCAGATTTAAGCCAGATACTTTTGGTCAGCCACATTACATTATTTCCTACATTTCAATCAGCACGCACACACTCACCCAAATAAACTGTATCTTAATCCACATCAGTTTGGTTTTGCTACTCAGCTCCAGATTACACCCTTGTCCTTCCCAGAACTGAGAGACTTTGTTAGGGTTTGGTTATACAGCCTGGCTCATCACTCTGTGCACTTTTTGGATCAACAGAGACACCTTCTCTCAAACCTCTCCAACCTCCCCGGCAGCAACTGCAAACCCTTCCAAGTCAGTGCCTGGGTCACTCACAGCCCCAGTACAAGAGCAGTTCCTCAGTGGCTGAAGGTCAGAAAACACACATGAGGAAGGGGAGAAGACTTGTGGAGGGGCAGGGGAGCAGGAAACAGGAAAAAAAATACTGGAAAAATAAAAGGAGGGAAAAAAGAAAGTGATGTTTCCAAATGTGAAGTGTCAATTAGGAAGAAAAAAAGTGAGAACCACCTCTTTCAAAATATAACTTTAGGCTTTAAAATACATTAAAGGTGAAGAATCCGCCTTACTAGTCAATTAGCTATAGCTTTGCTGGGTATGAATTCAGCTGCTAGTATTGCCTGAGCTTTCTCCACCCCCACCCTCCTCCCCCCAATCACTGTTTCATTGTGAAAGAATTTAATTATTATTTTCATTACCAGATGCATACATTATAAAATGAGCCTGCACAGAGACAATGAGCACTTTAAGAAAATAGGTGTAATAATGAGAATGATATGTTTACATTTTTCTGCAATAAAAAAAGAAGACATTCTCAACAAGGTTACTTTTTAAAATATACTTGAATAAAATAATTCATAGTAGTCGTAACACTAAATGTGACACTCCTCTTCTTAAAAAAGTATTAAAATTCAGTGTCTTGAATTTTAAAACAACTTAAAATCAAATTAAAACAGAAGTTTTATTAACTTCTCTATCAAAAACTTCCAGAAAAATTTAACTTGAACACAATTCACAATGATAGAATATTAAAGCTTTTCTGTTTTGTTCTTGAAAAAAAAATTTAAAAAATCTGTTCCAGAGACATCAATTATACTACATACTCAGGGAAAGAATACTGCAGCCACCACATAATACACTGGTATTCCAAATAGACCATCAAAAAATTCAAGACCAAAAAAACCAGAGTTTTCAAATAAAATACAGATACATGTGTTCATTTATTTAGGAGTTTTGCAGCACAGACAAAAATCTCAAAGCTATGAAGCAATAAATCCACATTTGTATGGATATAATAGAAACAACACAATGGTAACATCTGCATATTACTTATAGTCCAAAACTACTGACTTAGTAACAACAAAACCCGAGTTCTTGTGCTTTATGTGACCCTATTTAACAACACAGGGCAACACTCCAATTTCACCCAGGAACCAGGTTCGATAAATCATCTGCTGCTCATGGCCCACCAAGCACGCACCGGGTGATTTAGAGGTAAGCACCAGGGCTGTCAGCAGCACGGACCCCCTGCTCTCAGTAATAGTGTCCCCATGGAGCTCACCGTGTGACCACCTGTCACATCCACACATGCTCACCTGTAAATCTGTCACTGCTACAGGGGGACATTCAACAAGCAACTGCTTCCAGCTTTTGGAAGGTTCCCCCTGCTCCAGAGCTGGGGGTGCCGTCCACGTGCACTTACATCTCGCCAGGACTGTGCCTCGTATCTGGGATCTACCCCTGGTGTCCATGGGCACCGACACCAGAGGAGCAGAGAGTCATGACGGGTTGGCTCCTGCTGCCCGTGCAGAGATGGCCACAAGGGCGATGCCCTCACAATGCCTCAGCATGAATCGTTGGCCCTACCTGGGCAGACGTCTGGAGGCCCTGGAATGCCAACTTCCATTTTGGAAAGGTGTTGAGTCTTTACTCAGGTAGGATGGAGGGCATCTGACACTTAACCACAAGCCATAATAACAGAGCACCCTTGTCTTCCCGTTCTCAGATGTGGATGCCAAGCCAGGATTCACTTGACCAAATGGAGATGTTTACAGTGTAGGTGTCTGTATCTGAACAGGTCATGTTGGTCTCCCTTTATAGCCCATGGGAAGAACCAGGCTCTTTGACTGAACTCCTCCTACAGAACGTGTCAAAAGGAGGTCAAATGAATCACATCCTACAAGTGCCTGCTTCTGCTCCCCACCTGAGAGGATTTCTCCAGGATTCCTGTTTCTCTTTGCTGGATACATTTAGGGTCTTCCCTCCACTTCCACTCAAGAGTTACACCTTAATAACACAGATGAGACAAATCCCACACTGTCCTAGCAACCACCTTAATCTTCCCAGTTTAAAAATGAGTAACAAAGCACTGATTGTGTAAGTTCCCAGCATCTCCCACTCAATCCAGTGGGTGCCCACTCCCAAGTAACACCAGTCCTTCATGTAACTGCTTTTAGTTACATGACACCAATTAGTGTGTTTATTTCAACATTATTTGTCAGCTTGCACTTACTCCTTCAGTACTTTTCCTCTCAGATGTCACAAGAATTGCCTGACTCTGGGTAGTAACTCTTTTCATTAGCACAGAAACTTCCTCTCTTTGTTGACAGTCTTCAAAAAAGACTTACCAAAAGATCTCTCTTCAGGTGTGACCTATATATTTTCTTCTACTTTATTTCCTTAAGTTCTTGATTTCTTATGCCTTTTTTCTTTTGTTCTACTCTTTAAAATATTATCCAGTATCTGCTGAAACCTGTGAATCTTCATTTGACTTTGAAATAAGCCACCTGCTCAGTTTATCACCTCCATTATCTCTTATTTTTGCTTGTAGAGTGCTCATATTTATTAGATAGACAAGAAGTAAAGCAATGAATATTCTCAAGTTCCCCAATTCTACTTTGGATTTATTTCCTCATCTTTCCCAGAAAGAAGTTTTTCCCCGTACTTCTAACCTCTAACTCCTCTTCTTTCTTCTCCTAAACCATATTCCCAAAGCTCTCCAGAATCCAGACTGACAGGAAAAGGGTTAAAATGTGTTCAGGAAAGCGAGGTAAGTAATTTGTTTTCTATCCCGTCCAAAGCAGACATGGCAAGCTGAACTCCCTCATCCTGTAGGGCCAGGCAGTCTCTCACCTGAGCAAAAAGAGACATGATATTGATGTACTGTTAGAAATTGGTTCCACACTGAACTAACGAGTCTTAGTTGCTTAAGGCTTAAGATGAAGTTTACCTCCCCTCTTCCTTCCTCGTATCCTTCTATAACCAGAGTCATCTTGGCTGGCTGTTGGGCATTTGCCAACAAACCTTCAGACATCTCACAGCAGTTGTAGAACAGAGCTTTTCCAGGCCAAAGTTTTGACTGTATTTATATTCCAACAGTTCGTTGCTCCAGCTTTGGCATGCAATTGCCATGTAGCACTCCAGACAAAATCCCTCCTCCTCAAAACTACTTTTGATCCTGAACATTTTGCTTCAACAAACTGATCAACCTCATCGGAAATGTCACAGCAAAGAAAAAAGCACCAAACACCTTTCCCTGGGGCAAAGTGGGCCCTATTACAGCCTGTTCAGCTGTGAAAGCCAGGAATGGTGCTTTAAGCTTAAAGCACTTGGTGATGGTTTTAATGATTTGACAAATCTCCTCTTCCAGCAGAAAGGAAGCTTTCCATGCCTGGCTATAGAGTCTTCCACAAAGCTGAAAGAAAACAGCACTTATCTAAATTTAACTTGCCATACTTTCAAACTGGTCTGTGTGAGGAAACGTCTTTTGCTTTCATTTCATGAAAAACATTCAATTAAATTCTCTCAGGAAAAAAGCCCTTACATATTAAGGCATGTATGCTATTTTTTCTTTCATATATACTTCACTTATCTTCCCACATGGCTCAAGTGGAAAACGCTTGGTGTAGTGATTATAAACTCACATTAACCTGCCTTTCTTCAGGTGCAAAGGAGAACAGGAGAAGCACTCAGCCATTCCTCATCTCCATAGGCAAAGAAATAAGATAGGCCTGGCACTGAGCCTCCCCAGCGAGCCGACTCCACCAGACCAGGTTGGGAGCACATTCCACAGGCAGAAGTAGTTCTCAAAGAACTTCCTGCCAATGGCTACTTGACATTAAAAACTAGGATGATCTAGGTCAAGTATCCCAGTTGACATTAATTGCTATGTTGGATCAAAAAAAAAGCAGGCAGCCTCTCAGCCGGAGCTCAAGTCACATTAGGCTTAAAAGTAACCGAGGCCAAAACCTTGAATTGTACCCAGAAGCCAAAAGGAAGCCAAGCAGCTGTTGAAGAACTGCCCGAGCATGTTCTTACCACTCCTGCCCTCCCTGTGCGCAGCTGCCGAGCGAAGCTGGGGAGCACTGACCAAGGACCGGCGATTCCGTGGCCTCACGTGGAGTTCACGGAGTCACAGACAGCCCCTGGGACATGCCACCTCTTGAGTGCATTCCTCTGTGTCCTGATGCAGAAGGTTGGGGGCCTGCTGGCTGTACCTACCCCAGAAAAGCAGCAAATTACAAAACACTTAGATAGGACAGGCGAAACGCTCCAGAGGCTGATAAACTATAGTAGCACCTGCCTTTAGTGCTTTATCTCTGTTTGCTGCTTCATTTACCTCTACATACTGTGAAGGCAAAGCATGTGCCATGTCCAACTGGAAAGGAAAGATTTCCTGGAAAAGCAAGTCATCTTTTTATTAACCAGAGCACAAGACCAGGTGACTCTCAGTTACCCAGAAAATCCAATGAGTGCTTCAGAACACCATGCCTGAGAGTGCTGGCTGGACAGTAGTCAAAGCTATCACCGTTGACAAGTTGAAAACCAGAATAAAGGATTTCAAAAACCTGGAAAGTTCATCTGGGATCAAAGACCTCAGATGTTTTTTTGGTTCTTTTAAGGGAAGATGATTGATTAGGACCAGTAGTAATTTGGAGAAAGCACTTTATTAATTCAAACAAGAAAGAATTAAAATTCGCATTTTCAATCCCAGAGTTATCATCATAGCCAATGCCAAGAAGGTCAGGTTCTGGAACAACTGCTACCATGTGAAGGGTATCTCCTCCCACATATTCTTCCAATTATTTCCAAAAATGTCTTGCAGTAGATGAAGACAATTTTCAGGTACATCATGAGTTCATGACAAGAAGAAACAACTCCATGAGCCCTTTCAATTAATACAGCTACAGCTGAAACAGAAAACAACTATGGGCTCATCTTACTTATCCACACATCTTGAACAATGCAACCTTTTATACAACAGGCATAAAAGGAACAAATTAATTTTTAAAGAGCAAAAGATGAAAATATATAGCTGTACTTCATAACTCATAGCAGGCTTCCAAATTGTAATCAATATTTTTTTTTGCATTTAAGAACTGCTGAATCTTAATGCTTTTTATACATCCAAGTGCCAGAAATAATAATTTTATTATAGATAACTGTGTGTGATTAGAGTCTGACTATAGTTTTTGAAGTTCTCTGCAAAGCCAATATGGGTTAAGTGCCCATTTGTATTGTTATAAAACTTCTTTACAGTGCTGTAATACAATACTCAAATAGCAGACCCTGAGCTAATATTTAGCATACAACCCGATAACCTCATGTAGACCCAAACACAGCTGGAAAACCTAAAGTCTACAGCAAGTCCAACAATATTTCTATTATTTTATTCAAAAGTTTAAAAATACAGGTGTCAAAATAACTTCTCAAAGCAGAAACAACACTTGGGAAAAGTAACTTACCAGTCAATTGAACTATTCAACAATTACAGCACATGCAGTACTATGGACCTTTGACAGCTCATTTAGTCCAATGACAACACAAAAAGGCTTTCTTTCCCCCACGTACAACCTCTTTAGCCAGTAAAGATAACTAGCACTTTGTCCAAATTTTCCAAATAACAGTCTGGGGCCAAATACAAAACTTTGTCAAGGATAATCTTCTAAAAACCTACCCAGTGCCATTTAAAATAAATCACCAAAATCAAATCAACAACAACAACACAACCCCAACATAAACCATGCAATCTAAAACATATTTACTTAAGAAGTTAGGGTGGTTTTTTTCTACTTTACAGACCAGATCCAGGTAGGGCATAAAATGTTCAAATATCATGACACTCAAAATTAACCCTGAACGTACTCATAGGAAGAAATGCATAACATTTCTCCATGGAAGGCAACAGAAAGCACCACAGTCCTCTTGTATTACTGGGAGAAAGTCTGGTGACTCTCCCAGAAATTACGGACTAGAGCAGATCTTCCCCACGCCCATCTGGACATTAGGAGAAGGTTGCTCACTGAGAGGACAGTCAGTCAGTGGAACACAGTCCCCAGGGAAGCGGTCATGGCACCAAGCCTGCCCAAGTTCAAGGAGCCTCTGCATGATTCTCTCAGTCACATGGTTTAGTGTTAGGTACTCCTGCGAGGAGCAGGGACTTGGACTCAATGAGCCTTATGGATCCCTTCCAAATCAAGATATTGTATGAGTTTATACACATATTTTCAGTCATCAAAACGTTGATAACCTATTAAGACTTTTCAAAAGGCACTTTTTTTTAATTTGGAAATATCCAATAGTGCTTTTTCTACTCCATTCCCAGAAGGATGTCAGTACTTTGTGATAGGTCTCCTGCAGTCTTCAGAGCAAATCTCTGGAACACCATGTATTGAACACGGGTTACCTACAGAAATTCCTAATGCAGACAACTGATCAGCTGCACAGATTAAAGATTGAAATGAATGGTCTTTACAAATTCTTTTTTGTTTTTGTGAGCTGGTTTTGTTTGTTTAAACTAGTTTCAATTACCAAATGCATTAAGAAGTTACTGTAGCAATATTTGCCTTTTCATCCAATACTGAGCTAGAATAGTCATTTATTAACCATGGCAGAGTTGTATTTTACAATGAAACAATGTAAAACATATGAGTCAGGGCTTCGGTTTTAATTTCCTTTAGCAGAACTGGAGTAGAGTATCTCATAAACCTGATTTAGAAACATCCTCTACTTAAATACCTGATCATGTTTTTTCTTTGTTTTGGAGAAGTGCTAAAAATAACTAAAACTGGAAATGGAAAACAAAATAAAGAGGTCAACACTGACACAGTCTCTCAGAAGGAAACAGTCATCTTTTTGTTCAGAGAATCACCTAACATCTGTTACTCATTTAATTTATTAACTTTTATTTAACCCATCTCTTGCTACTGTTCTTGATTACCTAAAAGGAGGCTCAGGTGAGCCTACTGAGGAGGGAGGCAGCGATAAAATATACAAAAATCATCACTTCCAGTCTCCTGCTTTCCTTTACTGCCACTTGTGCTCTCTTGGAAAGCTTTCCTTAGATACCCTCCAGCTCTCCCAAACTCTGATCTGTAACACTACTCTCTTTCCTCATCCTGCAGCAGGCTCAGGAAATGAAGATGGTACAAACATTTATGCTTTTAATATGACAAATAACTGCACCTCTTTGAAACTGCTCCCATGAGGGCAATACCACAGCCCATGCTTGTACCAGTGAAGTGGCAGGACTGAAACTGAGCTGTAATATCAATCTGTGTACTTTATGTGTAAGGAGTCACTTGCTATTCTCTTGTATTTCCATATCTAATTAAGTGAATATGCCCAAGCTTTCCCTTGCATGTGCAATGCCAGCCTTCGTGCAAGCAAAATCTCTCATTATCTGACAGTGATTTAAAATGAAAATTCATTAGTGGGGGTTCAACAACTGCCACTGGTAACATAATCCTGACTGTATCAAACATTCACACAGGTAGCAGAGCTTCTGCCTCCATATGATGAGCTCAAGCAAGAGGGGTACTTTTTCAGAATAAAGCACAGGTGAGGTACCTGTTGCCTTCTAATCTTTAAGTCTAGCAAGAAGAGACAAAGACGAAAACCAAAATAAGGGATATTTACTCTATTTGTTTCTGAATAAAGACTGCCTGGTGAGAGGGTTACATGTTGTCTTACCTGGCCTCAGTTTTGTCCCTGTCTGCTCCACAAGCTAATCTTATACAATGCACTGCCAGGAAGATGTTACCCTTCTTGCTAGTTCCACACAAGCATCTTTTTCCAGTATTCTATTGTTAAGTAACACCTCCATGCAATTACAACCAGGTGTTTGTCAGTGCTAGACTGAAGCCCTGCTGGCATAAGCCTGTGGGACTCTGGGATGTCTCTCTTGACACAGACTTCTCTTCGGGATGCTCTGGCCAACTTACTGCCCCACACATTTTAGCCTGTCAAATTTTAACAGTCCCATTCTTGCCCTGTTTTAGCGTGTGCATGTGGTTTTCTGCTCCAAAACACAGTGGAGTGCTATTTCCAGCTACCATGTCTGTGCTCCTGTGTTACAAAACAATCGTTAGCATAGGAAATGAAAAACACAGTCACACTTGGGGGCGGTGGAATCACTTTTTCCCTGGATATAATCTACTCCTTCCAGCAAAAGGAAACAACAATAACCAAACCACCAACTCACAGAAGACCCTACAGCTTCACCAATTTTCACATTAAGCTCCCCCTGGAATCAGAACATGGCATGGAGTTAAGGGACTGACTCCTCCTTGGAAAAGGCACATTTACTTCAATATAGCTATTAAAAGGAACAACTAAAATAAATGTTCATTAGCATATTAGAAACAGTGTTAACTGGCCACAAACTCAACCTTTACCTCTAAAAAAGAGCTCACTTTGTGCAGGCAGTAGGGCTATTTCCCCTAAATTTAGGTGTGTTCCATTTAAGCCTGATCTTCTCTCACCCTCAGTGTCAAAGCTTATGAGAGCAGGAAGCACTGAAAGCAAACCAGGACAGGTTTCCTTCAGAAATGGAATAAATACTTTTAAGTATCAGAAACATGCAATTTGGCATGTTGAAAGAGATGTAAAGAGCTATCCCTTTAAAAAGCCTCTTTTAGGACCAAAATATTCTACGTTCCCTTTCTCACAGCTATATGTTCACATGCTCTAATCTATTTTTAGAATGTCCTTCCTAGATTAATTTTTAAACTTGAGTCTGGACACTTCTCACCCTCTCTCTGCCCAGATATCCCTGTTGAGTCTGTTCCACTACTGGAGGCTGCAAGGGCACGGAAGTCAGCCTGCCATAAGTTTGCATCCCACCCTTTCCCACTAAAAGCAGAAAAAAAACCACCACAGGGATAGAGAGCCTGTAGAGAGGAACAGGGCACAGCACTTACAGGGCAAGAGCCATAACTTCCTACAGCAGGCATGCTATTATATGTACTTTCTGTCACAGTAGATGATGACTTAAAGCCATCTCATTAAATGCTGCAAGGCTTAAAAAGAGGGAAAAAACCAGCTGTTCCCCAGCTTCCAAAGAAAAGAATAAATAAATAACCATACCTGCCTTCATCCACAAAGTAGCCAGCCCAGACTTAGGCTTGACAGTATCTCCCTATGAGAATAAACCCACCATAGACTTTACAGCACAAATACATAACTAAACCTGGCAGTTCTCTTTACCAGATACAATTCTACAGTTTTAGCTATGTTAGCTCACAAATGTGACAATTTTAACCCAAGTCCGTTTATATGCTTTTATTTAGAAGGGTCTTGTACCCAAAAGTCTGTGTACATCACCAATCTATTGAAAGGAAACAGATTTCAGACAACCACTGATGTCAGTGTGAACTATTTAAGGAGTAGTAAGTTGCTTTAGACTAAGCCAGTTCTTCCCATTCCACTTACAAACAGCTGGGAAAAACAATGTAATGGTGATTAAAAGAAGGGGGCATGGGGGAGGAATTTAACCAGCTACTTTACATAAGATGATCAATGAGCAATTTCTGTGGACTAAAATTTAATCCGACATTAGTTCAGACTTCTGCTATTTACGTGTGTAGTCCCAAGGAGTAAACAGCACTTGTAAACCGAGAGAAAGCTGTGCCCATAGACCACAGAGTATCAAAATAGCCCGTGCTGGCCAAATCCAGCAGGAGACAAATCTCCCAGCCGTACCATGGTCACTGAACTCCTCAAACAAACCACTTTCGCATTTCCAGACAAAAACGTGTTCTCCACATTACACATGAGCAATCTGCAAAGACTAAAGAGCACACACAAGGTAACCACGGAGAGTTAATGAAAGCACACAGAAGGTATTACACCTTTTTCTTCTCTTCTGTGATCTCATTTTAGTAATTACCAGTTATTTCTACATATTTTAAGAGACTCACTTGTAAATAACAAATACAGTAACGTGATGCTGGAACACACCAGTACACGTACAGGGAGTCAGAACTCAGGAAAGTGAGTTTACGAATTATGTTTACACATTTTTAATATAGTCTAATGATTAAATCAAAAAGGAAAATAGTAAGGATATTTGCCCTTATCTTAATTAGCAAGGCTGTTTATGCAGGCTGAAAGGTAAGCATGTGTTTGTTTCTCCATCTCATTTTTATGTATTACAACTGAAGAGCATCGCATTATTTGCACACTTGAAATCATAAGAAGCCTCCAAACAATTTCTGCAGAAATGATACTTAAAAATTTCACATTTGATCCATCCAAGCAAGACCTATTTTACCCAGAAAGAATAAGTCTCTCACTTACCAGGAAGATTCAAAAGCTTGCAAAATAAACACAATTTATACCCTTCCCAAACTTCTATCAATACTTTTTTCCCCCTAAAATTTCTAGAAGTAAATCTCATCATTACAAGTTCAATTATGTCATAAAGTGGCCTTTTGCCCTAATTCTTCCAAACAAGAATGTATGAGGTCATTTGATAGATATCTTAACTACAGAATCTAAATTGGGATTGAAAACCAACCAACAAAACAGAACCCCAAAACTGACACCACCTAAAAAGCTGACCACAGTAGGTGCTTCATCCCAGACAGATGGAAGAGATTTAGGAACTGTAAAAATGGTTCCCATCCATTACTTCCCTCTCGGTCTAGAAGTATTTGCTGTTCCCAGTATCACCAGCTCTCCTATACCTGTTGTTACATGCTCTTTCACACAATCTCTCTCCTGTCTACATGATATCTGCAATATTCAGAAATATTGCAGCATCTTAAGTTACTTTCCTGAATTATTTAAACAACTGCTCCTATTTCTACAATCTAGGCCATCTTGCATGACTTTTCTGAATCCCGAAAATGATCTCTATGGGACATGGGCAAGTTGCTAGATTTTAAAAAGAAAAAAATAAGAAAAAACACACATAGCTGCATCTCCAAGCAACTCACTTTGCTCAGCAAGGAAGAGAAGCAAGTGAGGAGACAACACACCCTGACTTGTGCCATCCCCCTGCAGGGAAGAGACATTCTGCAGAGGAATGGAGCAGATCACCAGGGTCAGCACCACCGCCACGGATAAACCTGACAAAGTCCACCTGCCACAGCACCAAGCAATAAGCTAACAAAAATTAGATCAGATAGCAGACCTCCAAGTGTTTATAGCCCATGACTCAACTTTCCCTCCTGTACAGTGACCTTTACAGAGGACAGGAAAAGGAGGCAAGCATGCTTATATGTTAAATTCACACAATCCATTATCCAAAAGAGTAACTGATATTGGAGGCTCTAAATCTACTTAAGAAGCAGAACAGCAGTGGCCTATGATACCCCTAGAAGGCCATAACAGAGGAAATTTGATTGGTTTTGTGCTCCTGGTATCTTGTGAAGCATGTGCAATTTTTCTCAAAAAAATAACAACAAAGTCATGAGGTAGAAGACACAGAAGTAGTGTGATCATCAGCACAAGGAGGATATTTTAAGACCTGCTTTAATGCTCAAGTTCAGTTTTGCAGAGACAGAATAAAGCTGACATTTGCCTGGACAAGACATCAGAGCTAGAGGAACCATACAGCATTGCAACCCAAAATACCCAGCATTACCCCAACAACAGTGTCCAAATACTGCTCACTTCCCCTATCACATGTTAGAACACTCTGAAAACAAAACCAGAGCAGGGTAAGGCAAAAGTTAAATTGCCTGGAAAGCCTGAAGGGCACACTGAGCAGGCCCTTTTTTCCACTTAGGAAATTCACAGTACAATATCACCAATGGTAAAACTTGAGGTCCGGAAGATAAAGTTCGGCAAAGTGACCTTTTATGCATTTCAGATCAAAACCCAGTTGGGTCATATGCATGCTGAGATAGCCCTAGGCATATGACAAACAAGCTTAAAAAAAAAGTTTGTGAGCAAGCACTCAAGACAGCTGTGTTCAAGAGCTGTATCCAAGAGACACAGTCAAACTTTCATGTTTGATATTGTCATCTAAAGATGAGCCAGAGTTCAGCAAACGGTAAATGTGATTCTGCACAACCTTGTTATCTTTTCATCTCAACAGTTAAACCTATGTGAGGGAGTGCAAAGAGGTTACAAAATACTATCAGCACAGTTTATTAAATGGTCCTTTTGCATTTATTTTGTAGTAGGATAAAATTTAAGGTAGCAGAGACTTAAACACGAGTAAGTTAGAGGATCAGGACTGATTCTTTAAAAATCCTTTGGACCCCCAGAGGCAAGAGGTGATTCTTCAAGAAATTTTGCACTCCTATGTGGCCACTGTTCACCAGATTGAAGCAGTTTTGCTTTTAGTATGTTAGCTAAGCAAAACTGAATGGCAAAGGTGCACAGATTCTTCCCTTATTTTCCATAAATAGGACCCAAAGTAACAGATTAAGGGGATTTTTCTGAGGGATTTGCCTTTCCTTCCCATAGCCATACACCTCTAGAGATCCATTACTCTGGGAATTCTAGGACTTTAACATATGATCTTGGAATTCAGGTGAAATTTTGGACTTAGAGAACTCAACAGCACCACTCCCGATTTCAAAACTAAAGGATTTCACACTTATCTGTGGTGTTCTACCTCCCCAACCCCCCCAATCCTTTTGGATCATTATATGCTGGTTTTGAACTTTAGCTTCTTATCCTCTTCACATCTCACCCAAAGAGATTTTGCTGCCCATCTTTAGATCACTTCAATTTATGGTTGTGATTATAAATTCAAAAAAGGACAATAGCTTGGTTTATCTTCACACTTAGGAAGCAGAGAATAGAACCTGAAACCTTCAGCTCTTACAAAAACGGGAGAGCAAAGGTGCTCTTGGGTTTGAGTTACAGGGTAATCTCCACAATCCAGAAACAGTCAGAACAGTGCATTGAATTAACGAGCGTTTGAAGGATATTATCATTGTTGCATAATTACTTTAGCACATAAAATTCAAGTAATTCAGAAGAAAGTTAGCTACCTCAACAGCGAAGAGCCCACATCCTTCTCTTGTTAGATGAGAGAAATTACAAAACCTACTCTGCAAAATAAGGTGAACACAGCCAGCAGTCCTCATTGCCCAAATGGATCCAGAAATCTGTGCAGAAAGTTGTGTCCACATTTCACATAGCTTTGTCCTTCCCCACCAAACTCAGTCCAGTACAGGACTGGCAGAATACCCTTGCTTGGATCCCCCATCCCAGCAGGGATGTCTGCTTCTCCATCTGGGAGCTGCATTCCTAGAAAAACGCCATGACATGAAAAAGGTGTGGGAAAAAGTTTTTTGGGCGTCTTTTTGTTCTGTTTGATATGACACTTGTCACGTACTCATCTCTTTGCCAACTACAAAAACTCCTGAGTGGAGGAAAAAAAGAAAAAAAATAAAACCCACTCAAGCAAGCAATTTTTTCCATAAACGATAAGCAAACAACTATAGTCAAACAAAGTTGAAGGCTACTGACAAGAAAATAGAGGCCTAGGCCCTGTTCCTTCTATTGCCTGAGAAACGAAGGCAGAAACCAGTATCTTGATGTTCTTCCCTGCTGTTTCACGCTGCTTTTTCACTGTATTTCTGCAGCAGTGGGAATAAAGACAAAAGAAGCACCAAAGAACAAAGCACGAATCTCATTCTGGCAAAAACAGGGAGGGGGAACAAAAGACAGAGTGGAAGTGGATGGACTACTTATAGCAATTATTGTCAAACATTTTTGCACTTCCTTCCTTAATGTAGCTCCTTTTGTACACAAAGGCCTCCAAATAGTTCTGAGAGGCTCCCTTTGTAAAACGAGGAGAAAGGAAAACTGTAATAAGACTATGCAATGAAGATAAATTTTCCCAATAATGCAAGCTACAGGAAATACATGGAGGTCAAATAAAACTATTATTTGCCTTTTCAAACACTATTTTCTTCAGCTGCTAAATAAAAACATTATGAAGCCATTTTACACAGTAAAATTTAACCTTCTATTAACCTTCCATATTAAGTAAACAAACCTTTCTAGCCAATAAGCATCATTGTGAACTCTCCGAGATGATAAGCAATACCTTAATTACATTCATTTACATGACTTTGAAATTGTTCCAGACCAAAGTCAACAACTACAAGGTCAAAGAGTATGGAAATCTAAAATAAGGAGAAATCCATAGTCGGCCAGTTCACAAGGATAGTGCAGCATCCTTTCTAACCCAGTTTGCAAAGGATCAGGGATACCAACCAAGTACTCACTTTTCATCAATTACATTAAAAAAGCAAATCCTCTGAAACACCAAAGAGAAAGTCCATCTTTTTTTTTTTTTTTGTAGATTATTCGAAGTTGAAAGCAACGGACACTTCACAATTGTTTTTGATGCCTAATGGCCAACCAAGCTGTATGAATACCTTGTGCAAATGTTTTATAATATTCTAAATGAAAGCCACAACACAAAAGATACTTTTAAAAAATAAATCCATACCACTGACAACTAGGGAATATTTGATATAGTGCCTTTATACTCGGGAATGCTACACTGACGAGTTTACAACTTTTAGAATGTTACACGAAAACCTTCATTATTTTATCTGTGCTACACTTAGAATGGGAAATGCTAATAATGCTCAAACAGCAATCATAAACTTTTAACAATGACTGTTTGCAAGAAACTTCCTAAAATATGTTCTGCCCTGAAACAGCAGAAAAGTAGACACAGAGTCCACCCATTCCCAAGATATTAGATAATGGCTCAGGTATGATCAATAGCAATCAAATTAGCCAAAATAGAGCACACATGCATGCTGCACTAATGGATCATTTCGGGATTACATTTTGTGTATTATAGCCATGAAATTATTACAAATACACATATACAAAAATCTAAAGTACAGCTTTTGGATTTAGGCAGTCCCATATCAATACACTGAAGCTGAAAACATTTTCTTAGAATTAAATTAGATAAATCTCCCTGCATCCTACTTTACTAGCCAAGCACTTTTTATACAACTCTCAAGCCAACAACCTTCTGCAATTTAAGTATGATTTAGTGCAAGAGAAGCAATGAGTATTATAAAATTTATGCTTGTTCACCTTCTCTCCCCACAGAGAAGGGCAAGACGTTTTTTCATGTAAATATGTATTAGATCCAAATCATTTAAATAGATATTATTCCATAGAGAACACGATGCTGCATATGCCCATTTCAGCTCCATGTTACTAAATAAACTACAAGATAATGATGTTGCCTTGCTCATCCTAAAGGACACTGAAAATATTTCTAGACATTTCAAACAGAAGTAAAAGGAAGAGACTTTCACAAGAAAAAAGAAAAACTAGGATGGCTCTTACAAAGCTTCCTAAAATGAAGACAAGTTTCTGGCAAATTAGGAAATCTCTTTAGGAACAGGTCACAGCTGCCACAGAAAAAATATAGCTCAGGTACACGGAATCTTTATAGTATGAATAGCAAATCATTGCTATCATCCACTTTCATCTCCTTTTAAATGGAGAAGGGAAAGATAATCACATTTGCAAGGAGAAACCCAAGAAACTTTAGACAGGTGACTAATTCTAAAAGTTAATGTAGAAATACTAAATTCAAGGTGTCAAGCACTAATTTGTCTCTAATACATCTCAGTTATATTTAGCTACAAGTGTTACTGCTTGTATGGAAAAGAGATAGAATAGGGAAAACTTAAACAATGCCTTAAAAATGAGAGCTTTAAGCATCACTTTCAGGTGAATGCATATTTATCTCCCTGCTTTTCACAAAATGCACCGGAAGTTAATCAGCATGTTACACAAAATGCATTTTAAGTTAACAATTTATTTCTAAACCATGTATGTATTAAGTGAGGAAGACTGTCATTTGACTTGAAGCTATCACATACCATTTGGGCCACAGTCAGTTATCTTCCAATACAGTCTGACCTCTACTTGATTTTAAAATAGGATAATCACCTTCAACTGTGTATGAACCTTGAACATTATCAAAAACAGTTTTATTGCATCAACGATTTATTAATAGTCTTATAATAATAGTAATGTAACTTTGACTTTACAAAGTCATAAAGATGACGAGAAATACAGTCAAGACTTATTGTGCTACCTATTTTATGTTAGGCTTCTAAGGCAACCTCATGACACAATCGGAAAAACTATCCTGAAAGTAAGAGCTACAAAGGAAAAACAACAGAATACGCATGTATCGTCCCAGTTCAACAGCAGAGCAGGAAGGATACAGACAGCATAATGAGTTCAGACAAATACTGAAACCTTTCAAGTACCAAAATTGTCCTGTAGCCGGCTGTGCTTGGAACTGGAGAACTGCTCGTGCTGAGACAGATAACTTCTGGACAAGCACACAAGCAGCGACTGCAGCAAGGAAGAGGCGTGAGCCTTACGTGGGAACGCGTTAAGCCAGATTCCCCTCCCAAGCAAAGCACTACAAAACGCCCAAAGCCTACAGGCTCACATTCAAAACAAACCTGAGGAAGGAGGAAATGTTCCTCCCAGAGTGTTTCTGCTTCCAAACACTCACCGTGGCACCCCTGCTGTGCGGTCACTTTTAGAGCTGCTGGCCCCATTGCACCACAGTTTAAACAAAGAGCGGCTAAGAAAGTACAATATTCTATAACTGGCATTTACAGCACCGGCCTTGGACTTCTAATCTTTACCAGACGGGCACACAAATCAATCTATCAGCTCATAAAGGTATGCTTTTTAACCTCTAAAACAGATGGGATTGGCCAGAAACGTCTGGCATGTCAAACTGCTAATCACGGCTGCCCTTTGCACAAAATAACCCACTTAAGTTGAGGCATGGTTGCACTGTAACAGACATTAGTCTGTGGGAAACCCATTTAACTGTCACATACTCCCGCCACTCTTGCTCTCCCTTAATTAAGCCTAATGCCTTATGCTTTGACCTTTTGTTCTAGCCTATTAACCCTATCTAGTACAAGTTCAAATATGTTAAACTTAAAAGTTTGCTGTAAAATATTAAACACCAAGCTACAGAAAGAGTGAGGGATACTTCTCTACCCTGCAAGTTACCAACCCCTTTTCCAAATTTCAAAGCACTATGTTACTCCCCGAAGACAAAATATGTCCAAACACTAATCAGTTGCACAACAAAAAAAGTGGACTTTCTTCCACTGGCATAGCCTACTTTTTCCTCTCCAGAGGAGAGAGGAGGGTGAGGAAAAAAAAGAAGTGAAACTTCTGTTTGCAACTTCATATCCTCAGGCTTTTGGGTTTTTATCCAACAAGAAAAGCACATGCTATCAGCCAAGATCATACTGCACTCATTTGCTGTTCTCTGAAACCCATCATTAAAAATAAGACATAATTGTTTTACAGTGACCAATTTCTCCTCAATTAAAGGCTGCTTCTGCCAACCCTCCTCACACTGAGTCACCATCTTGTTCTTTTGACAAGATGGTTACTCTCAGTCTGTAGTTCTCATCTGCATCTCCAGGTGAATTGCATCCTTTGAAGTTTCTCAGACTTGCACAGACTTAAACAAGGACATAATTTATATGTTCTAGCTACACACTTTTCCTTTTATGCAAACTCAACTAAAGCATGGCTGCCTTCTGCTCCACTATCTCTTAATTTATGAAGGTTACACAGCATCAACAAGACCAGCAGTTATGTTTCTAGAGCAATACTCTTTTGGAGAAAGTCTACCCTAAGGGTCCAGAACTCTGACTTAAACAAGACCTCTAATTCCAGTGACAATAACAAACCTCTGATCAAGACACTACTGCACTCCACAATAAAGCTATTTATGTATGCAATGCAAGCTTGGTAGACCAACAGAGGTATTCCACAATTAGCGTTCCCAACTAGTAAACAAACCTATTGCCCACTCCAAAAAAACAGCCATGATAAAGCCCATAACTGCTTTACAAAATCAGTTAGAAACAGAAAACAGAATGCAAATTGTGTTGGGATCACCAGCCATGTATACACTGACAAACATGTTCTCAAATCTTTAGCTTAACCACCTTACTGACAAGCTGAATACTTGGTGCAAAATCCTTGTTTACAGCTTATGCTTCTGCAACCCTGACTAAATAGAACTCCTTTTAAAAAGGGGCAACAATCTTGAACCAAAGCTTTGAATTACTTTAACTGTTTTTGAAGATGTGAAAGATTTCAAAAAGCTTGTTGTCACAAAAGCCACTGTCTACTAAGTTCTATTAAAGCTGTATAAGAGACCATCTGCTGCTGATCACAACAATTCTCCAGTTTTAAATTGCTAATTAATTAATTATGTTTTAATTCCAAAGTGCCTGTCTTACTGATTCTGAGACCAGCAAGTAATACCATTAACTTTTCTGTAAATACAATTGCTCAGGCAACTAAGATGCACTACAGTAACACTCAACTTCTTTTTTTGAAAAGTCAAATAGAAAACACTGTGGGGAAAAAATGGATCTCTCATATCAATTTCTGGTTATTTCCAAAGCACTGATTCTGGTTAAATCTAAATCCCTACAATTAAAAAAGTGCACATATTTTCATATTTTCTAATGATTTCACTTAGCTATATTCTATTGTGTTGGAGATGCTCAAACTGCACTACGCAGACCAATGCTGTATTCAAGTAAAGTCAAGCAACACATGGATTTATTAAAAAAAAGGGATAAAAATATATCCTTGGATCCACAATCTGTGTCATTACAATGGATATGAGAAGTTCTGCAGGCTGGGATTTGGTATGACTGCCTCCAGCTTCTAGACCTTCGCTACTAATGCTCACAAAAGTTGCCACTGGAGGCAATGCAAATGAGTCCTAAGAGAGACCAGAAACAAAACAACAACTGCTTGTCAACCATTACATGCCCAAATTGTATTCTTTATGCTCATCATCATTCTCAAGTTCTTAGGCATGCATGTAGGCCCACCGAGGACAGTGGGGCTACTCAAGTGAATAAAATGACTCACAAACCAAAGTGCATATACATAAGCAATCACTGGACAACACTCGGGGAATTATTCCCTGGTATCAAAGAAAAATAGGATTTAGGAAATGGGAACCAAGGGAGCAGATCCGACCAAAATGACAGTGACGCTAAATGTCTACAAGCCATTGCAACATAGTATCTAATAATGATTTTACTGTGACAGTCCCTTGCCACACAAGCTCAATTTGGATCTCTTTTATTTAAAAAATAAGAGAGATAATAACACAGTAAGTGCTTTTAAATCTTCTCTTTCACTCAGAAATTACATGTAAATCAAACTCGTCACTATTTACCTCGCAAACAAGTGGAACTTAACAGCAAATTACATACAAGAAGTTCAGACCTTACAAAAATATTTATTTCTCTTTTATCAGCATACATATTAAAAAAACCCCAACTCTTACAGTAAGAGAGGGATTAACTTGAACATTTATCACTTCAAAACATATTATAATCCTAAAAGGCTTATACACAGCACACAGTTGTCTGACAGCTTTGGCAGGACAAAGAACAAACCCCAAACCAACGAGACAAGGTAAACAACCCAAACAAACGATTTACCTTGAATGTGGTTCCATTAGGAAAGCTCTTCCTTCAGGAGTCCAAGGATGCATTAATTTTCTTCCTCAAAAATTTCATGCTTGATCTGAAAAAACCAGCAGAAATCACCCTATGAAAGTCTGCAAACCATATTTTCCTACCTAATATGCCTCTATCTACTGTCTTACTGTTGGTGTAACAGAAAGCATTGCTTTGTTTTGGCTAGTGTGAACCGCAAATAACATTTTTATTTCAGCAGAAAAACGTATTTCCAAACTCCAGAAATCAAAAACTTCCAGACAGAACCATGAGTAAAACTAGTAGAAACAACTCATGTTGTCTAGACTTGCACTGACTAAGGGGACGTTATTTCTGCAAGAACAAAATCCACATTCAGCTCTAAGCCAGAGTCCTCTTTTCCTTCCTTCCATTCAAAAAACAGCTGTCACATGAAAGCCCTCCTTCCTATGTAGTGGTTACTGCTTAACACTTCAAACTTGCACCTATGAACATCAAAATCAATTTTTAAAGAGCTTCTATTAATTTACATATACATAAAGAAAAGACAAGAGTACATATAGTCTAACAGGTGAGCATAATGCTAAACGCCACAAAATTAGTTAGAAAAAAATAAACCAGTAGAAATTGCAATATTTGCTTTTGAGAGATTTAAGAACAGTATATAACACTATTTTATTTTAGTTAGAAAATGTTATCCATTAAAATCACAGCCTTAAAAGTTCTTCTCAGCACTTGTCTATTATTCTTAAACGAAATTTCGCTAAAGGTTGCAAACTTACAGCTATAGCCCAGATCATTCTTATTTCTACTATTTCAGCCTTGTTGTTGTGACAAGCCTCACTATTAAAAGTCATCAAGTTACCACCCAAGCAGCAAGCTTATTATGAATGGAGTCAAATTTAAATACAATAAAATAGTCTATTTTATTTCATTTTTTAAAGTGTTTCTCCACCACTTAGCTGAACTTTCCTCCTCCTGCTTGGCAATGGGAGAGTTCCTCTCCTTATTTCAACACCTTTAGCTTCTGTTCCCACAAAAAATGCATACAAAACCTTTTAAAGCACCTCTAGCACCGAGGACCCCACAGGTGGGTTCTGGTGGGTAGGATAGAGGGGGAAGAGTGGGAAGTGTGTGTGTGCTGGGGGCATATCTGAGCATTTCTCCCTCCTCAAAACCACTTGGGTTCAAGCCAGATTAGAGAAAACATCTAACTCTGACCACTGCGATGTGCTTGCTAACTGGGAAAAAAGCTACAGGTGTTGATCAATGGGTCATCATCCAAAAAAACACCTATTCAAAGCTTTCAGGTACATGAAATAACAGCAGCATGCTGGACTACTGCCAGCACCAAGACCCAACAAAAGATGCCCAACAACAGAGCCAATTAAGCTGAAAAATAAGTAAATGCGCTGGAATACTACGTGCAGGCACTATTTAAAATCCTTCTTCCATATACATCACAAAACAAAAAGGTAAGTTGCACCACAGAAGGGGTGCAATCCTCAACATTTGTATTCAATTAGGGTTGGAAAAATGTCTACCATCACAGTAAAAATAAACAGAGAAATGACAGGTACAGTGACAAAGGGGCTAATAAACATAGTTCAAAGCCTTCTCAACTCCATTTTAGTGAAAGGGTAAATAAGCTGGATGTGCAATCTTTTGTGGCCAATGAAAAACAGGACAAGTGGTCCCACAGAGCAGAAGAAAGCAGCACTATTAAAAAAACATACTCATCTTCTCAAGTCACCCGAATTTGAGAAAAATAGTTAATTCCAGTATTATTATTCTATACTATAGATGCAGACAAAATGTTTTTTACCACTGACAAACAGATGAATTTAATCATTCCTACTTCCAAGAGAAGATGGATTGCTATCTAGCCGGGAAAAACACAAAACAAGGTACAAAACCCCACTCCATACAATACTGCCATCAAGGTTCAATGTATAGATGGGATTTCTTTAGGTCAGCATTAAACAGTCTTTTTTGTATTGTTCCAAGTGACTACAAAACGTTTATGAGACTTCAGTGAAAAGACAACAGAATTTGTTATTTCTGGGAAAAAAATCCATATTCCTTCAATATGTTTTAAAAATTGAGAAGAAAAAATAAAAAGAAACTTTTCTAAAATGATATTTTATTCCCAAACACTTCACATCTGGACCACTTGCTTTACACATGTTATAGCTTTTGGAATGTTGATTTGTTTTTTATTATGGACTACCAAATGCAGGATAGATGATGACACAAACACCACCACCAAGGCCATCTCCTGGGGCAAGAATCATCCTTTCTTTCTACATCTGAGGCAAGCCCTGCTTTTGCCATCACTGAAAAGGTCTTTTCAGTTCACTTTCCCTCTCTCTTTTCACAGTGGAATGGGGCACAGAGAAGAAGCAAAAAGCAGGTAGCTATGAATCTTAAAGTTTGCTATGGAAAAAAAATCAGAACAACAATACCAAGTCTAGGACCAATGAGACCAAAAATACTGTTCATCTGTGAGCAAGACTTACTGCTTGGACACATTTCAACACATAACTTCACTGACTGCTTTTTGGGACAAATTAAATACTCCCTTATTTGTTTTCAAATAATAGTTTAATCCAAGATTGGAACACATTTTACATCTAGCGCCTGATCTCTTCACGAGGACTCCCTCAACTTCCTTTCTTGAGAGGAGGAAGATCATCCCCTCAGAAGTCTTTCACAACACCAAGTTTCTTTCCTACATTAAACTCAGCCTCTTAGAAACCAGTGACTAAAACAGAAGATCTGTAGCTTCTGCTTTTAACCTGATGTCGTCTGTAAGCAAAATTGGTTTTCCTCTGCTGAAGGCAATGGTATTTAGAAATAAGTGGTATGAAAACTAAATTTCACTCAAGACAGGCAATTAAACAAGAGCAATGAGCTCCAATAACAATTTAAGTATGAGAAGACTATGCCAGGAGGGGTTTGACCCAAGCTAAGAGGTCTAGCAACCGCTTCTTCCCCTTTCTACACATGAATATTTATTTACATGAGTTTTAGTTCCTATTCTCCTTCTTCAACCATCAAGCCAAGTGACCTGCAACAGACAGCCAAATAAATTACCAAATTAATTCTTTCAAGTGCTAAATAGGTCTGCTAGCATTTCCAAGTATTTGAAATAAATAATCCAGAAACCCTGAAGAGCAGGCATTCATCTTTACCAAAAGAATCCCTCTGCCCACTTTTCCCAAGGAATATCTTCCACTGGGAAAGAGGAAAGTTTTCATGTGATCCCAGATGTTCACCCAAAGTACTGCCTGCCAACCCTTGTATGCTGTTTTCTAATTCAGTGTTTTCCAAAGCAACTAGTGAAACCATAACACCAAAACGTCCAAAAGCAATGCCACAACCCTGTTAAATACTTTCCTCCTAGCTCTCCCCCTCTTTGCTGCAAGCAGGCCAGCACAGCTCAGAGTTACTGCTCTTATCATTTTGGCCTGTTGGCAGGAAGAAAGAGCAAACCACAAATGCTGTTACCATTAACCTCTTTGTCTTTAGTTCAAGACTGTTTAGAGAGACTGTCAAATTTATGATTTTTATCTTTATTGTACATTTATGCATATTCTTTCATACCTTCTCCTCCTGTTCAGCCTTCAATCCCTACCTACATACCTTTCTGCTTGCCTGTCATTGCCTGCCCTCCTGAGCAGCAATGCAAAATTCACACTTCTAAAAGGTATTTATCCTTTCTAACCCATAGGACAGCCATCCCATTAACCCTGCCTCCTGCTCATCACCCATCCCATCAATCAGCACATGGGAGATGAGCCCTGCCCTGCCTGCAGGCCCCATGCATGGGAGGGAGGCCACCAAAGCCCCCCCTTGGAAAAGGGGCTTGTGCCCCCAAACCAGGCACCCAGCTGGGAACCCCACACTCTCCCCAGGCTCCCTTCTGGATCTCCTCCACTCCCTGTACATTCACATACAGGAAAAAGAAACACAACCACAAGACCTTTGGGGTTTGAGGTACAGGCAAGCTCTGAAAACCTATTCTAAAATGATAATTCATAAAAATATTATGGCCTTCATGTCTTCTCTGATAGCCCTGCAAGGAGGCGTCAAGCACAGCCCTAGAGTAGGAGAGCTGACTGGGGGAAATGCAACTCCCTGGCTTTGCCTTGGGCAAGTTTATACATGTGCTTGGCACAGTGCAAAACAGAGTTTATCTTTTACTATAGTCATGTCCCACACTGTCACTGGTAGAATTAACAGTGTTCCAACTAATAATGATAATACAGCTGGCATTATATAAACTTTTCGCCAATGTTCAAAGCCTGAAAGTAAAGTTAACTCCGAAGAGACAAAATAAGCTTTAAGCAAGCAAGACTTTGTCAATTCTTCTAAGCCAATCCCACAATAAGCAAAACTACAGACAAATATGATCACCATAAAGTTAATTCATGTTTGAGTTCTATAATCTTTACTGAATCACTTAAGAAAATCTTCCTTGATGCCTTTTACAGAACAAATTTACCCCAAACACAACTATCAAACATTGCAGGTGATACAGCCAGTGATTAGATCACCCTTTTAAGTTTACAATATAAAAACATTATTTACTTTTACTTCTTTATCAACGTCGCTTTTAGAACTGTAATAAATTTTGGTTAGCACATCTTTCACTTTAGAAAAAGAAACGAGTATGGGGAGCAGAAAAGAAGAGCATGTTTTCATCTGCAATTTTCTACCCCAAGGCTAACGGGGGAAAAAAAACCAAAACCTCAATCCAGCACAGTTTGGCATTTGACTGCATGTTGTGTTCTGTGCATGCATGGCCTACAAAAGCCTGAAAGCCATTGACAGCCCTTGCTCATTCGATGATCCAGAAGCATAGGCCAGTCTAGCAGCAGGTCAGATTTCACCCCTGCCCAAAACATGCAGTCACTACTCCTCACCTCTTCCATCCCACTCACAGAACACAAACACCCTTACATATGCATTTCACTCATGACTAACTCGCTGTCTTGCTTTGGAGTCCATGTCAACTCTATCTCAGGAGACCACTGACAGAACAAGCCAAACTTCTCGACCACAAGTTTGGGAAGACAGCTGCCTCAGATAGCAAAAACCCCAAACCTGCCTGAACGCTGTTCTCGACGAGAACTTTTGCCTTCCAAGATGTTAGCTACTGATGCCCATATAGTAACAATTACTCAGATGCCATTAAATCTGATCCCAACCACAAGATACCCTCAGCTCAGAGAGCTTTTGTCATCTGGCATCTCTCATGCGTTCAGTCAGCCCTAGAAACAGTAAATCGCATTTGAGTATTAAAGAAAATGTTTCCTACTCACTCAGGAATACACCACCCCCTTTCCACAAGTGACTGCTTCCTCCCCATAGGTCTTCGCAGATTGGATTCGCACTCTTTGTTAAATAAAGCTTTACGGTATCTCTGAACATTTATAGTGCCATGACTCAGTTAAATTCTAATCAGCCTGTGAGCTGTCTGACACTGCAGCAGGTCCCCTCAAAATAAAACAAGGAATAATATAGTCTACAGATTCCAGAGAGATGAGGCAAAAGAGGAAAACTTCCACTTCAGCCTTCTTAACAACAACATAATCCCGAAGCCAGAAATCCCACTGTTTTTTCCAACACCTTCAACACGTGTCAAGCATTTTAGCTGAATCCTTCTTTAAATCAAAAGCCCAGTAAATCACCAGGATACACAAGACAGAAGAAGAAAGGTGCAGCATAGACACAAGGCTGTCTGCTCGCTACAACGGTGCCCCTCGTTTTGCCCATACTACGTTTCCTTAGGTTTCACTACCTTCCAACTTAATCATCCACTGACGCTCAGAAAGAAGAGCCTGAAACAACGTGTTCCTTAGGGAGAAACGGAAGGTGGAAGTAGGGGGGAGAAAAAATTTTAAAATTCACCTTTAGAGGGCTTCGGGGACACAAAAAAACCCCCACGTCTGGAAAAGTAACCTTTAGTCTAGAAGGGAAACAGCGACGTCCCTAAGGAGCCCGAAGCGATGAGAAGGCATCTTTGGGGGGCGCAGGGAGCCGAGCCTGAGCCGCGGCCGAGCGGGGACGGCGGCGGCAGCCCCGGGCTGGCTGCGGGCCCGCAGGTGGCGGCGGGCGGGCAGC
>VZRV01001132.1:296528-340522 GCA_013398115.1 Falcunculus frontatus
CCCGGCGCTGAGCTCCGGGGAGCGGCGGCTGCCGGAGCCGAGGGGTCCCCGCGGCTGGAGGACAGGACAGGGCTGGACAGGGCAGGACGCGCCGCCTCCCGCCACCCCCGAGTCCGCGCGTCTCCCCCCCGCCCCGCGCATCCCCGCGCACATACAGGGCGAGCCGAGCTCCGCTGCGCTGCTCTCCGCGGCTCGGGGCTCTGCTGCAATGCCTGCGAGGCTGACTTTCAAAGCCTAACCCGCAGCCGCGATCCTCCCTCTCCGCCTTCCACCTCGCCCGCCGCGGCGCAGCCCGGCCCCTCCCCGCGCCGCGCCATTCATCTCTCCAGCCAAGTTTCTTAACCCTTTTGTAACCCCCGGCGCAGGGAGGGCGGCAGGGAAGCAGGGCGGGATGCGGGCATTCAGGGATGCGCCCCCCGCCCCGCCCGGCGCGGCGAGGGCAGGGCAGGGCAGGGCGGCCGCGCCGCACGTACGCGAATCGCATCCCCTCCTGCCCTCTCTCATTAATCTGACTGAAGGCGCAGAGCCCCCGGGAAACAAACTTACGAGCGACAGCACCGAGGACCCGTATCTAATGAAAACGGCGGTGGCTTAAAAATAACACTTTTTTGGTTTTGTTTTTTCTTTTTCCTTTCCCCTTTCGGCTGCCTTGGAATAATAGGGGGGGAGGGCGCTTCCAGTGTTACCAGTACTTGTCGGTTTAGAGCTTATGTTTTCAGCCCTTCCTCCCAAAAAACACGCACTAGAAACTTTATTATTATTATTATTATTACTGCTATTTTGAAGGAAAAGCTGGGATGCTCCCGGCAGCGATCGGCGGCACGGGGAGGGCAGCGGCCCCGGCACCTGCGGCTGCTCCCGGGCTGGCGCTGCCCCCGCCCGGCCCCGGCCCTGCCGTCTCCCAGCACGTCTCCTTACCCTCTGCCCCAGCTTCCCGGGCCACCGGGAGCGGGGAGCATCCCTGCCGGCTGTGCCAGGGCGCCCGGCGGTACCTGTGCCGCGGGGGAAGGAGGGCAGGCGGGAGGAAGCGCTTCCAGGATCTGGGGCAAACCGGCTCATCAAAGCTATGCTGTCTGCTCACGTGGCAAATAAATGCAGTTCGGGATGAAGAAAAAAAAACAGAGTCGGGCAGTGCTTCCCAAGAAGAGTCAGCCCTCCATTTTGGTAGGCGACATCCCCCAAACCTCTGCTGTCGGAAATTGCACTAAATGTCAAGTTGTTCTTTAGATTTTGCTGCCACCAAAGAAGAGAGTACGCAGAGACACAGGCTGAACTTGGCTGTGTAAACGAAGCTACAAAGTGCATGCGACCTTCATCACACCTCCTGTGTGCCTGTGTTTAACAAACGTCTCGACGTGTCGCACGCTGTCTGCCAAACGCTTTACAGAATACTTCATGATACTTTACTTCTACAAGTCAAAGACTGAGGAAAGAGAAACACATTTGTTTGCAAGTCACATATAAACTGCATGGTAATTACTGCATTAACACATGCCTACGTTTTAGTTTTAAAACTCAGGTAAAATAAATTATCTATTCAAGTGTCTTTCTAGTAAGAGACTAATATGGTTAAAGAGCACAGGAACTTCCCCTTTAAATAAAGCAAAAGGGAGTCACATTTATGAAAAGCTAAATATTTTAACCGAGAGATTCCATGAATGAAAGTAGATGTAAGAATGTTAAGCAAAACCTCTTTCACTTTGGAATGTACGGATTGTGTACAGGCTTAGAGTGGAGCTAGTAATGTATTACTTGACCTATTTTTTCAAGCCAATGAAAGATTTAGGTTAACTTCATCATGTGTTTTTAACCACTTTCTTCCAGACATGCCGCAGCATTTTCTAAAGCCCTTGCATGTCACAGTGTTTATACAAGTCTCTTTTTTTGAGAGCTTGAGTCTCATAATATAGCCTGATCGTACTTCCATTAAAAAAATGGGTTTGCTCTTCATTTCTATAGTAGGCTCATTAGCAAATTCTGATCGTAAAGAAATTATCCTTAATTTCTTTATTTCACAAAGAATCTTCATCTCAAATTTTATTCAATGCTAAGCAGCTGAGTTATCCAGGGAAAAGGAAATTTTCTCATTACTGCAGCAATTTATCTGCTATTTCAGTCAAGAGTGTCTGTAGTAGAGACCTCTTTCATTCTTAACCTTAGGGAACATATTGCGTAGATGAGAGACCTACAAAATGAGGAATCTTGGACAAGCAACAGAAAAAACGTGTGTGTGGATTATTTGTTAAAATGATTGTTGTCAGGTAACATAGTTGCTTGAGGACACAAGTTTCAGTAAGATACAATCAACTGAGACTGTATTAAATAATACAACATACAGATTTAGTAGGTTATTTCCACCACTTAATAGCTGTATCACAATGAGTTGTGCCACTAGTCCATGTTTACTTAACTATGAGAATTCAAACAATATGCTAAATAAATACACTGTACAAGAAAAGGAAAACTTCCATCACACAGTGAAATCCGTGTCTCAAGAAGTATGAAAGTACTGATGTGTATTTGTTGGTCCTTCCTGAGCATTCTTCAACCAAACCTAAACACACACTCCCTCCCCAAGCATAAAAGATGAGCATCCATGGCTGTACCTATCTACCATGTGTGGGTGATGTCTATACCTTCACTTTCTTACAGACATCACAAAAGAAGACACTTGTTTAATTTTTTTTTTAAAGGAAATTCATCACTATAAGATGCTGTTAAATGGAAGGCCAATTCTGACAGGAAAGCAATAAACTACCTTTGCATCAGTCTTGGAAGGGAAAAAACATATTTATAGAGCTTACATTAGAGTTTACTCCCAGAATTGCAAGCACTTAGTGGAGAGCTTTGGTGTCATATTTTGGTAATATCAGCGAACCACTTCTTTTTATATATATAAAATTATATAGTAATGCACCTTGTCCTTTACATGACAGAAAGATGTATTTTTGACCTAGGAAGACTTTTATCAAAACCAAAATATAACTGTGATTCTGACATTCTTGAAGAACAAAATGAATCTGTGTGACCATTTAAAACATGATTAAATAAATAGCTGATGTACCTACAACTTTCCTTTGATAATTTTGATATTTTTTACAATAATGCATTTTAAAATGATGAGCAAAGCTACATCTTCAGTAACAAATTTTAACTTGCTGAAGCAAAACACATAGGTCTGTGCCATATGGTAAAAAGATACCTATTATTATCAAAAAGAAAATGCAAATGCTATTTCATTATTCCCAAACATTTTTAAGCTAATGCTAGCTTATTTTTAAATCATATAAGGTGCTTTGAAGAGCTTGGGAGAACTACAGTTGCTTTTATTTTGATTTTCCTTTAAGGTTATCTCAGCCTCTCAAAAAGCTAACCACTCTGAAACTACCTTTTTCAATCACAATAATTAGGGCCTTGCTTTATGGCATCCAATCATGATATGAGAGGCTTAGGATGTGGTTGAGAAGCTAGCTAGCTTTACAGAAATGCATTTCCAGACTAAATCTTCCTCTAAAATAGTTTTTCAGCCTTACATAGACAAATAATGAAATTCTGTCCTTGACTCAGCCTAGTTCAATTCACGTAATATGTCAGATTACCCACCATTTCAAAGGTGCCTTCACAGAGGATTAAATCACCTAGTTGTTCCAGAATTTAGGTACACACACACACACAAAAGAACCCCCAAAAAATAGAAAAGAAAAAGAAAAAAAAAGGTATTATTATGAATCCTGTGTATTCAATAAAGGACTTAAAAAGAAGTTTGCCTAAGTTAATGATCATCATATAACAGTGTTCATCCATAAATCTGAAGCAGTAAGGTGAGCAAGTCTGCTGTTCTTCAGGAGTACTATCTGGGAGTAACTGAAATCAGTGGGAACCCTACAAGTGTTATCAGAGGAAGAACTGGTCCAGGGAAGGGTTCCTGCAGGGGTTCCATAGGGCATCTCCTGTTTTCCTCATGACAGCAGCAAGTCTGCAACTGTTGGTGGTGGAGTTGAATTACACAGTAACATATAAAGGGAAGAGTGATACACTCTACTGCTGAAAGTTATAAAAACTACACACCCACTGCTTTTTCATCTACCCTACGTTTAAAATTATAAAGGTATTTGTATGCATACATATATCATTCCCTACTGGAGCTGTTTTCCACTTCCTTTTTCTCTTTTTTTTTAATTATAGAGACCGCTTCCATTTTTACAAGTACTTCCAAGCAGGTCATCTGAGAGGAATGTACCCTTAGCAGCTCAAATTAATTTTTTTCCTGCATTAGTTAAAAGTAGACTTCAGATCGTGACTATTTGTTCTAAGAGTAATAAGCAAAGGACCAGATGCTAGAGTCTTTTCAATTACAGAAACATTTAAAGACAGCTGTACCATATAAACTCTCATGGAGGAATCATATGCTTGCAGCATCTGGTGAGTTTTGGCCATGCCTCCAGCACGCCGTATCTGTTCTGAAGCACAAGCTAGGGTGAGGCTTACTTCACCATATGTGGTTTTGGGGTAGGAGTGTGCATTTTTTTTTGACCCTAAACGGGACTAACACTTCAGGTCTTACATTTAGTGGCAGGAAATAAACACTCCTTTCAGCCCCTCTAACACCTTTCATAGAAGAGTCAAAGGGGCTGGTGCTAAGTTGATATGACTACCTTATATTAATTATTTTACCAGAATAAAATACCAGGGTTTTTATCCAGAAGAGAGCATCCTGTACTTGTGAATTTTCTGCAATTTCATCCCACTTGCACAAACATGAAGAATATATTTCTGAGAACATTGTTCTGATGAGTCACGTTCCTGGTAGAGAGAAAGCAAGTCCAGAAAATAACCGTGCTGGAGTCACTACTCATAAATTGGCATGAGAAAGTACCAGTAGAGCAGGTATTACACTACAGAAGCACTGCTCCTACTCGTGGGTCGATGGCCATGCAAAGATAAGGTTTGAGAAGGTCATAGACGTGTAGCTGAAACTGTTCAGAAGGTTCATTTTCCTTTCAGAATTTGTATTTTCCTCTTTTCTCTGACAAAGGTGTTCCCCATGTCAGCAGTAACAGATTGAAAGAGGACTGAAGAATCATGCCCTCTCTCACACTCCGCTTTCAGAAGTTACTCTCAGTAACAATTTTGTTTCACAGCCCCATTTTTCTGGCTGGCTAACATGATCTCAGGGTAACCCTTTGTCGAGGTTCTCATGATGACACAAGCCATGTTGTTGAAACAGTATGTTCTAAAATGAAATGAACAGTACGTACAAATTATACACACGCGATCTGGCAGCCAGTACCACACTGCAAATGAATAAAGTTCTGGAAAGGACCATTAGGAAGCACCTAAAAAAGCAAAGCTTAAAGTGTCCTGTGTTTGCCCTTCAAAATAACACAGGTGCTGGACAAACGTTTTAAAATATATGAGCACTTTAATTACATATTAAAATTGCAATAATATTCTTTAGTACAAATGATACTAAGCTCTCTGACTCAAGTACAGGAAACTGCTGTCTTAAGCTAAACTGTGCATCTCATGTATTTTTATTGAATCTATTTCCCTCCCCACATATTAGCTTATGTACAACTAAGAAATTCTGAGGAAAATCTGACTTCCTTGTCTAGGTACCTAAAAGGGGATTGTTTTGAAAACTTGGTTCCAGTTCTGAGGCTGAAATATTCTCAAGCAAATTGTTGCTTACCTACCTAACATCACAAATTTACTCACAAGTGATTAATTTTTGTTTCTGTTTACATACAGATGCCTAATGAGAAAATCCACTTAAACTGTGTATCAAAAAACTTAAGGAACTCAAATCACTGGGCCATGTAAGGTTAGGCAAGTTTTTGCTTGACTGTATTTTACATGAAGAGTTTATCAGAATCATATTAGCTGTGCTTTTATAAGTGATCCAACTCTATATCTTTGCATATTTTTACTAGTATACAAATATCTAGGTTTTATTAGGAGACATTAGCTCCACTAAATGTTAGGTATATAACAAACCCACCTTTGATGCTGTTGATCATCATACCAGTGGTTTACATCTGACATAAAACTGTCAGAAGCACAGGAATGACTCAAGTCACCATAAACCACAAAGCAACAGCTCTGTTCACATAAGTTACATCCCCTCGTAGAGCTGGGGAATTTCCCTTGCCACTTTTTGCATATATTTTAGAGAGCTGCCTAGCCCAGACTGCCCTTGCTTTAAAAGGAGTGGGAACATGAGGATACTGCCATATATAAAGAGCAGATACTATGCCCTGTTTCTATATATGTAATTCTAATTTTGGAATAATTGCATCTCTTTTTTCTTGTTTGATATATAATTAAAAAAAAAAAGGGTGGAAGTATTTTTTCTGTGGAGAAGAAAATTCATTCTGGGTTTTGATGACTTAGCACAGAGAATATCTGGGTTACATTCTTAATTTGAACAACATCCATTTTGCTGCATTACAGTGGCCAAAACAACTACTTTAAAATAAAAGCTTTAGTAGAGAAAATAATTGCATTTTGTTAATAATTTGAAAGTTTTGTTTCATGCTTATTTGGTTTGGGAACAACATTTTAAGTCTGACCTGCTGAATTTTGTCTAACCCGCTGTGCCTACTTTTTGCTTTATTTCTTTATTTTATTTAAGCAGAATACTGTCATCTTATACAAAATGCAAATGGATACATGTTTTTCTGAAAAATTCCTTTTAAAATTATTCCATCCCTGAAAATCCCTTCTTTAATGTAAACAATACTGAAACTCTTGATACATCAGTTCCACAACACTATTGTTAACTTTCTTAATATAAGGGTTAGGACTCACATGGCTCCTTACAGGCAGCTCCTAAAATATTTTATGTTCTACATCCCTAATAACTCTTAAATGTTTCAAAGTCTTGGCCCATTGTCTACCAGCAGAAACATACAAAACCAGTTACTTGAAAAAATGTGTTTGAAAAAAAAAGAATTGTCATTGTGTGGTTTGCCTAGAGCTGATTTAAACTCTTGAAAAGGTGATCACTAGTCCCAACTATTGAACAAATAATTATTAAGCAATTAAATTGGCCAGGTTGAGACAACAAAACGTAGTTAAATCCATAAATATTTTTTCACTTCTCCCAAGCTATTTTATGTACCAGTTATTTGTCATTTTCCCCTCATGCTGTCCAATTGATGTCACTCATATGGATGCTTAAAGAAAGCCAATAAATGACAAAACAAATCAGATAAACTCTTGGATTTTTGAAACAAATAGTTTCACGTGTCTTCCAGAGTTATTTCTTAAATTGTAAATAGATTTTGTACATGTCCCTTCTATAAAGAAAAAGAAAAGGTATAAACAATTTACTTTGTTATGATTCTTGCTATTCTCTACTGAAATTCTCTTTCCAGTATCAGAGCTGTACTGCAATTCCAGTAATAAGCTGTACTTAGATTTATGAGCAAAACACAGTGTAAATCATGACATGAAGACATGTAATTCTGTTTTCTATGACTCATCAGCTTTTTTCCAGTTCCCACCTTCATATCCAAAAAATCACTTTTTTTTTTCTTCTTCTTTTTTTTTTTTTTTTTTTTTTTTAATTTGTGGGATAAATGGTATGGCCCAGACACTCCAAAAGAGAATACTCAAATTTTCCTCCTATTGCACAGCTGTTCTCTTCTGAGTTTTCATTCTTTCTTTCCCCTATCTCTTCTCCGTGAGTTGAAATATCACTGAACATTTTCATTGACATTTTCTGATCCTGCTAGAACACTTCTGGTAGAAAGAAAATCTATAAACCAGAAAATAAAAAGTAACCTATTGAATTTTTCTTACATTCTCTAAAGTTGATTAAAAAAATCATGATTTGCAGAACTGTTCTCCCATTATTAGGTTTAATTGTCTTTTTATTGTCCCTTCTGGTCTTAAATGAAAAAATAGTAGCAATAAGCACTATTCAGTTGCTTGAATCCAGAAGAAAGCAAGAAGTGCCACACCATGCACTAATTCTGTTTGTTATAAGTTGATACACAACACGAAGCATAAAACCCCTCCAAGAATTTCTGTTATTTTACATCCCCAGAAACCAACATCACCAAAAGACATAAAGGATTTGCTTTTGACTTCAGTGAGTATGGAAATAGATTCTATATTTTGGGTGGGGTTTCCACTACTTAAAATTTTCAGCAGGACAGCAATGAGATCTAACCTTCTCCTAAAGACAGGCTCTCATACCCCAGCTACTCTCATTTTGCTAGATCTTAATGTTCTTCTTGAATGCCTGAGGAACTTTATCTTCCTGTTTGGCACAGTTCTAAATTGGCTTAAATCATATTTATCCAACATTTACCTGCATTATATTTTCAAGGGTAATTTGTGTCCTTCTCCTAGAGCATTTATTTTTTGTGCTCTGTAGGGTTCCACTCTGGCCCTGTTCTTAATCAGCAACCTGAAGCTGCCTGTGAGCAGCGTTGGTCATTGGCATGATGCTGGACTTCATTTCTATGCCAACAGGACACAGATATTGTCAACCAAACCAGCAATTTCAGACGGTGCTATTACCATATTGACAAGCTGGTAAGCATAAAAGCCTCTACAAGCATCAATTTTCTTCAGTTAAAATCAGAGAAAAACCCTGAGCTGTTCATGGCTGGCTCTTGCCATCAACCCAAACCCACTTGAACTTCTAACCCAGCTTTAAAATTCAATGTAGGTTCATTGGTTAAAAACCCTACGTGCTTTATGATTGCAAGCTCTTCTTTCAGTGTTGCAGTCAAAAGATTAAGGCTTCCTATTATTAGTTGAACTAAATATGCTTTGCTTATTGCTCACTCATGCTTTTATGTTCCCTAGGCTAGATTATTTTAATGCCCAGCTTGTTGATCCGCCGAGGAGGCCGATTATCAAATTTCATCTTTTGTAGCAAGTGCTGTTTCCAGAGCGAGTATTGTACAGACTAATGCGTGTTTCATACCTGCTGTTCTCTCACGGTGGCTACTAATACACCACAAAATCTATTCAAGCTATTACTGCTCTTGTACTACCAAGTTTTTTTCATGAACTTTGATTTATTATAAGAGATATTTGTCAGGGGGCTGATTCTACCAGGTTAAGCATTCTGGAAGGTGATTCCATTCCAGGTTAATGGAAGCTTTATCAGTGACTTCAGAAAAAACAAAAAAAAAGAGATGTAAACCCAAATATTGTCTACTCGTGTTCTTAAAGCTATTGCATGGGCACTGGGTGGTGGATTTCTTCTTGTATCCCATATATATTTCAGAAAGTGTTGGTGTATCTCAACTGGCAGATTCAGAGGCACTTTTCAGCTCCCGAATCCCGGTGCTTGTGCACTATAGCTATAGCCTACATATCGAAATAAAACTAGGTATAGGCACTGTTTCTGTGCAAACTCTGATTTTCCTCTAAAGGAATCACTCGTGTGTCATCACCCTTCCGCCAGGCTGATCAGAGCGCTAGGACTGACAGAGGCAGTCTGGGCTGCTCTGCCTGGTGATGTTCTGAGTATGCTCACGATTTGCATTGTTTTCTGAGGGGTTCTGGCTTCAGCTGTGTCTGTCAGCTGCCATGAAATGCCTAATAAGTGTTTCATGTCTAAGCTGTTTGAATTTATTTTGGTCTTTCCTGTGAAAAAGAAAACGTTGAGAGTTTTGTCCCCAGGACTTGGCTTTTAAATGACCAGAAATTAAACCTACCAGAATACTGTCATTAGAACCTTTCCTGAGAACACAGAACTTCAAGGGTGAGTGGTGGGGAGTGAGAGGATATATAACTCTCTAGCACTGACAATGAAGGTAATTTCACAACAGACTGCAGAATTTACTTGTTTATAGAAAGTCCTTACAAGAGCAAGAATTTCTGCACAAAGGAGTGCCACCATTTAAAAGGAAAAGAGCAGTTTTAGAACCCCTAAAGTTGTAGCTAAGAATATGGGCCTACAGGGATTACGCTGAAGATTAAAATATTTTGGCTCTAGTGACTGCTGTAATGAGAATACATATAGAGATAAACTGACAGAGCTGAAAAGTATTTAATTTAGATGGCAGCCTACAAAAATTAATGTGAAAATGAGAATTGCTTAGGGGTAATAGATTGAGGGTACAAGATTCATCTTTTAAGTGTTAACCTTTTACGTGACAGTGTGATACTGTAATTAAAATGGCAGCATTCTTTGTTTGGGGAATTTATTTTACATTCCTAATGGTTTTGTAAATCCTAGGTTATGATTTTTTTCCCAGCAATTTTTGACTGACAGAAGTCGAGGATTTTTCACAGCAATACAATGGAATGAGTGAGCTTCGTTGTACTGAGCAAAAGATTAAGCAGGAACTTGTTTTAATTGTTGTAAATTATTAAATTAAACTATTCTTGAATATTAATATTTGTTCTGGTCTATCGTGAATATGAGCATGGAAATTCAATTGATTTCTTTCTAGTAACTGGATCCTTAAGAACTTACCCCAAACTTTGAGCCACTTTGATGTTCAAAGGCTGAGATCAGAGATGAGAAGAAAAAGAATGGGGACCTCTTCACAATATTTTTACCTTTGAAGTCTCAGGTTAAAAGTACTATTTCTATGTGCTTAAACAAGCAAGAGAATGAAGGATAAGATCATGAATTATGATAACAGACAAGTGACAAATGTTTTGCATGAAGTACTTTTCCTTGTCAGGAGAGAGAATGTTCTTCTAAGAGATTTCCAAAGAGATTGGCAATTTGTGGAGTCAATTATTGGGAGGGAAGAGATATATACTGTATTTGGGTTTAACTGTTTAAGTGGGAATAAAGGATTCATTTGGAACTTTTCCCCTTGTTTCCCTCTACATTTCATACAAGTGGCAGCAAACATGCACATTATCCAACTGTCAACAAATCCCCTAGACTCGAGCCTGGAACAGCCATGTCTCCCCCATGAAAGTCTTTCATGAAAGCTCCTCTGTCATTCAAGATCATACTATTCCCTCCTCTATTTATTTCTAAGTGTCACTCAGCTCCATTCCACCAGCTTGGAAAAACGTCAAGAACTTTTATCTTCAGAGTCAGTTGCCAGTTCTGTTTAGTGAACAAGCCAGCAGGGACCTCTGGTGCCATCAATGCAGCTCCGTCAATGCCCCTCTCTTTAGGGATGGAGTATATCATTATCCCGATGGCTGGACAGAAAAAAGCTGCATTTTTAGAATAGTTCTCAGGGAGCAGTTACTGGAAATCTCCTCCCTTGAGACAGACTATGGGCAACAAGTTTTGCTGCTGTGACATGAGGTATTGCCTCAAGGCCCAATCCTGCCACTAATAAAGTTAGTGGGAAACGTGCCATTCTTTTCAAGTGAAGTCAACAGGATTAGTGTAGCAAATCAGGGCTAGAAAACGTACCTTGCATCTACAAATGCAAATGGAAAGTCATGTCCCAAGTGAGAATGTCATTTTATGTCTGGTTTCAGAATCTGGCGATGTGTCAAATCAGAATAAGTCCTTTCCCCAAATTTAAAATTGACATTATAGAAAATGGAAGTTTTATTGTCATATTGCAACACTTCCATTTTTGGTTTTGGGGGTGTTTATTTAAGTTTGCATCTAAAATAAGCCAAGAACAGACTGTTTCAGTGCTGGATTTCTTTTTCCTCTTTAAAAAACAATTAGTTTCCTCTAATACAAGGCATAGGCATTGTAGAGATTTTACTTCTTAACAAAACTATTTTCTGATAGAAAATGGTTCACTTTGTGCTTTTCCTTAACCAGCTCTAGCAGACTCTTTTAATTACCAACAGACACATTACACAGCTGTGCAAGGAAACATTACTTAACCTGCTCAGCCTGAATGGAGAATTTCTGTTCATGCCAGCTGTCAGACCCACAGGCTCTTGACTGCGCTAACAGGTAACAGTCCCACTCTCTTGGCAAGGGCCTTTTTCCTATAGAGAAATAACATGGTTCTGGGTTATTTTAATTTTTATAGGTATGTGTATGTGTGTGTGTGTGTGTTGGTTCATTTTTTTTCATAAGATATTATCATACTTGGCAATACTGGCTTTAATTCTACTTAAAATGACAGAACTGGATTGTCATCATTTTTAATGGGTAAAATCTATGCAGTTCGTCAGAGGTGCTGTAAAATCTAATCAGAAATTAGATTGTAAAATTAATAGGCCTATATTCCCTATAATGCTGTTTTATAAATCTGGAACTGTAGCAGATTCGGAGTTTCACATAAGGTGCAATTCAGCAGTGGTGGAATCTTCAGTTTAAAGAAATAACATGTGCAGTAACTGGTACCCCGTGCTAAAGAGCCACTGGCTGTGTTTTACTTTGAGCAGTAGGGTACCAAATCCTTTATTTCCATGCCTGGGCTTTCATTTGAGTGTATTTCTATACCACAGCTATAAGCCATGGGATAACTTCCCCCCAGTTTACTTTTGTGCAGCAGAGGTTAAGAATGGCTGTAAGACACTGGTTTTGACCACGCAGCCCTTGTGTGCGAATACCCAGGTGACTGACGGGCAGTGCTGACTTACCCCTGTTAGTCGGAGAGGAATGATGGGGGGAAATCGACAGGAGAGGCACAAGGAACGCTGAGAAAGGAGCCGGTGAACAGCGCTGTGAGAAAGGGGAGCAGAGCCAGCAGCTCCCCAGCACTGCCCAGCCCCGGGGTGCGGGAGCCAGGCGTGGAGAGGGAGGCGGGCGATGGCTGCCAGCATCTCCTCCTCCCTGCGCTTGGCACAGGCACACGCACGGAGGCACCGAGCCTGGGCCGAGCTCTCCCATTCCCAAAAGCCCGACGGGAAAATCCCAAGCGGGACTCCGCAGGATTTCCCTCCCCGTGAGAGCAGAGGGGGGGTGTGGGGGTGCCGTGCGCGGAGCCTCCCCTGCCCCCGGCAGCATCGGGCAATCTGGCGGGACATATGTGACATTATGTAAGGAGAGGCTGCTGCCGACGGTGAGCCATGGCAGGCAATAAGAGGCAGCAAACCCTCCTTCCCTGGGCTGGAATGAGTCACTTCCAATGGTAATTTGCACCATTTTAACGCCGAGTACCTCCCGTGTAATGATTATACAGTGTTACTATAAAACCTCAGGGTTCATCTGCAGAAACATTCCTTGCGCTGGAGTTCTCTGTGGAGACATACTTATAAAAATTGGTGTGAGGGGAAGATTAAATAGATTAGAGCATAAAAACAGATTATGGAATAAATAGAGTCTTGTAGATCGGTTCAGTGGGGAGGCAGGAGCTCACACTCCTGATTCTCCCGAAGGATTCTGTAATACTGGGCAGATTCCTTCACCACTTCTCCCACCTCAGTTTCCCAGATTTGAAATGCCTATTTCAGCTCTTTCTCTACCTTATCTAAATGCTGTAATACAACGGAAATACCTTCATTGCTGTCTAGCCTATGGAATCTGGATCTCAGTTTAGCCTTCGAACTTGGAACAAACAATTATCAACATATAAATATGTTTCCTTTTGGTTACGAATTGTGTTCTCTTTTCTTGCAAATCCTGCTATTCATGCCGTTGCTATCTCCATCCCAAGAAAAAAGTGTTTGCCAAAGGCAAAAGAGCAAAATCTTTTTTTAACAACCTGATAGAGAATAAAACACAGTGAAAAAGATACTTCTTTAAAATCCAGTTAAAAAATCTTCACTAATTCTTTATATTAATAAAGCCATTCCCTGAAGTAATCATGTCTTACATCATTAGTGCACAGCAATACAAAACCAGGTGAAAACCTTGGAAAAAGTACTTAAAGGAATAAATCTGTAACAAGGAATACACTCTCTCTCTCTCATAATTGCACGTTTAAGAGGCCTCTGCTTTACCAGTGGCAATTCAAAGAGACAATGCCTGGCTTAGTGCTGTTGTCTTTTAGCTACTATCATAGAAATTGTAGCTACACAATTTTCAAAGTGAGCAATATTATGAAGTTAATTGTGTAACATTGTTTAGGAATTTAAACCACACAATTAATGTATTATTCACAGACATGCATAATGGACTCTTTGTATTGAATGATGGTTTAAGAAAAAATGTAACTGATTTTGGAGCTACAATGATTGATTTATGAGGTAAAATTAAAAGTGCTAAATATGTATTACTTGGTTACTCACCAGATAAGTGGATGGCAGTGGTATGAAAAATATCTATATATAACTAATTGCAATGCATGGATATCAAGGAATCAGAGGAATTATTTAAAGCAAAGCAAAAGGATTAACTTAGAAGTAAATGGTGAAGATTTAAGAATGGCAATTGGCTATCAAGGGAAACCAGACAAGAATTAGATGTTCTTGCCTACAAAAATCTTCTCTAATGTAAGGTAATGGAAGCTTTATTCTTAGAAATTTTAAAACAGCTGGATTGAACAATATCAAATTAAAGGACAGCACTCCAGTAACATCCCTCATTAATATCTTGCTTTTTAAGTAATGGTGGGACTTGAAATGAAATGGTACCAAATATGAATAATGGAAACTACCTGCTTCTAATGAAGAAAAGACCTCTGTGGTACCAAGGGATCTGACTTCTTGGTACTTACCAAGAAGTACTGGAAGTACTTTCCATTTTTAATTCATTTGGAAGGAGAAAAAAAAGAAAAGATATTACTATACCTGGTGAATGTCATACAAGTTCATGGGCAGTTCCATTAAAGAGCTTTAAACCAAGTAAAAAGTTTAGTTAGTTTAGATAAAAACTATGCCCCGCTATTCTGCTACAGATCTTTATACTAACAGATTTTAACTGAATAACAAATTGAAGAAGGTACTTGTTTTATTTCATTCTCTGAGCTGACAGTTTAACAAAAGCATGTAAAATTGTATCACTGCACGGGACCAATTTGGAAGAAACAGAGCAAAGCAGTGCACTAAATTTGCTGCTTCCACCCTCCTCTTCACTTCTACTCAGCAAAGGAGAGTCTCAATTCACTGTTAGCTAAATCCCATGAACATCTTGCTAGCCCTTCTTTGAGGTAGCCTGCTTCAGGGAAAAAAACCCAGCTATCTACATGAAAACTATGCTAGAAAAAGACAGTTCCTCTTGTCAAAGGGCAGAAGGAGATGGGTTTAGCAAGGAAGTTTATATAATTTAATGAAAAAGTTAATCAAAGTGTTTCCATAATGATGGGTCTTGGTTTAAGTTGTAAAGTTAAGGAATGTTCAGATTTCTATGAAACAGCCATGAACGGAATATAATAAAACTTCCCTTTAAGCCTGAGCAAAATAACAAGCACATTTTTCCTAGATTGGCAACTGTCACACATTTTGACATAGAAACAGGGCAGATGTATTACTTATTACTTTGATTCTGGATACCTAATTCCATCAAAATATTACAAAGCAAAAACATTGCATCAGTATGGAACTTTTTATCCCTGAATTTTTGGTGGGGAAAATTAAATAAAATTTACCCAGATATTGTGGTTTTTATTTCTGTTGAACACAAACACACACATATATAAATTTCTATGCTACACCATCTTTGTGTATAAACAATGTAATATATATAGCATATATAAAAGCAGTTTTCTTCTCTCTCAGATTCACATTATTGTCTATTCCATATTACTTGTAACTGGTTAAGTATCAACTTCAGTTCATTTTACAACTCAGCTTTGTACTCCTCCATTTATTCTCCTGCCAAAGCAACCTGACCCTTCTTCCACCCGAACATTAACACACATTATAAGTTTCAATTCTTCCTCTTCCTGGAAATTTATCTTCATACTTTGTGAACTTTGTAACTCATATTTTCATCAAGTTTCAGTCAAGACACTCTTATAGGTCTGAGTGACCGCATTTTGAGTGTGTGTTTACACTCTTATGTCATGTGTGCTGGAATGACATTATGAACTCCCATAAAAAAAAGCAGACCATGCATACAGTATATCAATAATGTTTATAACATTTCATATAGAAATGAAATGGAAGTTCTGACACTATTGCCTTTCCTGGTGTAATTTATTGGACTTGTGGCCAGCAATTTGAAATGTTTATACATGCTAACAGTTCTGTTCACCCACTCCACTGGCTCAGATATGGTGATAGTCTCCCTAAGAAAGGATGGCCATTAAGTACAATATGATAATTAATGGAAAGTAGAAGCTCACATTTAGCAATCTAGCAAAATACTAATAGAAGACCAGTTTACAAATAAATAGCTGCAGTTGTCATAAATTAAAAAAAACAAACAACACCCACATTTATCTGCTAGATTTCATTTGTTATTGAATAAATTAGAGTACTCTCTACTACAGATGACCTGGTGGCGTCTAGGATTACAGACTGGAGCATGGGCTATCCAGCCCAAAGGTTAGGGCCTGTGTCCAGAACTGAGAAATGAGCCAAATGTTCATGGCCAAAAACCAGAAACCAGAAAGTCAAACCAAGGGTCAGCAGCCAGAGATAGGAATAAGCATCTGCCCAGGAATCACGACCTGAAATCAGAAACCCACAAGAAGAAATTGCAACCACAGGGCACAGTGCAGAGGTGGTTCTGAAAATATACACTGTGATGTGTGAGAGGATGCGCCGGAGTTCCACCTCAAAAACCCGCTCCTGAGCCACGGCTGATGCGCTCTGGCTAATGGGTCCAAACTGCAGAGACCCTGATTTATTACTGCAGAAGAAGGTCTTATCACAGAGTAGCAAATTTTACCTGAAAAACATGGCAAATAAACCAGCCTTCTATACTTTGAAACTCTCTGGGTGTTGAGGAAGATGGAAACTCTTTTCTCAGTATCATACGTGTTTCAGTAGATCCATAGAAGGCTTACAGTACTGCTGCAGCCAATCCAGCAAGTTCCGGACACATTATATCCTCATAACATTTCTAAATTTTGTACTAAAATGCAACTTCCAAACCTGTTAAAAGCAGGAATGAATTAAAACAAAGGTGTCAGAGTACGGCACCTTAGAGTTTTGATAATCCCATGACCTTCCTAAGGGTTTTTCGCAGTATCACTGGAGAGAGTGGTGCCAAATGTTCAGACTGGACTTCTGCCTGTAATTGTGTATGCCTGAAGCAGCAGTGGAGGAAGGTTGTATGGAACAGGGTCTGGTGTGACAAATCAGATCAAAAGATAAGTATAATGGTTTGGGTTGGAGGTCATCTAGTCCAACACCCTGCAGCAAGCAGGGACATCTACCACTAGACCAGGTTGCTCAGAGCTCCATCCAACCTGACCTTGATCAGCTTCCAGGGAGGGGGCATCTACCACCTCCCTGGGCAACCTGTAACAGTGTTTCACCACCCTTATCATATAGAATTTCTTTCCTATCTCTGGTTTCAATCTACCCTCTTTTAGTTTAAAACCATTACATCTTGTCTTATCGCAACAAGCCCTGCTAAAAAGTCTGTCCCATCTTTCTTATAAATCACCTTATAGTCCTAAAAGGCCACTATAAAGTCTCCCCTGTGTCCTTTCTTCTCCAGAGGCCCCAGTTCTCTCAGCCGATCTTCATCTACCCAATCTTGCTTAGGTATTAAAAGATATCTTAGGCACATAAGAATTTAAATATGCAAAATTGCGCAGTGGGTCAGGGCACCCACATATTTCTTAGAAGAAGATCATGTTGAGGATTTTGCTATGACCTCACCCTATTTTTCTATGTGAAAGAAAAATATTGTCTGACTTCCTTCATAGCATATTCTACATCTTATTGACAAATCACTTATGACACTAATTTATTAGCATAGAAATATTACTACACTCAAGACAGCCTGCTTTGATTTACTGCATCAGGGTTTTTCATATGCCAAAGTCCTATCATCTCTGCTGGATCATTAAAAGTCCCTTGGCTTTTTTTTTTTTTTTTTTTTTTTTAAAAATAGGAGTTTTGCCCTGTGGCCCTGGCTAAAATCCTGAGTATTGGAATGGATTTGCAGCTGAAAGGAAGATTCACTGAGCTGATGCTTCAGAAATACAGGATGTGTTTATCAAAACCATCTTTACATTAGCTCCTTGCCATAAAAGTCAGTGGCAAAGAAGGGAAAAAAAGGGGGGCATAAACGCAGAAAAGTAAAATCCAACAGCAATTAGAGACAAGCTGCTTAAACTGCAACGCTGTTTTATCATCCTTGTGTGAAAACTACATTTGTGACACACAAAGGGAAGGAATGAAACTAAATCCATCTATCCCTTTTCCATACAGTTGGTGTTCCAGGGGTTGATATCTGCTTAGTTTTGTGAAAACATCAACACCATTTTACAGGGTCCACTGACTCTGTACCCAGAAGCACCTGCTGAGAGATGTGAAGAATTGTAGGATTCAAGAGCCTTTTTGCCATCACCATTATATGACTAGGAAGGTGGATGGCCAATTTCATAAGCTGTTATTCCAAGTTTTTTCTTCTCTTCCATGGCTGTGGCCTCCCCTTCACCAGCTTTATTTCACTACGTGCACAACCAGTGACTACTGGTCCTAGTCAAAGTAAGCAAGTCCTGCATTACCAATACTCCAGACTACAGCAGTCCATTCAGAAAACACATTAAAAATAGAAAACTGAGACTGAAATTAAAACTTAAGCTCTGTCCCTCACATAAATTGATTTGGTATTTTGAAAAAGAAATCAAAGTCTCATTGACCTAAAGCTCATGGCTCAGATAAAATCCACGGAAAATCAACAGGCTTATTTTTAATTCAAGGATCTTTCCTGGAAAAAGAAAAAAGTACATCTTAACACCTAACTGAAGATAACCAATTATTTTATCTTGTCTCCACTTCTTCTGAAACCAAATAAGCCCAAACAATTTCACTGTTATTTAAAAACGAGCTATCGAAATGGGATCTGAATAAAAAAAGTGGACACATTTTCAAGTCTTCCTTGCATTCTCAGAGTTTTTTATATATATTTCAGCAAATGCTATTTTAGCTGCAGTAATAAATTTGAACACCTGTTGTTTGTGTAATGTGTACCTACCAGCTTCTCAGACAGACTAGATCATGCTATAATGTAATTCCAAAGAGCATGTTCTTATTTTGTCTGAAAAGTAAACAATTCATCTGCTTAAAAGGAAACAAGTCTGCTTGTGAACACAGAAAATAAATGCATGGTGATGCTGTATATCCAGCATAAAAAATATCACAGAGTTTTGAAACAAAAATAAATATATCAAAATAGCCTATATGTATAAGTTCAAATAATGTAAACAAGCAAAAGCTAATTAGTGAACACCGTAGCTGCATTACAGAAAATAGGCTACACATGCAGGCACACACCTTGGAGCCTGTGAGGAGCACACTTGCTCCTCTTTGGTCTTCACATCACCCACCAGCACGGCTGATAAGGCACTGAAACGCCCTGATGTTTTCCCCTCCTGCTCCCTCTCCAGCAGATACGGAAGCACGGTGGAGATACCTGGCTGCGTCAAACTATCGCTGGGAAGCAAAATCTTCAATAGGACCTTTGTACCCATATATATCAAAAAGTCAACACGGCTCATTGTCGCATTAGGGAGCTGCTGCTGTCCCAGGATTGCTGAGATACTTGGCAAGACAGACGGGCAGCCTCTCTGTCTCCCTGATGGCGTCTGCCTCGCTGCAGATTTGTCATGCAATTCATCGACTTGAACTGAGCACATAAATTTTCAGTTATGACTAAAAAGTTAGAAAATTCTCCACAGATGAAAACCACGTATCCACGCTGATAGTCAGGCAGGGAGGGCTTTGGGGAGCAAGAGCAGGAACAAAGGATCTCCCAGAGTGCGAGAGTGACTTAGAGAAAGGAAGAACGAGCTAAAAGTAACACTGGCAAGAAATAAATTCAATGTTAACTCTGGAAGATCCTTCTACATTCTTTCGTTTTCCAGTCAAAACATCATTAAATATTTAAATCACTCCCACCATAGGTGGCAGTTTATTGAGATTTGTTTTTGAGAATTGAGAGTTCAGTACACCAAAAGTTTCTACCACAACCTTAACTCTGAATTTAAAACCAGCGTCTTCACAATAAACCACTGATCTCCACCCTTAGCTATGGCAAACCAGCAGCCAGAAACACAACAGAGAGATCATGCAGAACCCTCCACTTAACACAGAAGCAATACAAATCTGGATTTTCATATAAAATCTCGTGTCAGACAGACCAAAAAGAACAAGGTCCTTTCATAATAAAGACTCAAACCTTTCTCATATTATATATCATATATGAAGTATATCATAATTCACGCATTGTAGGCAAATTTGATTATTTTACTCTTCTTTCTTTTCTTAGAAAAGCTTATTTTCAATCAATATTTTACACAGTGCAGGCCATGCTCTGTGACTGAATTGCAAACACCTGAACTCCTTGCCCCGGAAAGACTCAACCTGAATATGAGGAAACAAACATTACTGTTCGAACAACTCTTTTGAAGAAGTTTGTCAAAGTCCTTACACATTACATACATGTAAACCTACAAAAATAACTTCATTTAATTCACTCTTTCCTTCTAATTTTTTAACAATGTGTGCAACTCAACTAACGCGTGCTAGTTTCATTATTACCAACATATAAAGTAGTGAGCTACTCAGAGACCTCTTCTAGTTTTAACATTTACCTGGGATACTTTGTGTTTTATCTGAAATATAATTTTTTTAAAAAATTGGCAAAGTCCTAGTGTGCAAACAGTTTTACTGAATATGACACCAAATGATCGATGTCAATTTGCATTAGAGAGCAGTGTAAGCATCTGTACAAGTACCTTCTTGCTGATATAACACAACCTGCATTAGGGAGAAGCAATGGGTGGTGGAAAGCTTGCCTTAACTACCCCAGGAGAATAAAGCAGTAAGACTGCAGCTGCAGACAAGCCTCTTACTCTACCCAGCCAGTGTGGTCAAGACTGAATGCAGAAGACACACGGAAAAGAAAATTCTGAAGAGGAGGGCAAAACCAAAACAATAATGAGAAACAAATAAAAATGCCTTTTGGACTGTTCTGGTTTGGTTTTTTTTCCAGTATTCCTGCCAAAGGAAATCCCCCTGCATTTTCTTAAGACACCTGAATTTGCATGAGAAGGAGGAAGCTAGATAGGAGGGCTTTTCTGATAGCCTTACCTGAAGGGGTTTGAAACAGGGACTAGAGAGTGTGTAAACTGAGAAGAAAACATTTCACAGGCACAGATTCTTAGTGGAAAGATACTAGTTCCCAGATTTTAAAATATCCTGCAAGTCATATTTGTATGCATATACCTTCTTCTGACCACTTTTTCTTCAGAAGCTGCAATAGCACTCTTCTAAGATTCTCAGCACCTTGAATAAACTCCAACTTTTGCTTACCTGTCAGATCTCTCTCAATACTAGGATGCCAGTAGATCTGCAACCAACTAGTATGGCACAGTCCTTCTCTAGGATCTGGCTCTTGGTTCAGGCAGGCAACAGGTGGGATGATTCTCAAACTATCTGCTGAGAAAGAAAATAGGCAGCTTTAAACAAAAGTGGATACACCCAGGCAAAAAAATAAAATAAAACAAAAGAGAAAAAATAAAAGAGAGAAAAAGTAAAGGAACAGAAAATGGAAAACAAGAATTGACCTGCAAGTAATTTTCCTGATTATTCTTGTATTTCTAACTGAAGCCAGGTGACACAGGCACAGAAGACTGATGAAAATGGGGAAAGTGGAAGGCAAGAGGGAGATGCAAACATTCACCTATCTACTTCAGTGGAGCCAACAACCAGCATAGTTGCTGCCTTGCAAACCCAGTCGCAGTTCCTGTTTTGCTTGATTTGGACTATGTACCTGAACTTCAGCCTACTGCCCTGGCCCATGAAACCTCACCAACCATGGAACTATAGACACTCTCCTCCTTCCTCCCATTGTACCTTTCCCTGCAAAAATATGATTATTAATATGTGGTCAGTGCCAACAGAAAAGAATGGAGGAGTCCCACTCCACACAGTAGTAATGGCCTGACAGGGCTCATCTTTTTGGATGAGGCAAACCAAGGCTCAAATCTGCAGTTAGCACCCAGAACAGCTGTTTCACCTAAAGGACTTTTATCAGTGCAGCAAGAAATGTACACATTTTATAGCTGTTAACTTTATCATCTTCTCCCCACCTTTTGTGTATTTTCAGTATCCAGAAGTACTGGGGGAGGGTAGTGGCACAAGTCAGAGTTCCTTAGGAAACAAAGATTCCAAAGCCAGGTGTAATCAGCCAAGCAAAGAGAGGCCAGAGACTCGGGTGGAACTTCAGCAGTGGGAACAACATAAAATGTTATTCGCCATTGCTGCTATGTCAGGGATTTGCATCAATGCAGACCAAACGAGCTAATTATGGATGTGCTCTGCCACAGTCACTACTTCCAACAATGTCTCAATGACTCGGTCTGTTCACTGCAGTGGTTGCACACAGACAGCAAAGAGTAGCAGGGAAAAAAACCCCTAATATTCATGAGTTTCCACAGTCCAGGACAGGAATGGAACATCACAGGTGCAGTTCCTGTTATTTCTGTTTCTTAACACTCTCTCAGGAAGGGCTCAGCCATTATAACACATTATTTTGGATCTGTGGACCTCGGCTGACTTTTTTTCCCCCCGCTTCTTTTTAAGCCCTGAGTGGCTCATGCTCTCTTCCGAGCTCTCAGAAACCATGGTCTGGAGTGTTCACCGTAGGGTCTTTGTTAGTTTCTTAAATATATTGCTCAGAAGGGGAAGGTCAGACCTGAAGTAACAACAAAAGCACAGGACTAACTCATCAGAGGAAGGCTCCTCTGGTGTTTGGTGGACTCATGAATATTTGCAGGAAAGAAAAAATCATCAGTTCTAAATACACAAATCTTTTGGTCCAGAACTCACATTTTTGGCTACTACAGTCCTTTCGTGAATCCCGATTTTAATTGTGGCTCTCAATAATTAAATTTATCGAACCCAGACATATAGAAGCTGTGATACAACAGGGGCAGACTTCTGATGTCTGAGAAAGTTTTCTGAACATCCATGTTCCTTTCAGTGAGGTGAGATGACAGCAGTCTGCTCAGACCTGCAGCACGCTGTGGGCACTTGAGCACTGATGACTTGGTTTACCACCCATGGTTTACCATCCTTTCCATGATAAAGGACGTGGCAACAGATAGGAAACTTTTCTCTGTCTGTAATACAGCTACAGCATTGCCTGAAATATAAATTCCTCCAAGGGTGTTTGTACCAGCCTTTGCTCTCAGCTGCCAGTCTTCATTCTCACTCAGGGTCTGTGCTTGGGTACAGCAGCCTTTTATATGACCACAGCTAATCAAAAAGGCTGCACAGGTGGGGTTTTCAGCCCTTATGAATAAGAAAGTTGGGGTTAACTTCGAAAAAGCCTCTGAAGGAGGAGAAAAAGGAGGATTTGAAAGCAGGATATCCAGACGTATTAAGTTCTCTTCACCCCCACGGTGTGGAACACCGTTACCGTGACACAAAGGGAACACAGGGACTAGCTTTTTTCTTTCTTGTTACTCTTTTTAAAGAGTTGTTTCATCTCTTTGGATATAGAGAATTAGCTGCTCATTTTGCCTCATTTAAATAAATCTCAGGAGGAAGGAGAATGCACACGGGCACTATTTCCCACATGCACCATTTTCCCACTCTGCTCCTTCAGTGGGGTTTGGTGAGGTCACTCCATTATGCAGCACATTATTTTTAAACACTTCAGCGACTCCCTCCAAAACGTTCCCTCTTTAATGAAATCTGACACATCAGAAAAGGGAACGGGAAGTTTTTGTTGGTTGTACTTATAATCTTAAGCCAACTGTTGCTTACCCTGAGCGTGTCAGACAGCAGGGCCAGGGGACCAGCAAGGCTTCAGCCACTGACCTCTGAACCTCAGCTGGACTTTGCCCCGGTCAGCTCCATGACAGGAAAGCTGGCAGACTTTGAACCCAGGCTTGGGGCTGCGAGCAGGGCAACAGCTGCACTTTGCAACACGAACTTTGTACTTTGACACATGGACATTTAATCTCCATAAAAGAGCCTTTGTTTCATTACTTATTAACATCTCCTCCTTGAGTAAAGTTCTTTGTTAATGAGGCTTTAAAGCATGGTGTGAGGGGTTTTTCCCCACCTTCCTACGCCCAAAAAATAAAACCCACCACCCAACTTGATAGGAATACATCGAATGTTAAAGAGTACCAAAAAAAAAATCAACTTAGACTTCATGCACTTTCTGAATACTGTGGATATTTGCTATGTGCTCTCTTCTGAGTGATCAGTTGTAATAACCAGAGCTAAATACAGAAATCAGGCAATGTTCTGAGGCCTGCCTTTGCAGAGATTACTTTCTGAGATGATACCTGCAGTAATTCAGCCCGCAGCGACATTCGACCTTACTTAATAAATCAGCTAAAAAGATGAAATAGTAGGAAAGTGTCAGCCCATCCACACTAAAGAGCCATGCTTTATGACAGTGTCATGAGTTTTATAGTTGCACAGCTTTTTGCTACCAGTTTTACTTTGGAGCAGTGTCAGTGCTTGGCTTCTAAGTATTTCAGCATAAAATATGCTAACATGCACAGCCCAGCAAATTTGGAGAGAAGACATTTGTGCCCTGTCCTTCACTAAAATAAATCTTCGATCAGGAACAGGCACCTAACTAAACGTCAAATGAAAACCTCAAGAAAGAGGCCACCTAAGATGCTTTAATAATTTCTGTACCAACAATAAAAGCTGAAGATGCCTGAATGCATTTACTGCAACAAAACCAAGTGACAGAGAAGTACTGGAAGATCCCGGTAATGCCCCATTATGTCTGTGTTATTACAATATGGAGCAGCAAAAGAAGATTAAGAAAGTAAAGGTTTCCTGAACATTTCTTCATCTGCAACTAGAATAAAACAAATACTTGGAAGCATAATATTTGTTACAGCCTGTTAGAAAGAAATTATCCACAGACAGAGGGATCACAGTCACACTCTTCCTACTGTTCATCACTACCATCTTTTTGACATGAATTTCCTTGCATGCCTCTCTGGTAAGCTTTTTTCCCTCTTTTTTTTTTTTTCTCTTCCATATGATGGGGGAGACACCCTCACACACACCTGACCCAGTTTTCCTTCATTTTCATTAACAGTATGATACAAAAAAAGGAAATTTCCAACTAGTCTAGCAAGTCAGGTGGGTAAAGAATAAACCACATGAAGTGACATCAAAACACTCCCTCGAGTGATGCTGGGCTAGCAGGACTCAGAAGTGATGGGATGAGGATGGTCAGCTCCCGCCGTTCCCTGAGAGAAGCCCATGACTTCTCTTATTTGGATGTATTTGTTTACCCCCACACACACCTTCAGGGCACTGCTTTGTCAGCATCACCATTCACCTAATCCCAGAGTTTGACTTGCATTCTTTGCAGAGAGTGGACTGACAGAAAATGACACAATAACTTCTCTTCTGTTACTACATTTTGGGTAAGAGTACTTTTGCCCTGCTATGACTGCAGAGCAGCTGGCACAGCTACAACTGCGTTACACCTTATTATTTCCCTCTGTGTATCCAGCAAGCTGTGACTTCTGCTCCTTGAGGAGCCCCCCCATGATAAGGCAGGCATTATGCATTCCTTATCACCTCTGCCCTGGAACACGGCCCTCCAGTCACACGGGCTTACCATCATGATCATAAGATTTAGCTGTTGCTAAGAATAGGCACGATCATTTGGAAGAGATCCTGCTTTATTCCTGGGTACAGCTTCTGAATGGTGTTAGACAATAAAACCTTTAGGCTGGATTCTGGATGGCACCTGCCTGCTCTTTCCATCAGCTCACGGGTGTCAGACCTCTCTCCGTGAGGGCAGGCACGAAGATCTGTGCCATTTGCTTAGTTAGGGACAGCTGCAGACATGCACAGGAAACCATGATGTCTCTGGGAGCAAAGCAGGAAAGCCTCCGGGAAACTACGATACCTTTATTTAAATAAATAAATAAAAATAAATAAGCTTGGAAAGAGAGCTGAGAAGAGCAACAAGAATGATTTCGTTCCGGAGGAAAAAAAAAAAAAGACTCCTTCCAGTGAGACATTGAACTAAATGTATTTTGCTTCAAAGAGAAGATTATAATCTTTAAGGGACTAGACAAGAAGAAGATATTTCATAAGACTCTAAATTAGTGGGCAGACAGTCAACAGAATCCAATATTTGCAAGTTCAATCTGAAGATAAAAAGCACGTTCTAAGTATAATTAGCCACTGAGATGAATTGTCAAAAGATGCAGTAAATTCTCCATCACTAAGAAACTATTTTAATTATTATATGCTTAGCTTCCACCAGAGCCCAGAAGTCTCAGACAACACAGGCCTAATAATCTCTAAGTTTATCTAACTTCTAGCACAAGCCGCCCCCTCTGTCTGAAAATTGTTCCTGTTGCTAATTCCAACGAGATTATTTTTTCCCCAGGAAATTCAAGGTGGGAGAATTAAGACAAGTGGATAATTAGGGCATACAACATCAGGTCACAGAGACATTATTTATATCATAGTAGCATTCCTCAGTCCAGTGCTTCCAGGGAAAAAAATTAAAAGGTATTCCCTAATGTCTCATTCAGGTTGGAAAACCAAAATAACAACAACAAAATCCCAACCAAACAAAATAAGACTATCACTTTATATATAAAACTTTAAAACATACAATATTGTGTATAGTACTGTGATATGCTTTTATCAGTTCCAGAATCCATCACAGACAATTAGAGAATGACCTGAGTTGGAAGGGACCTTAAAGATCATCTCATTCCAGCCTCCCTGCCATGGATGGGGACACCTGCCTCTAGAACAGATTGCTCAGGGCCCCATCCAACCTTGCCTTGAACACTTCCAGGGATAGGGAATCCCAGCCTTCTCTGGGAAATCTGTTCCAGTGCCCCAGCACCCCCACAGTAAAGATTTTTTTCCTAATATCTAATCTAATCTAAACCCACTCTCTTTCAATTTGAACCCATTCCCCCTTGTTCTGTCCCTACATGCTCTTGTTTATAGGAATATTTACAGTATTTAGGTAAAGAGAGGAAAAGTTTCAGACTGGCACTATCAGACACTCTACCAATTCCCTCCTGGAATATTTCAGCATTGTTCCATACCCAAAACAAAAAACCACAGCTAGCAGAACATTATTTCTCCTTTGGTCCTCCAGGAGTTTACACGGGTAGCTCCTATTAACACTAATCAGAGCTAAGGGCAGAAATCCCCCATGGACAGCCATGTTGTCTGGGGATAGCTCCATAATTAATATGTTCTAAGAGTCTAATTTTGAAACAAAGTAATCAGGCTTAAGATGAGTTATATTAAGAGCAATAAACCTGTGACTGCATTTTTGCCTATATATATACTGTATCCAATGTCAGACCAATGTATAGATCACAAGACAACTTCTGATAAAAAGAACTCAATCTTAGCTCAGTTTGGGAGCACGATATGTGAACATGAAAGAGGAGGAAAACACAGTGGGGTTTGTCTTCTTTCTCTTTCTTACTCTTCTTTGCAGCACATCGTTATTATAAATGGTAATGCTCATCATTGTTCTTCTTCACATCGTGGTGCCTGGGCTCAGCAAAGCTAACATAATCCTAGCACTTCTGATGTTACAAATTAAAATTAACCGTGCAACACCAGGGGAATATTTGTAATAGGAAAGATGTGGAGCGGGGACTTTGTGACAAGTACGTGGAGGAGAGAAAAGGAAGTTAGATGGCTTGAACATGAGTGGTTTTGCAAGTAAGAGATGCTGTAATGGGACAAGGAATACAAAATAAAATTAGGCCAACAGGATTTCGTTTCAGTATTATTTAGGATTTCTGTCACTGAAAGAGACATTTTCAAGTCTGTGACTGCTGATGCTGCAGCACAATTGATGCCCAAGTCATACATAATGTATTGTACAACACAGTATATTAACTCAGCTTCAAAGTGTTAATATGTCATGAAACTTAATTCTGATATCACAGATTATGCAAACGAAGTAGAGATGTGGAGACACACTCTCGTTTCTCAGAGGTGTCAGCCAGACAGCTTTGTGTCCCCCAGTCCAGGAGAACACGGCAGCAGCTTGCTCTAAAGCTCTTTCACAAGGTGAGGGCTGCATGGCTCTTCGCCCCAGTGTTTTTGACAAAGAAATCCCATGCTGAGGGCAAAACTGCACTTAAAAAAAAAAAGGCAGAAGCATTTGAATACAAGAAAACTGCCCAGGTTTTGCAATGTCCCAGCTGCCGATATATTTTACACCGCAGATGTGAAAACTGTATAATATAAGCACAGAAGAATTTATCATTTTCTTTATCTACAATAAGCCTAAGTCCTAGCTTTAGTTCTGTATGGGTAAAAAATACAACAGTACTCTCTGAATGTCCATTAATAGACAGCAGCAATGGAGACAAACCGTTTTCCTGGCCGGATGCTGGGAATAAAGATCACAAACTTTCAGCAAATTTGGGAATGGAGTTGCATGGAGACTTATCTAATGCCTCTATCAGCTGGGAGCAGAGCCCATGACGAGCCACAGAACTTAAAAAGGAGGAAAACCTTCTTCCATTTCCACACACACTGTTCTTGTGAGTCTCTCGCTAATTGCTCTCTCCCTGAGCAATTCCATGCTTCATATAAGCTGCTACTAAAGGAGACCATAAAAAACACCTACCAAAATTCCATTGGAAGCAACAAAGGGAAGGCATCCACAGGAAGCTTTTGCTCGTGGTATTAAGCTTTCAAAATCCTCTTTGGAGTCACTTCAGCTGAGGGAAGAGGAATGTGATCTATGCCTGAAAGTGAAGTTTAGCTCCTGACACTGACATATTATTTTTGCATGAACTTGAGCCCCGATGCTTCTAAAAACAAGTAGGAAGGGATATATTTGATTGTCTCTGTGTGCCACTTCATTTGTAGAAAAGGGAAAGCAGATGACAATTTTCTGCCCATAGAGATAATATAGGTGGATAATATTAAGCATTGAAATATTGAGATACTATGGACACATATTAAGTCTTTAATATAGACTGTCCACTAATATCTACCATCTCTCTGGATGTTCAACTTCAGGTTATAGAATGCAATTGCAAAATACTTAACGATTTTATTCAGAAATTCTGTCGGACTCCCATTATTTGAAGCAAGAATTGAAAATATTAACCAAAGGTGACTAGATAAGTGCATTTTTCTTTGTTAGGAAAAAAAATTCCCCCTATTTTTAATTAAAAGGCAACTCTGTCTCAGAAACACCCCCCCACCCCTACCCCCCCCNAACCAAAAAAACCCATCCTAACTCTTGAAACTTTGAGGAATCTACTTTTAGTAAATGAACTGGGGGGGTTTAAGCCTTCATGATTATCTAGGTTATGGCTTTCTTTGTATTGTCTGTACTAAGCCGAGAGTAAAAAGGGATGCTTTCATTATTCAGACTTAATGAACACAGTCAATTTAGACTAGCTAGACAATCCAGTGTATTTGGAAACAAAGAAAAATAAACTAGGAAAACATATGAATTCCAGGATTCCCTGGATGAAAAACCAGCTTGCAGGGCTGATCACAGCCCTGTACACCAACTGAAGCAGGACATGTCCCTCCTCAGTGACCACTTTGGAGAGGATGGGAAGTAATGAAACAAAGCAAGTCTGCAGGAGAGGGTCCACACAAAAAGTAGAGAAATCTATCATTTAATACTGAGAAGCAAAGGAGTTATATTGTGTATACTTTCATAATTTACTAAATATGTTCCTTCTGCAAGATCAACGTCTGGTGCTACCGATCCCCCCAAATAACAATTCCTTGAACATATGCTCAAGAAAACACCATTCATGGTGGCTGACAAACAATTTGGGAGCCTGTTAAGCCATCCTGTGACAAATTCACTCCACCGATGTAGAGTTAAACATTTTTTTTTAAATTAAAAAACAGTAAAGTACATCACCAGGTCATATTTGACCATCACCTCCTCCCTTAGCTACTTCAGGAAGCATCCAGCCTGCACTCACCAACTTACTTCTGTCCCATTCCATGGTGGCAGAAGCTCCAGGTTCTCTTCATCTCCTCTTGGCCAAGTCAGAGCATCCTGATGTCTCTCAGGTGCTCCTCATGAAGGCTCACTTCCTACTTTCTCCTCTAATGGCAAATCTTATTCTGGAGCTTCTGCCAAATATGGCTGTGAAGGCTTAGTTTTCCCATCCCCTGTTTTCTGCAATTAAACTCAGGATATAATAGAGGACTTGGGATACGTAATTAAGGCTTAGGTTGTAATAAGAGGGACGCTCTTTTGTTAAATTCTCTGCCTTACTGTGGCTGCTTTAAATTTGTATTTCTATCATTCTCTAATTAGTATCTCTCTTCTGTCTTTAGGCTGGCTTTTCCTGTTTATGAGGCTGTGGTAAAACATCATAAATCATTTAACCTAGAAAAAAGCGATCGTACCAACAGCTTTCCAAAGCAACAATTATCAGTTTGCTCTCAATTCTACCTAGAGAATACAGATGACAACAATTCTAACAGAAAATGAGTGTGAGAAAGGGGTTACAGGAATGATTTAAACTCTTCTTCCTACACAGACTGCACAACTTCTGGGGACTTCCTCAAAGTAAATAAAAATATCTCTGTGAAGATAATTAGTTCAGGTGTGGCAGCAGTCTAGAAGGTGGTTCACCTGGAATCACTTCAGGTATTCACCTACTACCAAACAACACGAACATATTTTCCCCATCTCTCATCCTTGTTTCAGCAAGCATCCTACCATGCAGGGAAAGGCAAAAGCACCAGAACCAACACAGCAGGCTCACCAGGACTAAGAGCAACACATTAAAAAATACGTAAAAGTCAGAAGAGTGGTAATGAAGAAGTCATAGGAGTCATTTCCCTCCAGTTCCTCTGCCCATCCATTTTCACAGATCCCTCTGCCCATTCCTCTGGGACAGCTCTTCAGGTTCTGTTCTCGTTTACCCTATGGAGAGCTTGGTTTCAGCTGCCTGTCTGGATGTTGGTGTGTGCCTGCACTCTGAACACAAACCTGGGGAGAACCTAGGTCGGCTCTCCCAGGATCAGAAAGTGTGAAAGGAAGAAAAGCTGCAAAGCAAGTCAGCCATCATCTTTACAACAGCGCCCTGCAAAACATTAATTCCTTTTCCGCCCTTTGTTTCAGTCCCACAACACTCTCATGTTCTGCACTCTTATGTACTCCGCAAAGAAGTAAAAAGAATTACACACACAGACTCTCTTTTTCCATTTAAAAGGCACACATTTTCAAATTCCATCCTCTTCTGCAACAAGGAAAGCGTGTGAAGCTTTAAAATGGGTTTTTGGTTTAAAATAACCCAAACGTAGCATATTTACTTTCAATGTTATGATAAGTCAGTCAAGTAGGCATTAAGCAGTACTCAACAAAACCAGTCACAGCAGAGCTCTGACAGGTGCTCACAATAGATTACACAAAAAAAAAAATCAAAAAATCACCATCAACTTCTGCATTGTGGGATGAGTCCCGGTTCTTTGAGGCTGGGCCATGCAGCAAAGAATCTATTATGCATCTTTGATCCTGCACTCTAGCCTCTGCCAACAAATCCGCTTCGAAGATACTCCTAACGTTCCAAGTCCTGAGAAGCTTTAGTCTGTATTAATTAATTAAAAAAGGAAAAAAATTAAACAGATATCCGTGTGCCTTAGGACGATATTCAGCCTGATCCCTCTGACAGCTTTCCTTGTGGCTTTGAAATCTATTACCTTCTGCAAGAGTAGGAGCTTTGTGACAACCTTCAAAAGGAAGCTTCTGCCTTCAAACACAGGAACTGTATTTGCTCCAGTGGCAGATCAAGGTCTCCATGTGGTACAGAACAGCAATTACCCCTGAATATAACAAATATGCCAGAAAGCACGTAGGGAAAAAAGTATATGCAAAGTCAGAAGCTAGTCAAAACTCATCCCAGAAACTCTTTTCTGAGCAACAGTTCGTGGGAGAGGGGAAGAGGGAATTAAAACAAGTCTGGCTGCACATCTTGAACTTGCTGAAATCTGAAGACATTTAAACCAAACACAGTAATTTACTCATAGAGACTGAGTTCTTGTTTGTACAATGACTGGATGGGGGAGGAACAGAAAACTCCTGCTAAGAATTCCTTCTCCTGGGTCAACAGGACCTAAAAGGATTTCAGAAAAATTGGATGCCTGCTCTAAGGAAAGCCATTACTGCAAAAGCTCCCAACATGTAGGCTTAGGAGAGCTGTGACCCCATTTACAGATGCTAGACCAGAACATTGGACACGGACTCCTTTGTAAACCTGCTACAAGAAGAACTGCCCCTTTAGCAAGGTACAGACTCCAAACCCCACACAGCCAACAAAACAGATGCCAAAACCATGCCAAAAACTTCCCAGAACTTATCATTTTTCACAGGAGGAGGTGATTTAGATTGGGTCAGACCTAAGCATGTCTTCCATTCACTCAATATGAACGTGCTTACCTGCCTGCCTCCCTTTCTGTCTGAGCTGCAGTACCTGTTGTGGGCTTTCCACCTCCCAGTATGTGTCTGTCGGTAAGGATGGGTGGATCACTGTGGCAGCCTTCTCCCTCTGCCCATCATCTTTTCCAAAACACAGGAAACAGCTGCCAGGTCAGTTCTGAAAGTTGGTTAATAATTATACAGACTAATTATTCACCTTTCATCTTAATAATTATCATTTCAAAAGTATTTTATTAATTGGTCTTGTTACAGGTACGGACCATTGTAAGTTTTGGATTTTTATTTTTTTAAAATGCTTTTAGAGTTTTTTTTTCATTATTAAATCACCATTGAGGTTTCCAGAGGTGCTGTTACAGAGCTTGTAATAGCGTGACACCCTCCACCCCTCTTTCAATTCCAATTCACTATCTAGGTGAATGACTATCTAAAATTATCATCATACTCTCCACATATCACTATCTAGAATAATCTGGCTTCTAATGCTTAGCAGATACAGTAATAATATACCTAATTTTTAACTTTCATGATAGGGCTCCCCAGGACAGAATAGAAGGAAGACTGATTTATTATTAATATTATAAATAATTAAAATTTATGAAATGCAGAAAAAGTGGAAAGTGTGAACCAAAGGAAGAACTAGCACACAAGCTTTAATGTAAATCATTGGCTCTGTGTCTATACATTATCAGTCTGTACTCCTTTACATCCCTGTAAAGCATGCATAAAATCTTACTAGAACAAAATGCTATAATTTCCCACTCATTTTCCACACATAGAAGTATCTACAGAAGGTGCAAGGCAGGGGAGAGAGTGGTCAGTCAATCGTGTTTTAATTTACAGCTATTTTTGTCTAAGCCCTGAATGGCCTGCCAATTATGAACAGTACCAGCTGGGCTGTCAGGAGAGCAGGCTAAGAAGGACACACAGAAAAAGAAAACAATCATAATGTGAAAATGAAGAGCAGGAGAAAAGTTTGGAGTGGGGAAAACACGATGGGGAGCCCAGCTCTGGTTTTAAAATGCCTCACTAGAATCCTGTCTTCCATAACCCCCCAAATAAAAATATGACTATGATCATCATCATTATCTGGACATAGGCCTATAACATGTCTAGGACTATATTTCTGACTTCTTGGGCCATAATCCAGGTACCTACTAGTTATAAAAATTGTGACTTTTCTGTGCTTAAATAAGCAGCAAAAATAAGAATTTCATATGATGAGGAGGATTAGAATCTTTCAAAGGGTCTTTACATTTTTCAAATAAGTAACAAAAACTCACTAGCTTTTTTTTTATTATTATTTAACAGTAATTTTACAGGAGTTTTAAATGAAATGTAAAAAGAAGTTGAGATTTTCAGTAAAATGGCACTGCTACTGTTTCCAGAACCTCTTTCCCCAGACTCTCTCGCAGGGAGAACACAGAAAACAATCCTTCTAAACAAAACCTGATGAATGCTTATCAGCAGAGTCGTGTCTTGAGCAGCTATTGAGGGAACAATCAATAAGTATTAAAAGACAATTTTATTCCATTGCTATTAGGATATCAGTGCTGGGCCACTGTACACTATACACTACACTGTACACTATATATACACTGGTGTATATATAGAAATGTTGCATTTGGCAAAGGAGCAGTTTTGGGAACTGATCTGCTTTTCATGACTGCTCTTCTCTGGGAAAAAAATTAAGAGATTTACCCCATGCTTTATCGTAATCTGCTTATTTGTGGATGCAGATCAGTTTAAAAAGAAGAAGTATATTTATGCTCATGCACTTCACTGTGTATCTGCATCATACTGACAAATTCTACAATATCCTCCCCTCCACTCCTTTCCATAGCCTTGTAGGAGAGACAAGGCAGACAAGGCAGTCTGAAAAGCCAGCAGGCCATAACTCCTCTCCTCCAGACAAGCGACAATTAATCACATTCGCCAGCGAGGCAGGTAGCTCTTGTCCTTTAACACTGAAGGAAACATAAAGCTTCTTTCTCTGAGCACTGATTGTCCAGTTGATACTGGAGCTCTTAGGAGCAGCTACTGAGCTGCTGAGATGCTGAAAAACAAGGTAACCCAAAACCTAAATATGCCAGTCTTCTGCTGTTTTATTAATCCTTATTTTTCAAGGGAGCAATGAAAGAACAACCAGTGCCTGGAGTATAATGTTTATCACCATTTTTCCCTGCAAGGTCGTAAGTTGCTCCTCCCCTGCCAGTGATTCAAGGCCTCTGGGGGTCATTCAGGCTCTGACCACAGCAACCCTGCTCAAAGGGAGCCAGCCCCACTCATGTCTGTGGGAGTGCAGCACCAGGGATGAAGAGACATCCCCCTCCTTTGGAGTAAGAAGGAAGAGAACAAGCCACAACACTATCAAATCTGTCTACTGTGGGACTAAGAAGAAAAGGATTATTGCTTTTTTTTTGGTTTTGCTCTCAAGCAACTAACCTTTCTGTTTTAGTTTTCTCCATATAAGCGTAACTCATTGATTAATTCTGACAATTACATAATGCTTTTGAAGTGCAAAGAGAGACCAAAGAGCATATCCAAAATCTGGGACAGCCATAGCTCATCTGTTTCTTATGGCTCCCTAGCATAGGTTTTATTTCCAAGTGAGTCAGTCACATTTCAGTGAGTGTAAGAGATATTTTCGTAACCCTTGCAAAAACCCTTCCACTAAGATGCAGCGATGTCCCCCTTGGAGGGGGAAGGAATGACAGATATTATTTCACAAGATCATACAAAAATGTTAAGATTATCTGTGGAATCTCTCCTTAGTCACTCAGCAGCATCCAAGCACTTAGAAACCCACCTTCTTGGAAAAAAAGATGCAAGCCTTATTTTAGTTGCTGAAGATGATTTAACCCAGAATTGCTGAATTAAAAAACTTTTACATTGCAACTTGATCCTCAGGTTGAGGGAGCTCCTTGTTGGCTTTGCTAACTCAAGTGTAATCCCAGTGAAAGAAGAGAACTGCAGTAAGGACGTGTGAAACGAGGAGTCTTGTTTGTTGTAGAAGTGCCCTCGTCTCACTTTCACACAGGCTCCAGCCTCCTGTCGACCCAAAAGCTGAGGAAAGGAACATTTCAAGCATGTAAGCCAGAAGTGTAAGCAGAAATGGGTGATGATTGGGGCATGTCAATAATATCGCACCACTGGAAAGCTGCTCAGTACGTGGTGAGCAGCTGCTCTCCCAATGACTAATCACACAGGAGGAGGGAGATCATAAAATTCTCCATTTTCAGAGAGGAGGGTACTGCTCCTCCTGATGTCACCTCTTGTAGTGAGTTTTTCCTTGTCTTTCCAGGTCCGTGTTGCAATAGTCCAGCCACAATGTTTACAGCAAAGACATCTCATGCGCACAAATGTGAACATCAAGCGTGCCAGTGTTTTGCCTTCAAAAAATTGCCTGTCAGCAGTGCTGCACTCCAGATGTGGAAGGATCAGTGATCAGTGAATTAATTTCAGAAAGTTCTGAAAACAAAAGCAATTTATAGGAGCTGTTTATAAGTATTCTTCCCCCTACAGTTCGGTTACACAGAAGAGTACAGTGATGTTGTTGAGTTCTAACAAACCCAACTCAAAGTTCAGTGCTTTGTCTATTGAAATGATCGCTTCAGTAAAGGACTCACAAAAGCCTAGAGCTAAAGAGGCCCCAACATGGTAGAAACCAAGACACAAGGTACATCAGTTTGGATCTACCTCACCTGTGCAACCACAAATTCTGAGAGGAAATAAAAAAAATTAAAATTTCAGAAAAAAATGCAGGAAATTCTTTTTATTTTATCTAGAAATCCTGAGTTAGTCCATCTAAATGCAATGCTGTTTCCCAGATGTTTAAGGATGATAGCAGGCAGGATAACACCCATAAAGCAAGACAGAACACAGCTTTCATCATCTCAAGTGTTTGGAAGCCCAGCCCAAGCCAGGACAAAATGGCTGGTGTTTGCCTCTAACGATTCCAGTCATCCGGTTTTCGAGGATTGAAGTGATAAACAATTCCCTGAAGTATACTCTAATTCTGCAGCACTGATGAGCCCAATATCAATGCCTGTGTTAAGGGCAAGTTCAAAGAGTCTTCAGTGTTTGCTTGATAAGCTTCTCGGAGAGGTCATTAACTAGGACAGTTCATGTGCTGTACTCTTCATGCAAATTTTCTGGGGTTTTTTCTTGGTTTTTTGTTTTGTTTTGTTTTTTAATATTTTTATCGTCAAGATCCTATTTTAGGGAACCTTCCCCAGCTGCCCAGGAATATCTAAAGGGAAAGGCACATATGTAGCTGAAGTTGACACACACATACTCCAGCCTGTGAGTCTAAAGCGTGTTTTTGATTAAGGACTCTTACCACACATGAGACTCAAAAAGGTTTTAACTGGGTGAAGCATAAAGCTCTTACAGGACTGAAGACAAGAAAGGAACGGAGTGGAAAATACTGGCAAGGCTTAGATCCAGTAAGAAAGTAATTATAGGAGATGCTTAGGGTAGCTCCTGGTGATTCTCATCTCTAGTACTTGAGCATTAGGAGTAAACAAAACCAATCAGATGAGAACCTTGGTGGTACCTCATCCTCCAGAGCTAACTGCTGCTGCTTAAATCTCTAAAATCACCAATGGTGTGGTGTTGTCATCCTGGCCCTGCACATGGCAGGTAGTGGAGGTGACCAGGCTCAGCCCCACGGATGCCGTGCTGCACAAAGCATCCATCAGGACTGCTCTGGCTGTCACAGTCAGCTTGGGACAACTGTTCCTCAGCCAACTCCTTCCAGCAAGCCATCTACAGAATCTGAAACCAGTTCCAGAAGAGCCCCTCACTGACACAGGAATGCTGTTCTACCACACCAGTGTTTTTCACTTAATGGAGGAGAAAAACAGAAGCAATTGCTGCTGTCAGCGAACCATTCCCAAAAAGCTGCTCCAGTAAAAAGTTTCAACTGCATCCAGGCAAGGTGTCTGCTGGTTGGGCAACACCAATTCCCCTAGCCAAGAGTGAGACAGGCCTGCCCAAGTCCATCATACCTCCAGAGGTCTGAATTAATGGCAGCTTTGCAGGGGATCAGCTACTGTCTAATGCATGACCCAGAGGCTCCAGCAAAGATCTTTAAGCTGCTCTAAGACCCAGAAGCAACTGGAGTTGCCTGAGGCCATCACAAGCATCAGATAAAGACTATTCATCATAAGAAGTCTCCGAGAGTCCCTGGCTGTCTCTGAAGGGTTGTTGTTGGCTGGTCCCCAGCCCTGTGGAGCAGAGACAGGAGCAGGATCCAGAGGCGCCACGAGTCAGAACCACCAGGAGAAACAGCTACCTGAGTAGGTGCTCTAAACAGGAAAGACAAAAGTTAAAACCTGAAAATTTTCATAGCCAGCTTTTCAGTTTTATAGCAGAAATTAATTGAAGCAGGGGGACAAGTCAGCTGACCAAACCAGCAGGATAGCATTAAAGAGAGATGAAGAAACACAGCTGGCAGGCATCTCCCACCTCCACAGCGGTGGAGGGGCAAGAGGGGTGGTGGCAGTGGGAGGGCCCAGGATGGCTCTGAAGGGCCCTGTCAGCACCCGTGTCTTGCCACAGAAATTTCAGCTTTAGGAGTCCTGTCAGAACACATGCAGAGCTCTGGCCCCAGAGGAAAGACCAGCTACAAATCTTTTTGTTTTTTCTTTTGTTCATCAACAGTTTCTTTTAGACTGTGTACTCCTTCCCCAAGTCTAGCTGCTGAGTAACCAGACAGAGCAAATAGATCAGATCTCACACACAAATACTTTTCATCTCAGAAGATCCCACTTGGGCAACGTCATCAAGTGCCAAGGTTTTGGCATGAAACTTTACCCTCCTAGCACCCGTATTTGTAGCCAGGGTGATATGCAGGGAGAAGAAATATACAGATATGTACATATGAGGGATGAAATTCTTTGCTGTGAGGGTGTTGAGGCACTGGCACAGGTTGCTAAGAGAAGATGTGGATGCCTCAATCCTGAAAGTGTTTAAGGCCAGGCTGGAGGGGGCCCTGACCAACCTGGTCGAGTGGAAGGTGTCCCTGCCCCTGGGACTCTTTAACTAACTTCTGATAAGTATCGTCACCTTCTCCATGCATAGGCTTTTTTGTTGTTTTGTTGTTTGTTTATTTGTTTGTTTTAAATTTAAACTGATCTTTGCAGTACCAACTCCACTCAAAAAAACTTTCTCAAGTGTATAAATGATGGATAAAAAGCTATTTCAAGCAACCTACAGCTACTCTGGGCAATCTGTTTGGCTTAGCTGATCGTTAGGTACTCTAGGAGTACAGGTTTATGTAGATAGTCATTCTCAATATAAAAGATAGTGATGTCAGCCTCCCTCATTTATTCAAATATCCCCAGCCCTGTGAGCCTCAGATGTTCCCTTACAGGAAGAGAAATGAAAACTAAGGGGGGAAAGGAGAGGAAAGGAAAACCATCCTGATACACACTTCTCTCTAGACTTCCCAACAGATGCTCCTCAGAGAGGGGCTGGCCAAGCATGAATACTGGAACAGCCAAGCACTTTCATATATGTATTTATTTATAATTAGGATTATAGAATATTCTGAGCTGGAAGGGACCCACAAGGATCAGCAAGCCCAGCTCTTAAGTGAATGGCCCACGCAGGGATCACACCCATGACCTTGGCATTATTAGCACCAGGCTCTGACCAGATGAGCTATAGAGCCTCACCAGACATCAGAAAATATGGATCCAAAGGAACAGGACATCTACCCAGGAAGGCAGCATTCTGACCATCCTTGAAGCTGGGGAATACTTTTAAATTTACAAAATTTCCACTGTATGTATATTTCGAGGTGTCAAAATGTAATACTACATTACCCATTTCTAAAGTGCTATCAACAACAATGAAAGCTTAACAATTTGAAAAAAAAATACATAGTCAAAATTGAAGCACAGCAAACCAGCTTCCCTGGATTTTACTGGTGGGTGGGTGGATGAAAAGGATTGAGAGGGGACATGCTGTTGATTTTTATTTTTTCCCCTGGCCTTTCAGCTAATGCTATAAAAGAAACATTTTTTTGAAATCTCCACGACTCTTACACAATAGGGAAAAAAAAGAGCACAACCAAATCAATCACCCTCCAGCTGATACCACTGCAGAACGAAATCCATTCAGAGATCTCCTAGAAGCAGAACAACACTTCTGAGTTGCAGCAAATCAAATCTGGTGATAAAGGCACTGCTCTCGCTTCCTCCCTCTGTGACAAACAGAGGCACAGGTTATCTGCTCCAGCATAGTCAGAGCAGCTGGAATTAAGCAAGCCAGTTTTTATTATCAGTCCACCTTCCCGAGGAAGCCACTTTATACAACTGCCTGTACAGGTGCTTCTATCCATTTGTCTATCTTGCAAAATAACTTCCAGTTTTCCAGGGCAATTTCAATGCGGTTTTGACAGAACGGTAGCGGTTATAAAAATACCGTCTGATCAAGTTCTGTACATGTGTGGATGGTAGGGCAGAGGAAACATAACATTCCTGCAAAGGAAATTTCCTATGTTAATTCATTGGACACAAGAAAATTCACACATTTTGCACAAAGCTATAGGAAATCATATTTCATAACTTCTACTCATTATGGCACTACTTTTTTCCTACAGTTGTGAGATACTGAAAGATTGCAGAACCTCAAGCAAACAGAAAGATGCATTTTGCAGTGTATCAGCACTGCCTTTTTAATATAAAATACCGACTTTGGAATATAAAAGTAACTGGGGTGGCACAGTAATTTAACAAGTCTGCAATGGAAACACATATACCAGATGAAATTAGAGGAGGGTCCATTAACAAAATCTCTACTTAGATTTTATGCCTTCCAGTGATTCTACATGTGTTTTTATCAGAGATTTGGCTTAGAACAATCTTTGCTGTGCATATAGAATATCAGAGGGAATGACTGTGGAATATACCTCAAAATCATGACAGTAGTCACATGTCTGTCAGGTATCACTTTTCACTTACCAACAGGTTTCCTTAAACCTGCCCAAATTTTTATTCTGAGTGAAGATTTTGGTGTATGAAATGGAAACCATGTCTTTTATTAGGTCTTTAGCCTCTAAGTTAATACTATTTTACAGTGTCTCTGAATATATTGTAAGTAGGAAAAAACAAGCAGAACTAAATGCATTTTTAGTTTGCATTTCATAAAAGAATCCCATTTCTCAACTAGATTGTGAATATTGGGCTGCAAATTATTACAGAAGGTCACATTTCTTTTTATTCCCTCTGCAGGTTACCGGGTGAAGATATTTGATTTTTGTATTCTGACAATAATTGTATTTTGTCTGCTGAAAAAACCCAAGCTCTTTTAGCTAAAGACAAGGTTATCTAACCATCCTTTATTTGGGGCAATCAGCCATCACAAAACAATTCCTGGGAGTAAACACCATAGTTAGAGACATGCAAACAAAAACTAGCATTATAAATGATAGCACCACACATGAAAGTGAAAGAAATCAAAGGCATTACTATATGAAGCAAATCTGTACTATGCCTCCCACTGAGTTGTAATATTTTTGCTGTACTCTGCTTTGGGGGGTTGGTGTTTGTTTGTATGTTTTTCTTGTTTGGGTTTGTTTTTTTCTCTTAAGCGAAACCACATGTACCAACAGGGTAAATCAGGTAAAACCATTTTTTTATTTTAAGTTTGTAAAATGGCACAGAGTTTTGTGTCTACCTCTCTTCCAGCATGCCACTGTAATAAGTCTCTCAACATAGATATCAAGAAGACTTATTAGAACATTAAAAAAACCCCACACAACAAAAACCAGTGCCACACACACATTTTAAGTTTTTGTCAAGGGGTTTAAATTCTGGAAAACAACAAACCAAACAGTGACAGTCACAAAAAACCAAGTATAACTTTCCTGTTAATTTGTGGCAAGGTTGCCTCTATGCAAACAGTCAATTAAAGCCTCAGGCTTTGGGAACGGGCATTACTCTGCTACAGGCAATGAAGCAGTGCTGATCTGCACCAGTATTTGATTTGGCCAAATATTTGGAAGAGGCAATTACTACCTCAAAACAAGAGGTCTCTTTCCTGAAAGGAAGGGATCCTGTTGAAAAGTTACTAGCTGAGCAGCACCTCATTTCTAAGTTTTATGCATGAATCAGCCTCAGGGAAGATTCACAAATATACCCTTAATTAAATGCTTTTCCATTATTCCACCAGCCTAAAAACATAAAGAGAGGAATTAATTACATAGGGACAGACCTTGAATCCATTAGTTGTTAGGGATGTCCCATGTATCAGAGATTAGATACAATACATAAAATAGCATTAATGTCATTAAAGCTTAGAGTCATTTCAGCTACTGGTAAAAGTTAAAAAAATATAATAAAAAAGTGCATTCCCTGAGAAATGTAAATGGATTTGCTGTCTCAAAGACTGGTGTGAACCTACATGTAATCAATCAGCTCAGTTGCTACAGCTGCACTGTCAAAAGTGTAAGGGTAGATTTACTGTAGAAAGGTACCAAGAAAAAGCCATGACAATGACACGAAGAAGCACCAGAAGCTCTTTTCCCCACGTATGGTCTCCATCAATTAAAACCACAATTCACCAACAACATCAATAACAAAGTAACACTCCTGAAAATCCAGAAGGAAAGTGGAACACAAAGTGGATGCTGTAAAACAGAATCCTTTTGCAGCGAGGCATAGCAGCCCCATAAAAGCTACGGAGTACCAGCGACTGCACTGCTGTAATTCACTTGTCCCTCCCTTTCTCTTTATACTTGTTTTTATATATTGGTGTAAGCTATATATCCATCATATATGGGAGAAATGTGGTTTTCTGGGCATGGTATAATCTATTTTATTTTATGTTCTTATGTTCTCCAGTTTCTTCTTCCCACATCTGCTTTTCTTGGCTCTGTGCATACAACAGCTGCATATTTGGGGAGACCAATTTCAAACAAAGGAGAAGTATTCCTTACTTTTCTCATTAATCACTCTTCAGATGGTATACAACTCCAGAAATCCAGATAATTAGGCCAAAATAACAGAGGGTTTTTTCCCAACAAAACAAATCAGCGTTACTTCCCTAGTAATATCCCCCCTCTACCTAGAAAACCAACTAGATAAGTGCACTTCGAAGTCCAATTGTTTGTATCTACTTCTGCCCCATGAATTAGTGTCCAGCCTTTTATACAGCTCATTTCATGCCCTACCATTACCACTTTCTGGACCGGAAAGAACCTGAGCAAACGATAAGAATTATGATCTTAAAACAAAAGGAATGAAAATATGCTGTGGTCCATAGAGAGGATGGCAGGATCCACATTCCTTTCCTGAAGAAGGATAAAGATATTGACCCCAGAGCAATTTCAGCCAGCGTGATGCTGTTGCTTCTCAAAAGGCAATTCTCAAGCACAGAGAGTGAACATGACAGGAGCACGTCACCATCAACACAGAAGAGCTGACGAAGCATCACCTCCTCTGAATCCCGAGCCTGTGTATTCCTCATTCGCTGAACCCTAAAGTCTTCATTCAAGCCACGTTACTGCTCAGCTTAAAAGGAGTTACCATCAAGGAGATACGCAGCAAGGTTTTAATGACAAAGCAGAATATGCAAACACTACATCTGCCACAGCATTAATAATTCTGTAATAGAAACCAAATAATATATAGTTCACATTTCCGTGCTTAGCCATTTCATATTTATACAACAAAATGAAGATACTGTGAAAATGTTACACAAAAAGTTTCTCCTATTCATTAGATGCACATGAGACAGTTAAGAATGTAAGAAGAATGCGAAATTAAAACCAGTAAACCCTGTGCCAAATGTTATGGATTCCATTAGTTTAACATCCTTTCCAAAATCTTTCATAGAAATCATAATGCAGCTTCACACCCAATTCATTAATTGCCCCTCTTTTGTTAAACATCAGGCAGCCCGAAGGCCTTCTGTTTGTTTGTTTGTTTGTTCTTAATTCAGAGACTGATGGGGCATCTGAGGTGGTTTAATAATAGCCCCGTGCACAATCTAACTTTTCCAGTCTATACAGTTTGACTGTTTATTTTTTTGAGGGGGTGAGTGGTGCTCTTCGAGTTTATGTGTAATAAAACACGGCCAGCGCTCATTAGACAAGTACAGCCAAATATCTGGTTTTAAAAGACAGTACTGACCAGACTATTTTCTGCATGAAGTGACTCCTGCACATGGCATCAGCACAGCAGCAGTACAGTTTGGCTGCACGTCTGACATGCAGATTTTCAAACTCAGTGCATCCATTATAAAGCCATGTACAACGAGCACCGGGTGAAACCTCACAATCTGTCTGAAGAAGGAAATTTTAGGCAGCCCCATATGTGTGTGCTCAGCCCAGTGCTTTTCTAATCCTGCTGCTACTTAGAAGAGACCATACTTTACCACAAACCTGTGTGAGGCACCATGGGTGGTCTCTAACTTCCCAAGATGCTAAAAGCTGCTTGCAAGCAGGTCTGCTAGCTCCATTCAAGCAAACAAACAAACAGAGAACCCCCAAACAGTCCATATCTTTTGGTACCATCAAGACAGACCCATAGAAGGTCTTAACTAATGCCAAATACCAATGGCCTTTGCAGTGCACCAATCCCCAAAGGCAACCACAAAACCAACCCAATCACATTTAAACTAAAAAAAAAAAAAAAAA